>OZ038434.1:31968946-32313946 GCA_964036275.1 Litoditis marina
GTATATCGTATATGTGAAATGGGCTAGGGGCTTAACTTCGCGACTCCGTCTTTGTTCCACCGGATGTATTCTGATGAGGTTGAAGGTAAACTTCATCTGTGCCCAAACCATTCTATCGGAATATCCTCTCCCAGTTGGAATGTAGGCTGTTCGCAGTTGAACTGAAAAAAAACATTCATACTGAGACTGACTGTGTCACATAATACTCCAGCCAAACAATAATCTAGCAGTAAGCCCCCTGTTCTACCCAAACCCGGCAACGTTTGGGTTTTGAGATCAAACGTACGCAATTTTCATATACTAATGCAGTATGCACTTGCACATCTTCGCTTGAATTGCATCACAAAAAACGAGTTAACCTGCAAGTAGTGGTATGTCAATAGTCAATATGCTTCGTTTTTCTTTTACTTACTTGTACTTAGTACTTTCTAGAAAATTTTGACAATAGAAAATAACTTAACGTCGATTACAATGTTACAACACGACCACCCTTCTTTTGGACTATGACATTAAAAGCACACCAGGTTAGGTTGTCCGAGGCCTGAATGAATGAGAAATGGGCTATTTTTCCTCGACAACGTGAACATTTATCTATTTTAGGTGCAAAAACCTTTTTTTTCACGTGTTGAACTCAAAAGTGGACTCTTATTCGTTGCATAGTCGGACCTCACTTGTGTATAAGTACGTTTTCACTTCAACTGCTGAACTGAAAGTTCTGAAGCACAATTTCAATCTGATTCCGAACCCCGTGCCATTTCCGCACCCGTCGCCGCTGAAAACGACCCACTGGCTCCAAATGGACTTTTTGGGTTGCCAACCCCTTTTTGCCCTTCCCCGCATAGTAAAAATGCGAAGATTGTAACTTGTAACTATGAAAATATATATATAACATATAACAGACGATGATAGTAACTAACCAGACTTGTAGACTCGGGTGACAGCTCTCGTGGAACTGGAAAAAATGTAGTACGTCTCAGACATCCAGGGACAGATAATCTGAAAATAAATTAATTTAAAAGGTAAGTACCGAAACAGAGTTCTACAACTGTTAGCAAACTAGTGAACATAATACCAGTTCTTTGCACAATAAAATGGAGTTAGATCTTTCAGAACGTTAGAACCAGTCAAAATTCGAATCTGAACGGTTTCATCAGATGATATGCTAGTAATTTCGATACGTTGCATTGGCCACAAGGCAAATGACATATAATTTGCAGTTTTGCAAATTGTTTCGATTTCGATTCAGATCTATTCGGGTATTAAAACGGTTCGTTTACGTTGTCTTGTAGACACCCGACACCACTTGGGCAAGAAACTATATTTGGGTGTACAAAAAAGTTTGACCTCGCGAAGAGCTGAAATAACTCGTGAAATTTAGAGAAATAATAATTTAAACCGCGAAATTTACCTTGGTTATACCGGAGATGCCATTCTCCACGAAATTCTAACTGTGTTCCGTCCAACAATCATAGCTGTGAAGAGCCTGAAATCAGCAAAATTGTTTTCATCTTTATAAATAAATGAGGTAATGAGGTGTCGTGTATGGTTTATTGATAATTTCGTCCAAAGGAAAAACACCTCGTCAAAATGGAGCTGACCTATGCTCTTTTTTCTCTATTTCTGACTTACGCTTATTATGGAGGCAAACACAGTTAAAAACTCGTAAAAAGTCGAAAAAAAAGTCTGCAGGGATATAATAATAATTACCGTTTTCAAGGATCATTTTAATTTCACTCGCATTGAAGAATTTTACTTATGATGCGTCTACAAAATTGAGATTCTAAATCCTAGTAGTATGAACTACTTTTGAGGATGAAGATGAAAGATAAGATTAGTATCAGACTGGAATGAAAAATACCGTTTTTCGAGTTGTTCTGTACAGCGAATCAGGCCAAAGTTGTTCAAAAAAAATGCGTGAATATACTAAGATTAGCCCGAGCAAAGACAAATAGCACATTGATTCGCGCAATCGATCTGCCTATTGCCGCCTTATTATGAGAAACATAAAAACAAGAACTAAATATACCTTGATACTAGGACGACATTCCCTATCATCTTGTAGTGCACCCAAGATCCAAAGAAGATTCGATTCACGGATAAACCTGGAAAGAAGTTGAAAGTTTCCCAACAGCCCAACTTCGAAAAATAAGCATGCACCAGGACGACTATCCCATAAAAAGGAACCCGAGTTTCATCGAAACTGGACCAATTTTCTCGTTTTCGATGAAAAAAGTGGTCCGTTTTCGGAAATTTTCTGGAAACTCGGACAATTTTACTAGAGTATGAAATTAGGAATGAAATTATGGAACTGGTGATTTCGTGAATTACAAACGTGAAATGTCCAAATCAGATAAATCGAAAATTTCACCAAACGGTACCGGAAAACACAAAATAAACATATTTAAAAAGCAAGGCGAACTAAACCCAATTAAACACACTATCACAACCAAATAAGGCAGTTTTTTGAAATCTAGTCTATGCGGCACTTAATTTGCTTTTTTGGGATGTATACCTCACGCGCACACTAACAGAGATGAGCAAACAGTTATTCACGACAGCTGGAACCAAAAACGTCTTCAAAATAACGTAAAACAAAAAATAACACAAAAATAAAGAAAAAATAGAAAATTTCGAGTTTGAAAATCTACCGTAACCCCGACGCATTTTGCGTACGCAATATCCGCAGTTTTGCGTTTGTCTACCGTAAGACCTTGTTTTACAAGTTGGAAAACTTGGCTGAACCTTCTCAGAAACATTGGCGCCAATTAGCAGGAGTTAGCGCTAATTGGCAGAGATACCGTAATCCAAAAATTCAATTTCAATGGAAAAAGCTGCTGAAAACTACTTAATAACTAAAGAAAAGCAGTAATACGACTGAAACAGTACACAAGGAGGTTTCTCAGAGTGAAGTTTTAGGAAAAAATCCTTTTTTTTAATATTAATAGGGTAGAAAACAGGTTTTGTCTCTTACGTGTTCATGGGATGAAAATACTATTTCCATCTGATGATGATATGTGAATAAATCTTCCCATGGAGGTCGACTATAAACAAACCATACCGAGGTAAAATCATACCGACCCCCACCGACAGCAAACCATACCGAGGGGGTGAAACCCTACCGACCTCCTTAATCAACACCGAATATGCATTCACCTGTTCTTCTCAACAGTTTTTTTGTTTGGAATATGGTGAGTGCGAGACAGTCACGGTGAAAAACACATGTCAGTAGTGAGTACTCTGTATGTTTCGAGGTAGGTATGTATTCACCCTTTCGGTATGGTTTGCTTTAGGTAGGGAATCGGTTTGGTTTCATGTCGTATGGTTTATACCCCAACCATTGACTTTAAGATGTCGTATATGGACATTTGTGTACATTTTTCAATGTTTGTCGCCTTGAAAAACTGATTTTCGGCTAGGTGACGTCGCACGAAAAATGCGAAATTGGCAGAAGTTGGCAGCCTAACGTAAAAATTGGCATGCCAATTGGCAGGAATCTGTCTGAGTTGTTTTACAAGTTGATTTTGGGAGAATCTAGTGAAACAACTTGGTGGGGAACTTCAGAGTACCGGGAATCTACTGAAGATGCCTCGCCCGGTGGTAAACCTGCAGCATCGTCTAGATAAGAGGCGAAACGGTGCTGCAATATAAAATTCTTAACCTTACTTTACTCTAATTGCTTAGTTAGTTATATAACTTTTTGTTACAAACAGAAGTTTGTGTAAATAATAAAATCGATGATAGAATAGAAATAATTAGTGGAAAGCCACTAAATGTTGTGCACGAAAACGCTTTGATTAGACTTTATTAATATAAAATAATATATGCGCGAGTTACAGACATTAAAATAGAGAAAAACAAGCTACACTCTACTCTACATTACAAGAAACACAAAGAACAGCCGAGATTCCCGAATTATGATGCAAACTTTAAAGGACTGTGAATAAGAATTGCCTGCGCGGCGAGACCCATAATGCAATACGTACAGTAACATTATCAATGGAGCATGAAATATTATTTACTTTATACTAATAATATAATATTACAACTTCCCCGGGGGCCCGAATGCCTGGTCCCACAGGCATAAGAAATATAGGATACAACAAACGGAAGAGATAGTAATGAACCATGGAAAAACATGAAACAACGTATATGCCCGAAGGCACCACGATAACTATATGCCCGGAGGCATCACAGAAACACTATAACAAGGTAGCTATATGCCTGACGGCACCACGATATCTATATGCCCGGAGGCATCAAAGAAACATTATGACAAGGTAGCTATATGCCTGACGGCACCACGATAACTATATAAACACATGAAAAACTATATGCTAGAAAGCATCACGGTAACTATATAAACACATGAAAAACTATATGCTAGAAAGCATCACGGTAACTATATGAACGCATGAAAAACTATATGCTAGAAAGCATCACGGTAACTATATGCCAGGGCACCACGGTAACTGTATGTCCAAAGGCATCACGGTAGCAATATGCGCGGAGGCATCACGGAAATATCAAGAACTCCAAACATCTTCGACGACTTCTGTGCATTGTTCTCGCATGTCTACCAAAGATCATGCCCCAGAGATTGTTCACTCCATCCTGAATCAGTTCACTCCTTTTGGTCTCCGACCCAATCAACAATCAGTATAAAACTGTTGCCTTTGTCTGGCATCACCTGCCCTTCCCAGCTTCTCTCGATCCTCTAGATCCGAAGCTTCTTCTGATCCGTGTTCCCATTGGCCACTAGTAAAATGCGAAAATTCTTTCAGTTTGGAAGATCCATCCATCACTCCATCAGAATAATTTCCATTTTCCGTGCTTTCCTTTGACAATCTGGACCGATTTTCCTTCCTCCGATTGAATCGCTCAATCAACCATTCAAAGTCTATCGAGACTTCCACTCTCTTCTCTTCCTTGATAATGCCTCGTCTGGCAATATCCCTTGATGTTCCTTGTCGTGCAAACTTGATCAACTTCTTCTCGCTTCGCTCGACCATGTACATACTCTTCATTTCTGTCTGCAACTCATCATTCTTTTCCTGTCTCTGTTCACTCATCATTGCGTCACTGTTTTCCGAACCAGTACACATTCAATAGAAAATTGAAATTTGTGCAGTTTCCCCCTGACCACCCGTTGATAACGACCAATTGAAAATTTGGGCAGCACTTCCCCTAAGGAAAAGGCTTCACCAGCAATTCAACTGGGTGCTACACAGCGGGGGTCGGTGACAATACGTCGGGTAGAGCCTCTACCTAGTATTTCACAAAATAGAAATTGTAGTCCGGAGGTAGTGTTCAAGGTACGCCCCAAGAACACTACGATGACGATGCAGCAGAATTAGCGTCCAAGGTACACCCCAAGGACACTAAACTGGTGATGTTGACGACGATGGCGCAGGAGTAGCGTCCGAGGTACACCCCAAGGACACTAAACTGGTGATGTTGACGACGATGGCGCAGGAGTAGCGTCCGAGGTACACCCCAAGGACACTACAACTGATGACGATGTTCGGCCTTGGTGCTCCCCAAGACACAGCTGACTTCGACGATCCCTCTTCTTTTTCTTCTCCGATAGTGTGAAACACACGTAGCAGAACACAGTAAAAATTAGGATAGCACAATTATAATAAATTAATAGGCCTTTTATCAAAAAGAATTTTCGCGCACTAACTAACTATCAATCGAGCGGTTCGGCCCCCATGTTACAAACAGAAGTTTGTGTAAATAATAAAATCGATGATAGAATAGAAATAATTAGTGGAAAGCCACTAAATGTTATGCACGAAAACGCTTTGATTAGACTTTATTAATATAAAATAATATATAGTCCTCGCCAACGGAAAGGCGGGAGGGTACTGTATATCTCACTTTCCGCTGTGTATGCACACATGTCTTTGGTTTTAAAGCCTCTCAGTTATGTGCTCTAATAGCGCAGTGGTTAGCGCCCTTGCTACGAAACTTTTGCTCGCAGGTTCGATTCCAGCTAGAGACAGACATTTATTATTTATAAATTTGGCACCCCCTATATGCGCGAGTTACAGACATTAAAATAGAGAAAAACAAGCTACACTCTACTCTACATTACAAGAAACACAAAGAACAGCCGAGATTCCCGAATTATGATGCAAACTTTAAAGGACTGTGAATAAGAATTGCCTGCGCGGCGAGACCCATAATGCAATACGTACAGTAACATTATCAATGGAGCATGAAATATTATTTACTTTATATTAATAATATAATATTACAACTTTTTTTCATCTCTCTCTCTCTGTCTCTGTGTGTTACTCTCTCTTTCTCTCTCTCTCCCCCACGTTTTTCATTCAACAGAAATCTCTTTAGTTAGTGTATTCGACGCAGGATGTTTTTAATAGAGTAGTCAATGGAAGCGGAAATTGGTTAATCGTAACCAACTGACCAGTAACTCTCTCTCCTGCCTATAGAACCAAATACTCGAAATGGCCGAATCGGTCGCGACAGAGTGAGGTTCGGTTATGGCGAGACACATTATTCCATGAAACATTACATGTCGAGGGTCCACATTTTGCATCAAAAGAGATCTGAAAAAAGATAGTTTCCACCAACAGCGGCAGAAAACCACCCGATCGGTTTGCTATAGCTGGTGACAAATTTATAAATTTCGGTCTCTCGCCGGAATCGAACTTGCGAGCGGGTTGTAGCAGGGCGCTAACCACCACGCTACTGGAGCACATAACCGCCAGGCTTCGGAATCGAAGACGTGTGTGCGTACACAGCGGAAAGTGAGATGTACAGTACCCTCCCGCCTTTCCGTTGGCGTATATTATACATATGAGCACATCAGATGGAGGTACCGCAACAAGTTCAAAGAAACCAAAACTGTGTTGAGATTGCAGTCCAAAAGCAATGTTGATAACCGGACACGGAACGTTCTAGAAGTTCCAATCACATGTTAAGAGAAATACCATGAATACGAGGAAACAATGAATTTTCCCCCGTCTTCTTTAAAAAAATATAGCCACAGTTAAAAACTGCTTCAAACCCACTTCATGTAAATGGAGCACTCCAGATTGTCTGACATGACCACAGCGTGTTTCCGGGAAATATCACCGGCCTGTCTTTGTGGCCTGGTTATCTGAAATGCCAGGTATTTTTTAGTCGTCACAGTTTCTATGTGGTCTGTTACAGTATTTCGAATACGTTGTGCGATTAGGTTTGAGAAACAAACCGTATTGGATGTGCGCTCAAAATACGCCACGAGGTAACCTCACAGCATAAACATCTTTATCCATAAACACTAGACAGAAGATTGCCCACTGTACGCTCTAGTGGCCCAACTTCGTTGACACATCTAACCGAATGAGCTGGTTGAAAAAGTTCTAGATGACAAATAGATAAAACAAACTTGACAACACTATTCGTGAAAAGAAAAATACCTCATCGGGCGGGAAATCCTTCAGATACATGTAAATTGTAGCTCCTATTAAGATACATAGCACAATCGTGAGAGAAAGCAACAAAAGTACACGGTATCTGTAAAATATATAACAAGGAAAGGTTAGAGAGCAGAGATCTTTAGCTCGTACTAAACCGAGTGACAAGTTGGACTCAAAGCTCGAAAGGTCATATTAAGTCGTCTTATCCCGCGTCTCTCACTTTGCCTCACTATTTCGTATGGCTAGTATCCCGGCGGGATGTAAGAACAGAGAAAAAAGTTGTATGTTGATAGGATGGGATAATGATGCCGGGATGATTTAGAATACGTACTCAGAGAACCTCCAAGCAAGAGGCTACCCAAACTAAACGAAATTGTTCTTTTCAAAGTTTCACGTGAATGTATCAATAACCTTGCATATTTTTCTCCAAGTCATAGCGCCCTTTTGACGCCGAAAACATCTTCACACAACACACATTGGTACAGGAAAACAAATAAAGCCTGTACTGTGTTGTTTTCTGTTGTAATCTCCAACGGACCTCTGTTCTTTGGCAGTCTGTGGACTGTAAATCTGATCGAAATCTTGTCTCTGGTCCGTGAAGCGTTTGTTGGCGTCCTCAGCACTATACGACTCTGAATTGTGGGAAAAATGAGATGAGTAAGTATGAGAAAACATCGCCTTCTCTTATAGTTCACAGGGGTCAAATTTCCATACCATCGATAATATCGATGAATTTCAAACATTTAACAAAATTCGGCGTTTTCACAGATTTACAACACTTTCTGTGAAACAAATATAGAGGCTACAATTTAAGAGGAAAACCCGATTCGATTTTCTATGAGGACAGCGTGTTTGGTACTCATAGAGAATAGCAATTGAAATTATCAATAAGAGACACTCATATGGGAAATTCGTATTGATATTTTCCATTATGAATAATCAAATTTTCATACCATTGATATGGTAAGAATGGCGGTTTGAGTTCTGAACCAGTGTATTTTCTATCATCATTGTTACGGTTCAATTTCGAATGTCACCGGATGTGGTCTAAATTCAACGAACTTTTACTCGGAGAAAATAAATTTCTGAGGGAATAATTGCAGATTCCAAAACTTGACTGAAAATCATCATAATCGTGCTAAAAGTTGACAGAGTTTGAAGTTTATGAGAACGAAATAGGATGATCGCTTACTTTTGTACCTGTACGGATCCTCTAGTTTGGCAGCACTATCTGAAACGAGAATTTCTGAAATAGCCAATTTCTCAATCAATCCCTCAATATATGTTCGATAAGCGAAAGCCGAGCAAATTAAATTATATCTGAGCAAGTATCGTGCCATTCAGAGCTCTTTCGATGGTTGCCAATCTTACTCGTAACAATTGTTATAGTCGTCGCCAACGTAAAGGCGGGAGGGTACTGTATATGTCAATTTCCGCTGTGTCCGCACACATATCTTCGATTCCAAATCCTGCCCGTTATGTGCTCTAATGGTGCAGTGGTTAGCACTGTGCTACGAATATTTTGCTCGCAGGTTCGATTCCTGCGAGAGACAGAAATTTATAACTTTGACACCCACTATACTGTTATCTTAAATTAATGTTCTTACTGAAAAACGGCCAGTTTGATTTGAGAAATTGACTAAACAGACTATTTATGAGCACTTGTGAAATATGATCATGTCTGAGTCTTTTAACGTCATTCCAATGTCCCAATGTCCCATTGTCCCATTTCAAAATGTCCCAATCTCAACATTTTAGGAGACTCACTGGTTCGGCCAACATATTCTGAAGATTTATCGAGATGAAGACGGGGTAACTTTTGATCGTCCTTGCTTTTGTCTGAAAAAGTTAACAATCAAAAAGGTTGAAGTTGAATAACCCGAAATGAATGAAACTAGTTTCTAGCTAGAAGAAAGACACGGAATGATATTTGAACTGGAGCCCAAACAGTCAGAAACCAACTGAAGTGTCCGAACTATCGTCGTAGATTGATACGTTTACGAAAATATCCTTGATTTACGAATTTCCGCCAAAATCAACAAAATTTATCTACAAAAAGAACGAGTCAAGACAACATACACCGTAGTATACGACTAATAAACGAAAAGAGGATCTCTCAAAGAAGAAAGATTATGTGGTCCAATCGCAACGCTACAGTCCTTTAAACTGCAATACATTTTCAGTTGCAGTTTAAAGGACCGTTGACCCGAGATTGGTCCACATTATCGTCCTTCTTTAAGGTTAGGAATAACTATAATTATTCGAAAAAAGTTTAGGAGCGAAAGTAAACAGAAAAGTTGAGGAAACAGACCAACTGAGGACGACATTCTCAGTAAATGATAGGTTGGTTCCTGAAATAACTATATTCGGAAACGTTACGTAACTCTAGACAGAAATTACCTGTTAACCATTCTACTTGTTTTCTTGCGCGTTTTTCACTTTCAGTGAGGAAGGGCGAGAAATACAAGGGGGGGGGGCGATTGACAAACAGGTCCGGGGTTGTACTACTGCTCTTCATTTTGTATTGTGGGGGGTGATTGTTAAACGTCGACATTGTAACATTTCTCCCCGTTCACAATAACCCCCCCCCCCCCCATTCATAATACCCCCTCTCGCTAAGGAGTATTGAAAGGGGGGTGATAGTACTACGGGGGGGGGGGGACTAAAGGTGAGGAGGAGGGGGGCAAATGTACAATTGTCCCAAGATTCGGTTGACTTCGGCGTGTAAAGTTTAAAATAAGTTTCGAAACTGCAAACTCAATATGTTGAATTAGTTTATTCATGTTCATAACAACATATGGAAACTTGAAATCTTGAAAACTGTTAATCTCTTGTATCTTTGTTTTCTGCGTTCAAGATTCCATTCTACCTGAGCCCCAGTTTGACCACTGGTTTCGAACGTTAACAACAGAAACCATCAATTTCGACAGAATTCACTTCACAAACAGATTACTACTACTTGAACACACAGAAGTTGTTTTGAATAAGATAACCAATCTAACGACCGAACAGGAATTCAGAAGGACCAAAATTGAATTGAATATCCGACGGGATAGTTGAAGTCTAGTGCTCGTCTATCCACAGCCGAAGAAATGTAATAATTTTGTCTGTGTCCGATTTCAGCTGCCATCGCGACTCGGTCGTTGGCCATGAAGTCTTTCTCAGGTACTGGGTGACACTCCCTGAACATTGACAGTAAAATTGTCGATTTGGGGAATCTGTTTGGCGATGCAGAGAACAATTTGTCAAGATTTAAGCTGGAGCGTGAACCGAACGCTTCACAACCAGATTCTGGTTCTAAATTTGTCCCTAGGTTGAGATGTCAATGAATATATAGTACTGTATTCGAGTATGATACCAAAAATCAATTTTTCTGCAAGTTGGCTGGACTGGCTCGGGTCAATTGATCGGATCTATAATAAGTGCCAAATTTATGATTTTCTGTCGCTCACCGGAATCGAACCTGCAAGCAAAAGATTCGTGGCAGAGGGCTGACCGCCGCGCTATCACTGCACATAACCTGCTAGCTTTGGAATCTAAGACTTGTGTGCTTTCACAGCGGAAAGTGAGATATACAGTACTCACCCGCCTTCTCGGAACATGTTCTGTTAATTACAAATTCGCGTTCGGTCGAAACTGTATTGCAACAAATCTGGAGAAATAGTGTGCCCCGAAGATACGTCAGACGACGAGAGGGAAAATCAATATATATGACAGCCACGCTGTATAAACAGTTATTTACTGTTTTGCAGCGACGCTTGTTCTGAGTTCCAGTTGGCGACGACTATACTTGACTGAAAAAACTCCACTTTGAGGTGAAGGCACTTGATGAAGGCTTCACTCTGTTCCGAGCACCCCTCTACGTGTATGCTGCACATTCCGCTAATTTAAGTCCAATTACAATGCTTTTCGGTCGAGTTTTGTAAACTTTGGTGTGTGTTAAGATCAAACTGCACGGGACGCTTCGTCACTTCCTTTAAATGACCAGTTGACAAGACCTCGAGAACTTTTGTTCATCGCAAAACTTGTCTTATAAGCGAGAATTGATTCGAAGCGTGGTTCGGAAAACGACAGTCAGGTTGAACAAACTAGAGTAAAAAAATTAAAACCGGCTCGAAAAATGCACAATCGAGTCAATTTTCAACAAGTAACTTCCTGGCTAGAAGATTGGTTTGGGAACGAGCGAACAACGATCTTGTTTGACAAATCAGTTCGACAATTAACTCGAAAACATGACCGAGCAAGACATCCTAGTTTGAAACTCGTTTGGGGTGTACAATGGGTTGATCGAATTGCAACGGTCAGCCGCATTTTTCCAAAGATCGATCGTTGCCCATATTTTTTCTGCCCGGCCATCAATAAACTATGCACGCGCCTGCCAAATCACCCCCTCTTGGGATGCCGTTAAAACAATCGCGGCGCAGCGCGGAGCGCTGCGCAGATTAGTTTTTGATCACAACATTGCGGACGTTCAAAAGTGGTTTTATGCCATTTTCTCAAAGACTCCTGAACGGATTTTTGAGATTTTGATAGAGAGAGATAGAGGAGGAAAGGCTTTATCATTGAGCTCATCAATATTCAATGTGCGAAGAGTGATCTACAGTTATTCTGAATATCGTCTCGCAAAAATTTCTTCCGACAGCGGCTGCGTGGCGGCCGCGCGGCGGCCGCAAAATCGACGAATTCAACCTATTCGTCTGAAATTTGGAGTTTAGTTAGAAACAGCAGAGTTATGTGTAAATCTGCAATCTTGGACCAATCGGTGGAAAATGAGCTTATTTATCGCCTTGGAAACATTGCTCTTAGTTGCTTTGACAATTACTTCTAGATGTGTGGAGTGTGCGAAGTGAGCTGTTGTTTCGGGCTTTGGTAGTTCGAATAGATTGAAATATATTGGAAAAGCTATTATGTTAATTTGTAGAGATTCTGACTCCATAAAAAGGTTAATCGAACAAAAACAAAAATGATGTCCGTGAAAGGATTCGAACTTCGAACCCTTGGCCTACAGTGCGCTGCTCTGCCGACTGAGCCAAGTCGGCACGTAGACAGAAAGAAATGCACGGCGCCACACGCCGTGCTGCTCGAAATCAAGGATTGATCACGGTTTCTGAGAGAATGCTCACTAACCAAACTTGTAACGCAGTTCATGTTTTACAAATCAACATAGTTTACCTGTTGAATTGAATAAACTCTGAAGAAACAGTAATTGATTTGATGTCTTTATTTCATATCTATCAATTCATTATTTCCTTCGGAAATATAGAAAAAGAGGTCAATTTGTTGCGTCAAATTGCGTTTGCATTCTGCGTCTCACGCTCAGTTTTTCTAGCCTGGAAGTGACCAATTGTTCGTTGTAGTTTGCTCAAGATACACACCGTTTTTGTGTCTCAACCGAGCATAAAAAATATATAGAACAATTAGAAACACAACAATATAGGATGAGATGCGTATAGTTCACACCATTCCTACTGAGACTCCTACAGTAACCTTACAAACTTTCCGAAGGCTGTTGTAAAGCTTAAAATGTAGTTCATGAAAAATTCTCTCGTATATTTACTCTACGTAAAGGAGAATGAGGTACTAAAATCCTCAACTTCTCCGATCAGAAGTAAGTGAGCAAAACGGCTTGGAAATTTCGAAGTCCTACTGTAGAAGTATCAGTAGGAATGGAAAAGATAGGATTTTCCTGCAAAGGTACTCATGTGTCAATAATAGCGGGTTACTGAATCTATTTTGTACCGTGTGACTTTTTTATTAAATAAAACAGTTTCCATGACAGCGCAGTTTTCTAGCCTACTTGTTACATTGAGCACTTCCGGAAGCCGAATATAGAAAATTTTCGCATGTACAGAAAACTGACGATCGGCTTCTGTTCGAAACTTTTTTTAGCAGATATTCAGTCGTATATCGTTATTATTTAGTTATAACGTTACTATCTATCTTTGTTATAAACTCAAAACAGCGCAGAGTTTATGTCTTATTACTATGTATTTTGTGACCGTCTATTGCATCCCTCTGTTTTTACACATGGCACAGCCAACGTGCATACATCTCATCCCAGCCAAACATGCCAATCCGGATGATCTCTTCACAAAACATATCTTCATTACAACGTCTCTTTCAAGATAACTATTGTCCCACAAATCATTTGGTTCAATCGTCGTCGTCCAGCACTGTCAAATTGCATGTAATATTATGAGCGCGTAACAGGGTAACCATACCCTTTTTCTTCTCAACTTTTCTCTCCATTTACTCCATTGGAGTGCCACATACTATGTGGAAGTCACGTGTTTAATCACGAATAAATCTATATCTATATCTATATCTATATCTTTATTTCTTCTCATGGAATCAGCCAGGCGTCCCTGTTGCTGATATCCCTCTCATTGTCTAGCGTCTCTATGCTCCCTATGCTATCTAGCCGTGAGCTTCTAGAATGCTCTGACCACGCCCACATTGTCTATATAAGGCTGCTAGAGCTCATTGTTATGAGACTGATCCTACGGGAACGTGACCTCTATATTCTCTGCTATTATTGTACTATTATCTGGAATGAACTATAATATATAGCAAGTGTTCAACACACAGAGTAACCTGGAATAAATACAAGTTGTGTGTACTGACAGACACAACAAAAAGTAAGTGAGCAAAACGGCTTGGACATTTCGAAGTCCTACTGTAGAAGTCTCAGTAGGAATGGAAAAGATAGGATTTTCCTGCAAAGGTACTCATGTGTCAATAATAGCGGGTTACTGAATCTATTTTGTGCCGTGTGACTTTTTCATTGAATAAAACAGTTTCCATGACAGCGCAGTTTTCTAGCCTAATTGTTACATTGAGCACTTCCGGAAGCCGAATATAGAAAATTTTTGCATGTACAGAAAACTGACGATCGGCTTCTGTCCGAAACTTTTTTTTAGCAGATATTCAGTGCTCAATTCGGGAAAATTGAAGTATCGCCCCCCACTTTAGTTGGATCCCCCCCCCCCCCCCCAGTAGCACTTCAACCCCCCACCCAAGCTGAAACCTGAAAATCTAGGAGAGGGGGGGGGACAAAGTTCAACTTTGACATTTACTATTTACTCCCCACCTGGGTCGGCGGGGGGTAGAACTTCAAAGAGTGGGGGGGCTGAACTTCAATACCGGAAATGTTTACTTTTTACCCCCCACCCTCAAACTTTTGTATTGCAGGTGATAAATTGAATTATCACCCCCCGGTGGGGGGGGGGTCAAACTACAATTTCCCAAACGCAATATAAATTCAAAAAGGTGGGGGGTAAAAAGTCAATGTTCCCCTCAATTCATTTTTCTATTCCACAGTATGGTTTTGCACGCACTTCGTAATGATGGTTATGAAGTTTTGAAACACAGTTTTCGAGTGCGAGTAGTTTTTAATTTTTTTCTACTGTGAAATATCGTTATCTTAGGTGATACTGTAATATACTGATAGTCAAAGCCACGTGAAAACACAGCAGAACTGAGAAACGTGCAACGACAAGGTGCACGATGACTCATTAGAAAGCTAACTTCACGTGCCTATTCAATTTACTTCGAGTATACTTGCCCGAATCACGGTGTGTTTTCTACTTTCTGGTATATGTATCTGGTTCCGTACTACTATTTTTCAAATGAAACTGTTTTAGCTTTGCAAACTTCCCTGAAAATATTTTTGAGAACTTTTTCTAATATGTATGTGGTCACACTCGATAAAGTTCATATAATTTGATCTTCTTGAAAATGCTGTATTCTTACTGTAGGAGTCTCAGTAGGAATGAAGAAGACTATATCAATCTAGGCATCTTCATTACAACACCATTATTCAAGTTTGGTAACTTGGTTTTATATATGTATTTTTGAAATATATTATTGATATTAATATTAATAATAAACTCAGGTATGGTGACTCGAGCCGTACGCGTTCTTGAGCTCTCACCCGATGCCGACAACCCTTCTTTTCACGAAGAGGAGCTGAGCGAAATTCTGCTGGATCCGAAAATTGTCGACAAAAAGGTGAGAGATATAAAGAAGACATGGTAAAGTGGGAATATATAAGAAGTAGGAAAATGCATGTGATGAATAATATTATTTCGAATTCATTCCGTAAGTGTACCGTTAACGTAGTGTACGGATTCGCCTTGTAGTTTGATTGCGATACACGTCATATTCTAGAATTTCTCCTAGAAAGCAACAGATCAAACTACAAAGCGTAATAGCGAAACACATATCGCGTAATATGCTAATTGGCAAGTAATTGCCTGATTCTGACCAATAGTTCTATAGTTATCGCTTGAAGAAAGGGGAGTATATCTCACTATGTACTATCACTATCACTACTGTATATCTCACTATGTGCTGTGTAAAAACTCATATATACGATTGGTCAACCACACGACTTCAGAGGAGACGGGAACACAACTTGAGCAGACGTTTTGTTTCGGGCCGCTTTCAACTGTATTGATATCGAGGAGCACAAATAACTCGTATATTAGTTTGATCAGTTCACGTGACATTCACATGACAGTGACGCGCGTCACGCAACGTGTCCCATCAAAAGTAGGCTACAACAGGTTTACGAGAAACCATGTTGATCTCCGGTCTCCTTTTAAGCCCAATCGGTATAGTGGTTAGCGTCCGCGCCTCCCGAACGTTTGGGCGCGGTTCGAGTCCTACATGGGGCGGATATCATATTAATTTGGCGTGCACTATATTCGAGGTTGTTCGTTTTCAGGTGGCAATTCTGTCTGTAGCCGGCGCACTCCGCAGAGGAAAAAGCTTTCTGCTCAGTATTTTTGAGAGATATTTGTCGGCGTTCGAAAATGGTATGTTTTTTCACGCACTGTTTCACGCACTTGTAACCCTTTACTTTGTTCTAGAATATGTTAAATTTCTTAATCATAATTCATAATAATACTAAAAGAATATCTTAATAGAAAAAACTAGAATATGTTCGAAATTCTGAGTCAAGGTTTAGTGTGTTGAAGTTTCTAGTTTTGCTTCAAGTTTCGGTCAGGTCTTCTGCACCTTTAGTACTACAAACTCGTTCGCAACGAAAATTATGAACTATTCATTACAAAAAGGCTCCTGAATATCAGAAGGATTACTGTAGAAGATTCTCGATTGGTGAAACGGAGTATAATACAGTTCAACGCCGTTCCTAGTCCTTCAAAAGTGTCAATACCATACAAAAGCAAAACTCCAGCTTTTTCACACAAACAGAGGTGAAAAAAATATCTATGTCGCAAAGTTTAACTAAACTACAAACTTGAGTTGTAACTTCGTGGAAACAAAAATACAGGTAATCCTCCCGTGGGAAAAATTGTTTGATTGTGTCAATGAACAAATTATCTTTTTTACAGTTTGGTGAAACCTAAAATACACATCGCGAATAAAATTCAGGCGAACCTCCCGTGGGTGACGACTGGCTATTCGAACCAGAGACAAATGGTGGATTTTCGTGGCGGGGCGGGAAAGACAGAGACACAACTGGGATTCTCATGTTGAACAAACCGTTTTTCTTGAGAGACAGAAATGGAGAGGAGGTATATAGTAGAAGTGAATTGAACAGTCACGGAAAATAATCATTCTAATATTGTTCGTCAATTGCGCAGTCACGTGAAACATGTTGAACACAGCAGAACTGAGGAACCCGCAATAAAAAAATGCACCTAGTGGGCTCCTAGTGGGAGACCTACAGTTTCTATCAGAGATTCCCAACAATGTTTTCTGATGCATACCTCAACCTATTTGAACAACGGTTTAACCATTTCTCTGATAAAGAATCAGAATAGGATGCTCTTACCCTGAACATTGCGATGAAAAGAGCAAATTTGTAGGGTGTGGTATAATTCCAATCATTCACTGTGTTTGTAAACTCTGTACTGTATTTCTCTTTCTCTCTGATTAGCTATCGAAAATCTGCGAAAAGTGCTCATACTGCAACTAATTCAGAACGAGTGAAGGTGAAGTTTATTTCCGAGCAATAGTTGAGTATTTTCGAGATTAGAAATGTAACCATGTTTGAACAATTTGCGAAGATCTTTGAGTCCGACTCAACGATATACGCCCGAGTGAGAATGAATCTAGGTTGTGAGAGCGGGTCCTCACCGTATGAACCTTACACTCATGTGAAAAAACTTAATTTACAATAGTCGAGTTTCAGTTTGCGTTGTTTCTCATGGATACTCAAGGCTCGTTCGATCACACTTCAACTATCAAGCAATGTGCAACAGTGTTCGGACTTTCAACCATTCTGTCTTCCATGCAGGTATCTGGCACCATAGCAAAGTTGTGAAAGTGGTGAGCTCAACCTGTTTGAGGACCTGATCACAGTCTGGCCACATAGTTGCCAACTTTCCGTGTTTAAGCATAGTGGGGGTGACCCAAATCTGGGTCAGGTGCCTGACCAAAACGATCAAGACAACTCTCTGAAAGTCTTTTGAAAACTGAAATTCTCTATACCTGCATACTGTATTTGTCAACGAGGGAATGAAAATGATTACAGACCATGTGCCCTACTAGAAGGTGGTCTGAAAACATAAAGATATCAGCACGAGATCAAAACATTTTACGGGTTTACGTAGGCATGGAGACAAGCTTTCTTGTACAGAAATATGAGCTCTCTCGTTTCTGAATATGAGATCAATTTTCAGATTTACAACCTGAACAGCCAGATTCAAGAAAACGATCTCCAAAATTTAAACCTGTTCACCGAATTCGGAAAGTTGGCTACGAGTCACATGGACGAAACGCCATTGCAGGTATAAAAACTACTAATTGTAGTTTTAATTAAAACACAATCACAGTATCAAGGTAAACCCTTCATCACAGCTGTACAGTGTTTGTTGTTTCCAAATGGTGTCATGTTCCACTGACTAGTTTTACCATTTTGCGGTTAAAGTTGATGAACTACGGGCGTTTTCGAGATCAAACTGTTAGTGATAGTTTAGTCACTTTTTTGATTGAGCCCGTAGATTGTGCTACACCAAGCGGTTTCCATTTATTATTATGATACGGGAATATTGCGACAGGTTTGAACATGTTTGTAGTCACAATGATGACGCGTTGTTTATACTTTTACAGAAGCACGATTATGTGGTCCAATGCCAACGCTTCAGTCCTTTAAACTGCAATACATTCAATAGCAGTTTAAGGACCAATACGTTCAATAGCAGTTTAAGGACCATTGACACGGGATTGGTTCACATAATCGTCCTTCTTTAATGTCATGAAGCTCACTTTTTATGAATCAGCTTTGGCGCTTGATGACAATGCGTTCTTTTGTGCCATTTCGCCGTGATTTGATCTTATATACTGTGAACACAGTATAATCTCAATATTTATGCTGTCTCTGGAAATGAAAGGACAGAACGCAATTCCGGTTATTAGTTTTTATCGATTCCTTTTTTCAGTCTCTTCTCTTTCTCGTGCGTGACTGGGTGTTCGAGAATGAGTATGGATTCAGTGGTGGTCAACAGTATCTTTCCGGAGTTTTAAAAGTAAGTGATGGCGGGAATCATACCTACGAGAAGTAGAAAACAAGTTTTAGTTGTAGTTTGATATTTAAACACATCACATGTACGAGTCTTGAACTAAACAGCGACGGGATAGACGAGGTTGAGCTTCTGTTCTCATGTTGAAGTTTGGCTCTCACGTTATGCGTGCCAATTTAATTTACAGGTGTACTGCTAACATTAAAGTGTTGAAATGTTTCAATTTAGACGATGAAGCTTCAACGTTGAGACGACTAAAAGAAGAGACAAAATCATCGTTGTAGCCTCATCTCGAGACACATAATAATTGACGAACATGTTCAAACTACAAACACAGGGCGATAAACACATATACCGTACCATGCTCCGTAATGGACAAAAACCTTGTTAATCGAAACAGTTTAAAAAAGAACGGTTGGGAAAAATACAGAAATAAATAAGTCGAGACGGAAAAAATTCGATTTGTTTCCAAACACTCTGTATTTACAGTGAAATACTGTAACACAACCAAGGATGTTCTGACTCAGACAGCACCTGGGATAGTTAGAGGGGAGACATAAGGGGGCGTGGCTTCTTGGTTGAGGCCTGGCTCGACAAATCAAAGCCACGCACCACTTTGTAAGTTTTCAATACGGCAAAACTGCGGATTGGAGTGGACAAAAGTGAATTAAAAATAGGAATAAGTGAGAAAATTAGATAAAAATGCATATAATCTCTCATCTTTTTCTGGAAGATGAAGAAGTTTCGTTTTCAGAATATGGGACTCAGGCGGGTACTTAGTCCGGAGTTCGTTACCGCAAAACTTGGCACCAGATTTTCCATGGCTAGGCCCCCGAGATTTGTCATAGTTGTAGGCCTTTATTCGAACATGCCTAGCCTTCATATTGGTTCCAGCAAACCTCAAACCAGCACGACGAACTGAGGGACGTGCGCCGAGACATCAACAACAGTTTCGCTTCCACCTCCTGCTTTCTTCTGCCTCATCCGGGAGCTAGCGTGGCCAGATGTAATAAGAATGACGGAAGCTTACCGGGTCGGTTACCGGTTACTGACTATGGTTATCGGTTAATAACTCTGATTACCGGTTCATGTGACTGAGTTGATAGTAATTCTTGCCGAGAACCGTAAAAATCCAATTTCTGATTCATTCATATTTCAAGTTTTCGGGATTTTTGAGTTTTCAAGATTTTCTGTTCTTCGGGTTGACTTCGAGAATAACGTTTTTTGCGACGTTCAGAGGTTTCTTTTTTCAAATTATGAGTGTTTCGACTCCATTTTCGATGAGAACTGATTGTATCTAGTTATTGGATCGATATTATTGTGGGTTTCAAACGTGGGTTTTATTAAATGATTTCCAGAAATGGACGAAGATTTTCGCACCCAAGTCTGTGATCTAACTCGTCAAGTTATGAGTTCAAAACACCTGTTCCCGAAAACAATCAATGGCGAGCAGGTCACGTGTGGAAAGATGTTCGAGTATTTCAAGGTAATATTTCCACACTTTCGAGTTGGTTTATCATCGTAATACACCGTTTTTTCAGCTATGTATCAGTTCCTGGCAGCAAAATGTTTAGATTTTGTTCCTAAAGAAGGTTCCAGCAAATTTCGTGGACCTGAAACTATCGAAAACAAACAATGAATAAGCACCGCGAACACCTGATAAGAATAATATATTGATGAATCGAATCACCAAATCAAAAGGAGATGGTCCCTTTAATTGGTCAAAAACAGTTGAAAGTGGGAAAATGTTGACTGACCACAAATTTCCAGGCATACATGACTACTTTCACTAGCGAACAAATGCCAACTCCGACTTCGATATTAGCGGTGAGTTTCAAAATGAAAACTTTAGGTGTCTTTTATAAAAATGTACCCTATTCCCTTCGAAGTTTGACCACTTTTCATGAGTCTGAGAATATGACTCAAGTTTGCAATAGAGAATATAAAAGTTTGCACAATGCGTATACATGTTTTCTCTCTCCCCTTTTCCTTTCCTCCATTTTTAGCCCGTTTTTTTTTGTTAAGTAGCAATGTATTTTCAGTGAACTGAGCTTGTTCAAACACATTACTACGTTGTAGAACGATAAAAAGTATTATTGATAGTCTTTCTTGAACTGATCACGAGGAGATATAGATGCTTATTTCGAATTTCCGCATAACTTCCAGGCAACTGCAGAGGTGTTCAATTCCGAGATTGTGAGCAACGCATATGAAGTATACAGTGCCGAGATGTCGGAACCGAAACGAAAGGCTCGTTAAAGCTTTATTCGCGTTCTAGGGTGAAATACACCATGAATACTTGTTTTGAGAAATACGAAACCTACACCACATTAGTGCTAAACTTTCATTGAAGTCGTATTTCAGATTTTGGAGGTTTGCCAAAGTATTGAGAACTTGGAAGAGATACACGGACATGCACAGGTTGGTTTTTTCTGACCCCTCAAAGGCATAATGAATAGAATGCAAATTCAGCTGAAGGGTGTGATCCAATATTTGTCAGATTTCAACCTCATTACACCCTCAACTTTTGAGTTTCTAACTTGATGCAATGAAATCAAATACAAACACAGCGGGATAGGACAAAATGCACTGTGAACATCTGATTCGAAAAGAGCGAATCGTATTGTTTCCCAGTGAATATGCCGGATAGCAGATAGTTCGAGAATGGAACAGTGTAGTTATCACATGATTTTGTATTGGTAAACTCTGAATATTCTACTCTTTTAAGGTTGAAGCCACAACCCGCTTGAAAAACATTCGCAAAATTGGGGGACAAAGTTTGTGTGCCGAGTACCGAAAACAGCTGATGGAGAAAATTACGGTGAGATATAGTTGGATTACGCTTAGTTTTGATGATACAACTGAATCACTATTTCTTTATTTTAGTTTGATACAGAATAAATATCTTGAATGGTCGCAGGTCACCTGCCGGCAACACTCGGTCAACAAATAAATGTCGCCGAATTCCATTGAATAAAATAACGAGAAAAATTTCTGCGATCAGCCAACTACAAAAGCGAGAGAGCGTGGAGGTCAAAGAGGTTCCAGACCTCAGCCTCTCTATGACCTGGACACTATCTCATCGACGGCGGTACAAAAGTGGCTAGCCAATTGGCAGGCAAGTTTTCTGAGATGCCACACACGTGAGAAAGATACGTGTCCTTCGTGAAACAGATCCAAGTTGTAATCTTGACAGACGTTCTACGATCCACTGGAGAAGAAAAACACCGAAGTGCACAGTTCGGAAGTTTCAACCAAAGCACTCGACATGTACACTGGAATAATGTCGGAATACGAAGATAAGGTTTGTTATAGGGATATATATATATATATATATATATATATATATATATATATATATATATATATATATATATATATATATATATATATATATATATATATATATATAGGTATAAGTGTCAATTTAGTGGTTCAAACTATAAATATCGGTTGGAAGCTCTGTCTTTGTAGTTGGACGCCAACTGCTTTGCAATCGTAGTGTTCTGTGTAGGATTGAACCACACTCATTTCGTGTCACCCCTTCATTTTAGAAACAAACATGTAACCGTTTTCAGTAATATTTTAGACTTGAATAGAAAGTTATGT
The DNA here is from genome assembly GCA_964036275.1 of Litoditis marina. Lineage (NCBI taxonomy): Eukaryota > Metazoa > Nematoda > Chromadorea > Rhabditida > Rhabditidae > Litoditis > Litoditis marina. The sequence continues at coordinate 31,991,472 of OZ038434.1, forward strand.
TTGCAGGTCCTGTGTCGGAAATACGTGGAGAACTTGCAGGACAAACATCTAGAGGCACAGGTTAGTGTTTGTCAGAACTGAAGGTTGTTTCAGTTACCCCGGAGTACCTATTCTGGCAGTGTGCTCACAAAACTCTCAGTCAGCTTCATATCAGTGCATGTTCTTGGAAGGATTGACAGTTTTAAGAATAGATTATGATTTCCATTCTCTATTACAGAGAGTGTTTCTGACAAAGTTGTAGTTTGCCTCACGAGTGTGTACTGTGGGAGTCCAAGTGGGAATGATCTGAAAATGTCTTCCAAATTAGACTGGACGTAGATACCAGAGGAAGATCAGAATACTGAAAATAACTACATTCTTGAACAGGTCAGAGACTAAGAAACCTAGGTTGTCAGAGAGCAAAGTTCAAATTTGATACGAGTTATAGTAATTGCCAACGGAAAGACGGAAGGGTACTGTATCTCACTTTCCGCTATGTACGCACACGTCTTCGATTTCAATGCTCACTCGTTATGCGCTATGATATAGGATTTGTCAAACCGTTGTGGACACCGTACCATCGATTTTGTGAGGGGCGGGGTTTGGCGAGGGGCCAGCCAGTCTGCGTATCATTGACCTACACACTCTCTTAACCGCTGGCAAATAGTCAACGACCGCTCGCCCCGCATCGCTCAATCAATCGAATCCTCTGCTGTCTTTATGGGAAAAATGGCAACTATAGCGCAGTGGTCAGCGCCTTATTACGGATATTGTGCTCGTAGGCTCGATTCCGGCCAGAGACAGACGTTTATAAATTTGGCACTAACTATACACATTCATCTTGGTCATTTTGAGGAGAAGGCCACAAAGCACCTGCTCAAAATCCGTCGCACATGCGGAGAAAGTTTTTATGTGGAGTATCAAAAACAGCTAACGGACCAAATTAAGGTGAGCTCGACAAAGTCATTATATTCTTCCTCATGGCTCTTTTTATACTTTATATCTGCAAATTATTCCGTGATTCCGGAAAAGGATATGTGAAAAATCATATAACTAGAGACTAGTTTAGAAAAAAACTACTCGTATACTCTTGAACAAAGTTTACGTTACACCACGCTTTATCCTTTTTCGTTTATACTAAAACTTTCACAGTATGATAACAACTATTTCTGTTTGTTTCAGTTACGTAACCGAGATAAGAATGTTGACAATGTTCGCTTTAGAATTACTATCCTGGTCACTTTCGTGTAGTGTGGGAGTCTCCCTAAAAATATTTGAATCATATTTCAGATCATGTACGAACAACTAGAAAAGGAAAATACAATTAACTTCAACTTAGAAAAAGTTGACGAAGCATTCGAAATGTACACTAGTGCTATGTTCTCAAGCAAGCAGACGGTTAGTTTTATCGCATTGAGACCGCAATTACATAGAAAGTTACGCAGTTTTGGATGTAAGCGCAACTGTACCCACTACATGTGGTGTGGAGGTCAAATTGGTTGTAATTTCGTTTTAATGAATGCGATTATTCGGAGTTCTCTCAATCTGAAACTTTTCATAGCAGGATTCAAGTTTTTCTGATATTAGAGTTTATCAAAACAACCAAGGAGCAACAAGTTCTAGTCTTCAAGCATGGAGTCTATAGTAGTCGCCAACGGTAAGACGGGAGGGTACTGTACCTCTCAATTTCCGCTGTGTACAGACACGTCTCTGATTCCAAGCTTGTCGGCTATGTACTCTCGTAGTACGGTGGTTAGCGCCCAGCGGTGAATCTTTTGCTCGTAGGTTCGATTCCGTCGAGAGACATAAACCTATGAATTCGGCACCTTCTATAGTTCTAGGATCTCTTAATCCCATCGTTTTCTCGTTGTGTGTATCGATATCAAACTAAAAGAAAGATCTGGTCACTGACTATAGTCATAAAATTCGGGTCTTTCTGTTAGGCAGCCAATACAAAGACTGAATAACTAGTCAATAAAGTTCAGGTGTTCGTGGAGCAGAAATCGATCGATAATCTGCAGGAGCTACACGAAAAAGCACAGGTAAAGCGTAGATTCCATGAATCAGCGATCTCATTAGATGCTCTCACAAGTAGGCTAGAGTTTTTTTATTCCTACTGAGACTTCTACAGTAGAAATACAAAACTTTCAATACGTTCAAATTACTTAAATGCTGTCGAAAAGGTTAACACTTCTGACAAATGATTATGTTACCATATTGAAAGGGGTGTACCGAAATGTGGTCCACACATATTAATTTCGCATCAGGAAACAGTTGTTGCAAGAATTGAATGTGTATTGTAGGAGTCTCAGTAGGAATGGTGTTAAATATACACAAACTTTTCATATTTCAAGGTAAATTCTATCGCACATTTGGAGAATATCCGCACTATAGATGGTGAAGACTTCAGTGAAAAGTATCAAATGCAGTTGACGGATAAAATTACGGTAAGTCACGTCTGAATCATACTTTTCTGCTGCAACAATCTCTCAAAAACTCATGATATACCTCATGAGCTATATCTCACGAAGCTGTGATGAGATTCCATGGGATGCGGTGCTGGAACACTAGCAGTTCATGAGAAGCTCAACATAAGATTTTCGCGAGAAAACTATACGAAATTTTCATGAGGTCGAATGGATTGCTACGCTACCAGAGAGAAATGGTTCAATATGCGTTCTATAGTTGTCGTCAAAGGAAAGGCTTTCCGCTGTGTACGCACGCATGTCTTCGCTTCCAAAGCTTCTGGTTATGTACTCTAATAGCGCAGTGTTTCGCGCACTGCTACGAATCTTTTGCTCGCAGGTTCGATTCCGGGGAGAGACAGAAATTTATGAATTTGGCACCCACTATAGGCTAGTTATTAAGTTTGTTGTTGAATCCTTGTAATGGATCAGCGAACGAAAATTTTACTACACCACAGAAACGTAGAACAATGTTTGTAAATTTTTTTCATTTCAGGCTGCGTTCAACACACTGAACCAGAAGAATGGAGAATTAAGCTGGAATGAATGGGTCAAAAGTGCGTTCACAGTTCTTACAGGCGGCGTTGTACTTATTGGCTCTCTAGCTTTTTTCAAATACCCTGTTGTACTTTGAACATTAATTTCTGTGCTAAACGGCCAAAATGAATCTTTTGCTGATGTTTGTTTACCTTGATTATAAACATTCTCAACTTCGAACTATTCTCCTGAAGTTCCTAGGTTTGGCCATTTTTCCAATCAGAAAGCCCTTGAAACTACTTTCAATTCCAGTTGCGAGTTGGAAAACTACAGAAAGAACATAAGGGTTTTAATCTTAAGTTTTTCTAGGGTCCGAAGATGAAAACCAAATGGGTAACAGTACCAGACAAGACAACAATATCCCCGCGAGCGAGATGAACAATTTCGAGACATTTTACCGCTTCATAGTCGACAAATTTATGGTAATTTTTCATAATCTGTTACAGTCGATTATGTACAACTATTCTATTGTGAAATTCGTACTTTCGGTCGAATCTGGAACCGCGAACTTGTTAGAAACCCTATTATTCACAAAAAAGTAATTTTAAACCATTCCGTCATCAAGGTTCTCAATTTTCAATCCCAGAATGAAAGAAGAATTAGTTCAACACCACGAAACTTTACAGTATAGACCTGAACTGCAGTGAAGTTCCACCAACCTCAAAAGTGTGGAATACATCGACGTTTCAGAAAATATTCAAACAAACGCTCAAGTTTGCGATCAAATTCTTACAAGAGGTCAATAAAAATTCATTCTTGTTCAGACCTTTCAGTTCAACTTTACGAGCTAGACAAGTTAGAGTGATATATCGCTAAACCGCTTAGTTTTCATTCATGTTGCAGATGTTGGCGGGTTCCATATCTAAACTTTTGACAGCACACGAAGAAGCTATGGTCAGTTTGGGAGTTTTCTTATTACTTCGCTCTAGGTATACTTGTTGCTCTTTCAAAAGCAAGCCCATGCGATGTTTGTTGCTCTGTACAGCTGTGTTTGTAGTTTGATGGTTTTATTCCGTTACTTTCCCGTCAGAACTCCGAGGTCAAACTAAAACTAATATTTGGTCACTCCCGCTAACTCGGGGCGCTATTCTAATATTTTGTATGTAGCCCCCACCCCCCCCCCCTCAACATGATTTTGAGCAAATTACCTTTTCGGCCCTTTCTATTGTAATCCTTACTTTTTTCCCTCTTCTTCAGAAAAAAGTGTCCCGTGCATCAAATGGAGCTTCGAAAATGAGCCCCAAGATGTGGACAGAATATGTGCAACATATGCTGAAAGAAATCACGGTGAGATGTAGTCTTAGCCATTCCTGTATGAACCATTACCTTAGTCCACTAACTACTTGCGTACCTTCTATGTACATGCGTGATGCCTCAGGTTTTGGTATTTTTTGAGCTCCACCAGTTCACTTTGGTATGCAGAAAAAAAGGTGTTTTAGCTTGAGAAATCACGTGAATAGCAGCAAAACATCAGCGGAAACACTAAAACGTCTTTACGAGTTTTTGAATCGCGCTACGCAAAATGCACACCACAAGTATAAAATCAAACAATGTTTATTCCATTAAGTCGATACACAAGCAAAACAAGTTTCAAGTTATTAGGAATAAACTGTCCACGAAGGGATGAAAGCATCACTCTTCCATCTACAGGTCGGAGTACGTATGCTAGAAGATCCCGGCACCTTCATCTCATCCTGCGTCTCCTCAAACATACGCTGTTTCTGTGCTCTTACAGCCGGCCGGGATGTAAGAGACGAGAAATAGTGGCCGAGCGAGAGACGCAGGATGGTAGGAAGGTGCCAGGATCTTCTAGCATAAGTAGTCTGGGGGAGCCTTCGAGCAAAGTAATCGAAAGACATATTTATAGACAGTTCAATATCAAATGACAAAGATGACAAGATTTATTAATGAAATATTCAAAAAGGTAAATATTCATTTAGGTGATGATCGAGCAAGAGGAGGCAAAAAGTGAGAAAGACGGAAATTCTGCGAAATACTGGTTCATTCTGAAAACGATTCTGGCCATTCTCAACATGTTCGGTCCATATTTACTTCCTCAGTTAACTCCGTTTCTTCCTATGTTTTCTCCGGTGTGTATGATGTTGTAAACTAAAGTGTTGCAAATCATGGAAAATCGTACATTTTGTTGTCCAAGTAGCTTTAAATGTAAATATAGTTTGCTCGAGGAAGATGAATAATGCTGATCTGTAGTTCGATACCGTCGTATTGCGAGCGTATTCCAGAAAATGTGTCGTGCATGCAGATAAAACTACATTTTAGAAGTTTTTCCTTCCGCACATAAAGCAACCGGTCTGAGAAAAAAGTTTGGAACAAAATTCAGCTGTGTATCCTATATGTCGAAATTGCGTAAGTAGGTATACCATCTTTCATTAATACGGAGACTTTTACAGTATAATAACAAAACTTTCAGTCCCATTTATTCACGTAAATTTTATCAGAAAGGTTATACGTTACGACAAGGTTGACATTTGCATGAGAAATTAGTAAATGTCAGGTTCTAATGTACACTGTTTCTCACGCTTCGTACCTGTTAGCTAGTACTTCTACTTCTAAATAACCTAGAAAGTGATTATTAAGTGTAACCAGCAGTTATCTTATCCTATTAGAGCGGTGCACTACTCTCCAGTTATTCAATAATCACAATTAGGAAGCGTTCGAAAAAGAGATGCATCGAAAAAGAGGTTGGTATCTCCTCTATTTGTTCTATTTATTGTTTTTTCGATTCTCTTTGTCGTTTTATTCATTCTGGTTGACTAAAAATGATACTTTGCCTGTTACATTATTTATAGTACGGTTTTCGTGACAAATTATAGTCTGTTTCGCGCAACAATAGCCCTGTACAGTAAGATTGTAGAATTTTCAAGTAAACTTTTATATGCTGCAGATAATGTGAAGAGGTTAAACTTCGTAATTTAGTTTTCCACATTGGTTACTACAATCACAGAAAATATTGAATCTAAAAGTCTATTCGTTGGTTTGATAATTGCCCTTGAATATTTGAAAGATTACTGTAGAAAGTCATCGATTGGTGAAACGGACTATACTTAACGTTTTTGTAGTATCTTGAAACTAAACCATTTTGTCACAAACGTACCAGGTCTGGCTTATATAAGCTATATGTTACATTTACCAAAACAAAGCTGACCTCAACCTGGCCAGATGGCACCCCTGTCTCATTGGGTCGAGCAGTGTTGTATATATTTTCGTCTTTCTAACAGGTGCGGTATTTCTATAGAAATATTTCATTTTACTGATTATATTTTATCAGAAGCTTGACATGAACTGTTCGCCAAAAGCATTTTTTCTCTAGTCTTTTCGTGTTTCAAGATTTGGGTTCTAACGCCTTATAAGATGTGAAGTTTGTTATTGAACGATTTCAAAATACCTGATATCATAACTAGTTGAGCGACGAAAAATTAGATAACTCATACTCTGCTATACGTTCAAAAACTAAACGAAAAGCGGACCTTAATGTTGAACACATTATTCTCTCAACGAACAGCTTCAATTTTATGTTTTTTTTTCTAATTTATTGTCGCTATCGAGCTCATTACGTTTCATTCAGTTCATGTAAATGATCGAATTCAATGAAATTTTCAGATAATAAATTGATTTTAGCCGAAAAAAGAATTCTTGGAACGAATAAGAAAAGACCGATGCAACTGAACGATCTTCCCCTCGAAATCATAACCAAGTTCGCCAATTACTTGGATGATAGGCAAGTTTTCCAGAATGAAACCAAACTATAACTTTGATTTGTACGAAGATGCTGAAGCATTTGTTCTCGGCTCAACACCTTTGGGAAAGAATTGTAGTTGTTTCAGTAAATAGAAATACATAGATTTTTATAGGAAATGAACTCGTTTCATGAAGGAACAACATCAGCTCATACTTTGCCAATAATATGAGTTCTGAAGTTCTCTAGAACTTTACCATTTCCCGTGACATGGTTTGAGGCAATCTCGTTTATTGAACCTCATTTACAACATTAAAACACAACAACCTGTTTAGTAACTGAGTTTGAACAACACAAATTAAAAAAAGGCTATAAACTCGTTGAATTCCAGTTCGATTGTTAGATTTTCGATGGTGAGCACCTGCTGTCAGGAGGGATGCAAGGTGGCCAAACTACCGCTGGGAAACATTCTTTTTGTTGTGGACGTGGGTTTAAAAAAAAAGAAGTTTGTTTTGCACTTTTTCTTCTCTATCTCTTACATTTTTTCACCTAGTTTTCGATTGTTTTTTTATTCTCTTTCTCTTACATTTTTTTCACCTAGTTTTCGGTTTTTTGTTCATATAATGTAGTTTAGTAGTATCTAATTTCACATTATGCAGGCGGATCTGATTGAAGTGAACGTAGAAGGACAGAGATACTACAGTACACCGTCGGCCCGTTTCAGAAAAGTATCGGATACTATTATGAGCTCAGAGTGAGTTATCGCTTTCCAGAACGCGGATGAACCATAACCCTCACGAATCAGAACACTGAATGATTTTCCAAATCTGAAATTTGTTACACATTCTCTCTTTTACTGCAACCGCTGTACGGGGAGAAACCGAATCGTTGATGTTGTTTCATATCGATACAAGCTGTAATTCTACGAGACTGAACTAATAGCAATAGATGTTACAATAACTACCGTATATCTTAGCTTAGGACAGACCTAACCCTAAAATAAAATGAACATATATTCGTCGCATGCTGCTGTTTTTGTGGTATGATCTCGCTGAATGTTAGAATGTGCATGTTAGAATGTAATTCAACATTTAAAGAGACCATTTCCCTATAATCTGAAATTTTCGAATCTGAAAAAATGTATTCCATCGTGTTTCAATAGTCATAAACAACTTTAGAAATTTGAAATGAGAAAAAATTGCCTAAGGGTGGTGAATACATACCCGAACTTGAACATTCTCCCTGTGGCGCTATCCAGCTTGGTATTAGCATTTAGATAAGTTTGACGTTTTCACTAATTTTTTCTTGATTTTTTGTACGTAACTCGTTCTCGGTGTACATTACGTATATCGATTATATGAGAAAACAGAGCAAGACGAAGTTGAAAAAGCTATATATTCGTAATCAGATTTTCGAGCGCTACAAGATGGAACTGCTAGCTCGAAGGTCGAAATTAGAGAGAAATGGTCTCTTTAAGCCGTTTAACACATCAAACTACAACGAAAACCTAACCGGATGTTCAACCTCAGGTACCGGACTCCCGGTTCCCACCCAGACGATCGTGGTACCATGACTACAGTACCCTTGACGTCTCCCAGTCAGCTATACCATGTCGGGCTGGACTATCTATTCGGGCTTCTAACCAACTACAGACTACACGAGCTAACGATCACGTTGGTAAGTGTCAAGTACACAATCAAGAGAAGTAATGTAGCACGAAAACTATTTGAGACATTGGGTAGTTCAGTAATTTTTAGATCACCCCCACATGAAACTATTAAACTTAGATGGACTGTTAAAGAGGGTGTGAATCTTGTCACCAGGCATAGTAGGAAAGTCTGCTGGCCATCAGAACCAGGTTGTGATTGTTAGTTATAACAAAATGCTCAAAAGTAGAAAATTGGTAAATATATAGCCATAATTTGATGAGCATAATGTTATTATAGTCTTTTCCATTCCTACTGAGACTCCTACAGTAGGATTTCGAAACTTCCAAGCCGTTTTGCAGACTTACTTTTTATCGGAGAAGTTCAGGATTTTCGTACCTCCTTCTCGTTCTCAGGTAGCGTAAATAAACCAGAGTTTTTTTTAATGAACTTTATTTTCAGCTTCACAACAGCCTTCGGAAAGTTTGTGAGGTTACTGTAGGAGTCTCAGTAGGAATGGTGTGAACTTTAGATTGCCCTCAGCCTTTGCGTGACTTTGCTGCGGTACCTGCTCAGCTGTCCGCCAAATAGATATCGCGGCGAGCGGGGTCGAACCCGGCTCATGTGAATTATTAGGTATTACAATCCAGTGAAACGTGATAACACATGCCAACAAAACATATGAAAATAGGTTCGAACCCTGCTTACACAGGTTTCGTTGATTGTTAACTTATGGAGTGGGCGCCGTAAATTATGTTCTATTTGTATTAGACTTTAATGAAAAACAACTGGTTTTTCAGCTTGAAGGTCAAGAGAACAAGAATTTTACCAGAGCTCTTCGACGGATTTTCCCCGAACGTGTTCCTATGACTTGTGGAACTGTTAATCTTGCACTACAAACACAAGAACAGGTATGGTTCTCACACTTCCTACAGGTAGTAACGAAATCTTCGTTGTAGTTGCGTATCGACCTCAACGTCATAACTTTGATTTCCTTACATCCAGGAACGCGATCAAACTACAACCACAGCGAGATGGGGTAACATACACCATGTAGGCATATAGTGAGTGCCAAATTTATAATTTTCTGTCTCTCGCCGGAATCGAACCTGCGAGCAAAAGATTCCTAGCAGGGCGCTAAACCACTGCGCTATTAGAGCAAATAATGGGCAAGATGTGGGATCGAACACATGTGTGCGTACACAGCGGAAAGTGAGATATACAGTACCCTCCCGCCTTTCTGTTGGCAACGACTATACATTGGAAAGAGTGAACCCCCCTAAAACGAAATGTATTAAAATCAAATGTGAGCATTTCATCAAGTAGATTACTTTGCTCGGCCATTCTGTTCTCAAACATTGCGTGTTCTCTAACTGCGAGCTTCTTTTTGGATGCGCGCAGAAGAAAACGAAACTCAGCACTAGTTGAGTTCATACCAATAAAATACTAGAATTACACTGAGAATCAATCTTTATTGAACAAAAAAAACTGAGCAGTGAGTATTCAAAAGCTTCCTATTTCAGCTACTTCTACTAACTAAAATGATCGGAGCAACTGAGAAATATGGCATAGAAGTGAAGAACGCGGATTCTTCCGACCAGCCTGTACATTTGCCAAAGAATGTGAGTTGAATAGTTTCTAGCGTTATGGGTAATTTTTTTTCCAGAAAGAAGTGCAAAACCTCCTAACGGAAAACATGCAAAAACATCTTGCGGAACATTGAAGTTTCACTTTATATGACGTTTATATTTTCACAACTTGTCGATTGTATACGACTAACATTATTCTACCGACAATGGCATTGAAAACGAATTGTTTAAACTGATAAAATGATAAATTTCAGCTTCTGAACTGTAAAGGATGCGTACTATTGGACGGCCCTTCCGTGGGACCGGAAATCCTGAACGTGAAATGCAACCAACTTAGGATAACCCAAGTTTCTCATATCACACTGCACGACATTGAGAAAATGGCAGAGGTATGACGAACTATATTTTCCGTATTGAAAAATTACTCTGTTCGGAAAAGGACAAAGAAAATCACGTTTTTTTTACATTTTTTTTAATTGACAAGTCTTATATTATTTTTTGCACGCACTGACTTATGGTGTACTTAAAGATCGTAAGCGTATGAGTGAGAGTGAAAAAACATCGTGATCCTGATCCAAAATATCATGTAATTCACAAACTTTAACAGAAAAAGCGACGGGATCATCACAAACATAGCGGTCTAGGTGAAATGCGCCATATTATAGGCATGATTTGGGAAGAGCGAACCTCATAGACATACTTCCAGGGATGCTATGCCACCGGAAATGAAATTGGTTTGTTTTGTCTGCCTTAAAGAAAATTCACACTTTACAAAGTTTTCGAAATCATTTTGCAGGAGTGGTGTACGGGAAACCCGACCCAGAGAGGAACGGTCTATTTTGACCGGGTACCTTTGACAGAAGACGAAATAGTATTCTTCGCCAAGCAAAGTCAACGCCCAAAAAAGTCAGTTTTTGTGTTCATTGTTCATTGATTTATATGTCATTTTACATTGAGTGAATCGAGAACCAATTCCTCTCTGAACCCACTCTTTAGAAGTCGAAATCGAACAAAAAAAATTTCCATTCGCTCATCGGCGTACCTTCAATCTACGCAGAACGTCAACGACACTCACCCTACTTAATTAGCAAGCCGTATTTGTAGCGGCACCGCGACAAGAGAGTTTGCAGATCAGAGAGACGCAGACTGTCTCAGACTGTCTGCGGTCCCAATGACCTCCATGCTCGCTCGCAATAGTTTACTAATCGTTGAAGGCTGGCACGAGTTTATGTGAACATTAGCTGTTGTAATGATTGTTTTCTGTATTTGTTGGTGAAATGAAGAATAATTGATTCCAGGATTCTGCTCAACACTTCTCCTTTCATTCCCTTCGAGGTTGCCGTCATCTACCGCCACTCTGATCGGCCGCAGCTCGCACAACGACTCGTATTTCAGCCGTTTTTCAATCATCCAGACTATTTCTCAGTTTGTTTTCACATGTGTCATGATTTCATCAAAGTGCCGGGACAATCATAGTGGGAAGGTGTAGTGTCGATCATGATAGTTATGTACAGGCGCTCTCTTCTTCAGAAAGTGTCCTTCCATCTTGAAAATCGAGGAAAATAATTGGCGCGTGATTTAGTTAGATTAATTTTTGAAACTTTGATTCAGCAACATATTGTTCATGTATTCACTAGTTTCTGCGTAAGGTTAGAAACGCTATGCTCAACCCGACTGAATATATAACTAACAAATAAGCAAAAGGGTGTACATCTTTTATTATAATGTAAAAAATAACTCCGATTTCGCTCACCAATAATCAGAACACGTTTACAGTTATTTGTATTGTGTATTATATTGTTGTGTATGTTTATCCATAGAACATCAATTATAACATACAATTTATTGTTTACTAACGTACTTTTAACTAATGAATACATTTTTGTCTATCAGATTCAATTAACTTCTCAGTCTATGCTTTTGTTATTAGAAATCTATTACCTCCCTTGAGAACTCAGTACATAACCAGCATGGATTCTGTTGTGTATAGTATATTTCATCCATACGTGTACTTCGTTTCTGTTTGTTTAACACCACAGAAAATCGGTTCGCGCCACATGAAATTTGGTTATCAAATATGATGTGAATGTCTCACTATGCTTCACTGTTTTTGCGTACCTTTCGATACGGTTACTTTCTGTCTAAATAGTTTTTCTTGCAATACTTTGATTTTCATTCATACACTACAATGCTAGCTCGGAAACATTGGAAAACAGCGTGGATGACTGTATGGTAGTTGTTGACTTTTGCGTCTCGTAAACCCCCACAATGCTACTATTTTCAGACGGTTTGAACCATTTTTCGTATTCTTCTCCGAACTTTTTCCCGAGTTTTTCGAAGGCAGGTCGAACCAGTTTTAGACCAATCGGCGTCAAATGAACACCGCTGGTGTAGTAGGACAACTTGGTGTTTGGGTCGAAAACCCGCGGATTTCCGTCAGAATCCAATAAATATTCGTCGAGGTCGAACATTTCACATTTTGCACATCTGTAAGAAAGGGAGGAATAGATGAACGCGTAGTTCTATAGTTAATGTTCTTTTTCAAGTTTTTCGTCCAACATTTCCCATTTTTCGCATCTGTACCGAAAAGCCAAACATCGGCCAGGGAAGCTTCAATGCTGTACTCTCTAGTTAAAGAATCCGTCCCGCTCTAATTTTGACTTGTGAGTTAACAATCTGACCTTTTGGCAAATGAAAAACCATTATCAAAAATATATACTTTTATATCTCTATCACGCTTCGTTTTCTCACAGAAGCGGCTTACGTAATGACACCGATGGGGAAGTTGCGTACGGAGTTTGCTCAAAATAGTCTATAAAAGTACAAAAATATTTTTAAAACCTTTCATCATATACGACAACACAATTAAAAACTGAAAACTGAAGATAAATCGAAACGTAAATGAACAAAGTCAAGTTGCGTCACAGTGAAAATGATCATGTGCTCTTTTTTATTGCTCGATGTTATGCAAATCTTGCAAACTTTTTATCAGAAAGTTTTTTCATGGTCTGTGGGAAGACATTGAGAAACATTTTTGAGCTTTTTGAATGTTTCGTGAAACTCAGATTATAGCGGAACGGTTTCTTTAAGTATGACCTATTTGGTCATTAGAATCAAATCTACGATGTTTAGAGTATTGCTGTGCGGTCCAATCAAAATAATACTTTGTTTATACTGCTTGCTGGGAGCTTTCTAGTTACAAACGCCTTCGAAGTTGCATTATTACCGTAAGACTAAGGACCTAAACTTATTGCATGATCTTCTTGGGTGCATTTTCTTTTGCCGTCTCACCTTTTCTGTAACTCTGCCATGCGAGCTTGCGCGTATTTGAAAGTCTGTTCTCCAATATCCTGTAAAGGTGAATATTTCAAAATAATCCACGGTTTTCATACCACTAGATTTTATTTATGTTGTTCAGTCAATTTCAGTTCCGCTCAACGAGAGAGCAACAGTTATATTGAAAAATGAAATGTCTTCAAGAAACCTAAGTGTGGTAATGTGGGTGCCAAATTTATAAATTTCGGTCTCTCCCCTGCGAGAAAACGATGCGTAGCAAGCCGCTAACCACTGCGCTATCAGAGGACATAACGTGCATGTTTTGGAACCGAACAAATGTGTGCGTACACAGCAAGTGAGATATACAGTACCCTCACGCCTTTCCGTTGGCGACGACTATGCACGTGTTGCGTCTAGCCAAAAGTCATTCTCCCTGACCTTCCAGTATAGTTTCTGCTCTTCTCTAATCAGATTCACTCACTAGCTCGCCTCCTTCGGTTATCATTTTGTTCAGCCTTCTCATATGTCGAGGAGTCACAGTCGGAATGGCATTCAGAATAAACACTTTCCTCTTCACAAGACGCTCATATTTCTGATAAGAGAAAAGCGTATTTTGATGGAAGTGTTTTCTGACCATTGTTTAATCGCATCTACGCTGAAGTCATGGGAAGGCACAAAACATGCGCATCGATTAAACATCGGAGACATGAGGTCTCAATCAGTCCCTATAGTTTGCACTTTTAAGCCTTCGCCTTCAATTATGGTGACCGCAGCCTTCTAGGGTTTGCTCGGAAGAGAGCGCGGGCCGCCACTCGTACATCTCGGTAAGAACCGCTGTATTTGTAGTGTGAACTGTGAATGTAGATCAAAGTATGACTCAGATACTGTAAACTCCCTCAATGTTTGTCCTTACCTGCAAGTTCTGCCATGCTTTCTGGAACACCGGATCGGATGTAACTCTGCCGTTGAATGGAGCACTCGCGTTATTGTGCCTGGACGTTAAAAAGGTTTTTTTTCTACACAAATGTTCTATCACGATATGTGTAATAGAACGAATTGCAAATCGTTGATCGTGAGTTTTACGATATTTTCGATAGGCTATGAAGACATTAGAGCATGTTTGTGTGATCTAACCAGGGAAAGGGTGAAACTCTGATCATGAGAGCATCTCAGGGGTTCACCATCTCGCCCACAATTTGCACCTATACATAGTTTCGGAGCAGTGAAACATTTCTGGAGAGAGTCACGTAATCATGTATCATGTCTAGCATGTGCTCTCATGTTGCGATGTTATGGCGTCTATCCTGCGAAACTGATATGTCTATAGAAAACACGTTGGAAACTTCAAACTCATCATTGTTTTCAATACAGATGTACTGTGCAACTTGAAATGGCAGTTCAACTGTATTTGGGATACTTCTGCGTGCGGCATCTAAAACTCACTTGCTGAGAATAAACAGCACATCTGGTCGCATTCTCTCTACGTAATCCATGTATTCACCTTGTTGTTTCGCACATTCGGGTGACAGAACGAGAACCTCACAAGCTGAAAAATATTTTAAATCATTACGTTTCATTTTAATTCTATATTTTCCATGTTATTTTGTTCGAAGCGGGCAGGAAAAAACTGCCAAACCTATTTTTGTTCCAAAACCGTTTTCTCGCTCTGAAAAGTCTACGAAAATGTGATCATTGTGTCATTTTCTTCCACTCACTGTGCTTTTATACTAGAAGTACATTGAATAGTCATGAAGAGTTAGCATTGTAATGAGGCATCGCGCACTTTCTCATTGCCCTTTTTTGTGTTCTGCTGTGTTTCAAATGTTGTACGCGACTGTGCAATTGCCTAACAGTACTTGGTTTCAACTTCGAGAAACTCACAAGTTCTCGAGAATTTCGTCATTCTTCTGGCGTATTTGGCAAATGCGTCGTGAACCAGATTTCCGAAGTTTGGAGTGTAACTATTCCCGAGAAGAGCAATGTCTAGTTTTCCGTTCAGCGATTGTTTCTGAAAATGCTATTAGTAAATAATTCGATAACAACCAAGTCTAGGTGGTTGTAGTTTTGATCTATAGTTTTGAGCTTTCGTATCCCGAGGGTTTGAGAATTTGCGAATCCACCGAGTTTTGGGACAGTTTTTGAAGTACTCAGTCTCACTTGAATAGATTTACTGAGACTGTCCTGATGTTCGGATTTAAATCTCCATTGTTCAACTTGAAGTTATATATTTTCGGGATTTTTGGTATAGAACACAGTCAAAACGAGATTTAGAGAGCATGAATCTACATTAGATTTTTATATATGTTCTCTTACCGTAACTTCACAGAATCCGTGTTCCGTTTCATTGGGAAAACAGTTTTGGACTCTCAACATTTTCTTTTCATCGCGGTCGAATTTCCAGTTCATTTGGACCACATATTCTGAAGGAACAGTTGATTCCATTAAAAGTAAGAAATAGGTGGATTTTAATCGAAGCTGTTTATTGATTGAAAGAGCGATCGGTTGCAAAGAAAAATCGAAAACCAAGTATTTTGTTATAATAAGTTGTGCTTTTTTCAGTACAACAGTACTTTGGTGAAAAGTGAAGGGAGAGCAGCAAAATGTGCTATCTAGCGAATGCTTGCCAACTCTGGTAGTTCACGTGCTCACGTGTGACGTGACGTGAAACTCTTACTAGAAACAACATTTTTATGACAACTTACTTCTGGTCAAGTTTCTACCATCGAGGGGTGCAATGTCATCCAGCTCAGATAATTTTTCAGCGAATTGCTCCAGTTTATCTGAATTACAGTCGTTAGACACACTGGTTCAATAATTCGAATAAAGTGTTTGTTTCATTAATTACTTCAATTCTCGATATTTGCATGGATGAACTTCACCCACCCCCAGTTTTAGATACCGCTTTCTGTTACAAATGTAGAGGAACGGAGAAAATTTCTGATCAATTTATTGCGAAATCCAATTAGTATTAAAGAAGGAAATGTTTCCGGTGTGCCATGAAATAGAAGACGAAAACCTACCCTTTCGAACAATAACCAGAATTGTCAGAACATATAGGGTAGTTAGTAGTGTGATGATTTCCCGTTTATCCAGTTTCAAATACCACTTCTCGAAAGTTTCCGAAATGAAAACAGATATGTTGCCAGCTACTATGATAGCTAAGTAATAAGCTGAAATGAGAAATAACGAATAAAACTCAATAGTTACACATCTCGTACTGAAGAATATAATTTCTACTTCAGTATATAACTTTGTAAGGATTCTGATGGTTGTGTTCTGAACAACTAAACATGATCTTATTTTGTAATTTGATCTCATTCCGTTTTGTCGAAAACGAGACTTCAAATGTGTGATCACATCAAACTATAACACAGACTTTTTCACTCCTTAATTTTTTTCGGGTTCTCGCTCTTTCACCCAAAATATTTTGGACCCACCAATAGTTCCATCTGGATAGTAGAATTTCACCCAAACATAGATGGGCCAATGTACAAGATAGAGAGCATACGAAATGTCACCCAAATAGACGAGCGCTCTGAGAATAGTCAATACACCTGCTTCGGAAAAGAATCGTCCAGAATCGTGCAGTTTGATGTGACTACACATAATCTACGGCAAGTTGCGAACTTACCATAGAGCATCTAACTACAATACAGCAAATAGTAACATCGTGCCAGCATGCATAAACGGCTGGCACATCACAACTTCACATAAACGGCCGGCAGTCTTAGCAAGTTATTACGTTGCGTGGAAACTTGTTGAATTTTGTGGTGGGCGGAGCTTATTTTGTTTTTGATTTGCAGGCTATCTCGTATGGTGGCATGAACTCGATGCTTTTCAAGTTACTAAGTAATTAAGGGTCGTTTGCTCTCTTTATTGGATAAATGAAGATTAGCTTACCTGTTTGATAGTGGGTTCCGTTCGACCACGGTCCCAAAGACAATTACGAACCCAGATATTACAGTAGATACGAATCTTATGGAAGGGGGCAGTCGCACTATCGGCCAGAGAGCACAGACAGTCAGAGTGACGAGCGAGAACATGAGATACGCATGGGCAAAGGCTGGAGAGCGCAGACGGTTCTTTAGATTGGTTGAATCGTAGCCAGTGTCTGAAAACAATACTAATTAGAAACATTCCCGCCAATTCTATGCAATCGCTCACTTCACAAACCGAGAGATTATGCAGGTGAATGGCAGACAGCCTGAGACACTCTGCGCCTCTCTGATCTGCGCACTCTCTCGGCGAGGCTGCTATAAAAGTGGCTGGTAAATTGCCTGAGAAACTCTTTATAGGAAATTAGGATAAGCTTACCACCTGACCATTTCTCGCGGTCGTTGCCATAACTGGTGCGCTCGTCTGGTTTCAGACTCTCGGAGATGTGAAAAGCGATCATTCCCACTTCGAACTGCCAAATACGGCAAAACACACTGAAAGAACGAAGTTTGAGAGATGGAGATTCAATATTGTAGTTTCATCCATGCGTACAGTGAAAATTGTATATTTCACACAGAAAATACACGCCAAGATGAAATACACAACAAAATGTTGGTGTATATCGTATTTTCTGAAAGAGCCTGGTCAGAAAATTCCGCGTTTGCACAAAATTTGTTGTGATTTTGCATATTCGCGATTCATTATTAAACGAGATGAGAAAAACGGTTCTCCATGAAACATACCTATTAAAAGACGTGAAAGAGTTACTCAACAAGTGATACCCAAAACTGAACACAAAAAGTGCGCCGTAACATAGAATCGATAAAACAAAATTCGAATGAGATCTTCTCAAGGCGTAAAAAATGGGCGGAGCCAAAAGATAGAACTGCATTTCCACGCCGAGAGACCAGGTGTGAGTAAATACGTCGTCCGCTTGTTCTAGCTGCAAATCAAACTGTTAGTCAATTGTACAGTCACGTGAAACATGTGAAGCACAGTAGAACTTAGAAACGTACAATTACAAGTGCACGATGTCTCATTAGAATGCTAACTTCACGTGACCATTCAATTTACTTCTAGTATACTTTTAAAAAACCGTTGGGCTAAATTTGAGGAGGCTGTTTTGCCTGACTTTCACTTGGTTCTAGTTAGAATCTATATAAAATGCTCCAAGTTTGCACGGTCTCGAAACCGTTCAGCTTCAATCTAAATACACGGCGAGAAACCCTGACGGAAACACAATGACTTCGACGGCAAATCAAGCTTTAGAAAATAAAAATAAAACAAATAGTGCTCGTTGTTACTGGAAAATGTATGTAGATCAAACTTCTACTCAGTGTTAGGTCAGAGAAATGATTCACTGGATAGTTTTTTTTACAAAAACGAAAATACCTGTAGGAAATAGGCGTTGTCCGCTGATCTTTTAGCCATGTTTGTGTAGAATAAAATAGCATTTCTTGCAGACTCCATATTTACCCAAATGAATGTATTTGGGAAGAATATAAACAAAGAAACAACAACTGAATAGAAGAGGTCACATCAAACTACAATATTTTTCATCGGCTAGTGGACACTTCGAGACTGTTAACAGTTAACTGACGAGTCATGGAAATAAAACTTGTTCAAAAATTCATTTGTACTCCCTCGATAAGTGTCTACCATTATGAATCATGTAAGCGTTTGTGTGCCTAAGTTTCATTTCGTAAATTTGTTACCGACTTTCAGAAAATCATATAATGTAAGTCAGGTTCAATTAGTTATACAAATTTAGCGAAAAGTGTTATCAACTAACTGTTCAGTGACCACCCTATGTAGTGTACACCATTCCTACTGACACGCCTACAGTACATATTCGATATTTCTCATGATTGTTTTCCATTACAATCTTTAAATTGGTCGGATAAGCAGCCAACTTTTAAAATTCATGAAATATTGTGCGAATTGACTGAAGTGTGGCCCACGTGATAATAAAAAGACAACAACCGAACTTACCAGTCAATACAATCAATAAATACAAGGGCACAATTCGTTTTATTCGACGCCAGTAGAACAGATAGCAGGAGCTCACTGTTATTGGCTTCGTGCCAAAGATCATGGTCATTAGAAAACCGGACAGAACGAAGAATCTTAATGGAACTGTGTTCTTTGTTACTCTGTCACAAACTTGAAGTAAGTTTTTTGTGTTGGTAAACGGTCTTTTGTATACTTGCAAATACAGTTTCGACGAAATGAGGAAAATCTTGAAACAAAGTTGGTAAAGTGGCTAAGGCACCGCCCACCCCTCAAATGGTCACACGTTCGATCCCCACCACTGCCTAACCGAGGTATTCATTTCTTCATAGACGATAAATTGTTAGTAAATTATCCTCAAAAGTTGAGGACTCCCCTGGTGCTCTTTGGCCGGATCGGAATGGTAGGTCAAATTCAGTGTTATTAATCAAACCCACTGATCTACTCCCACGTAGCCATTCGGAAAGTGTTTTGGGAAGAAATGAAACAACAGAACTGAACCGATGGCCAGGCCACGCAGACCTTGGAGGTCTTGTCGCTTCATTCTGGAATCTTATACAGTGGGTGCCAAATTTATAAATTCACGTCCCTCGCCGGAATCGAACCCGAGAGCAAAAGGTTCGTAGCAGGGCGCTAACCACTGTGCTATTAGCGTAGAAAACCGGGAGGCTTTGGAATTAAAACATACAGTACCCTCTCACCTTTACGTTGGTGATCACAGAGAAAGAATATTTCAAACAAAAGAGTTTTGAGATCACTGTTGTTGAGTTTACAGTAAGAAAAAGGAGAAGAAACGGAAACTGTAAGAGAGAGAGAGGGAAGGATGAAGAGAGAGAGAGACAGCCATTCAGAGAATTAGAGAGAGAGAGAGAAAAAAGAAACTGGTAGAAAATTTCGAAGGGTATTCAGGGAGTCATTTAATTCGAGAGGAATAGATATTAGTATAAAAAACGGGTGTAAAGAAAGTAAAGATTAGTTTTGGATTGAAACGTGTACAAGAAATATGAATAAAGTCCAATAAAAATATTTTGAGGAAAAGGCTAATCTCGCTCGATTAAAAATTTCAGAAAAAAATAATACCGAGTTTTTTGTTACGGAAAAGACAACTTCTGACTGCGACTCACAATGATCTAGCTTACACTCTGTTTTTTTTTCTCAAGAAAAGCGAGATTAGCCTTTTCCTCAAAATATTTTTATTGGACTTCTTTCATATTTCTTGTACACGTTTCAATCCAAAACTAATCTTTACTTTCTTTACACCCGTTTTTTATACTAATTGAACTCTTTTTCTATCGTTACGAAGTAACGGTCATTTTTGAAAAAATTATATTTTTGAACAATAAGCTAAACAAGGAATGTTATGAGGTTCTATTGGAGTTTTTAACGGCGCCGTAGTTCAGAACGATTGGCGTAGTTGTAACCTCGTTAAAGTGAGAGCAACTTTTGTGCTCCAGGCAGGAATCAAACCTTGGTTCGCCGTGCGTGAATAGAGCTTTTATCCAATCCGCCATTCAGACATGTGAATAGGAGTGAAAACCAAGCTATACCCGCCTGTCATGAGTTCTTCATTGGAAAACGTCTTCCTACTACACGTCAAACTCTTCTTTCATTTTCATTTTCACGAAACCGGTCTATCCATGATTTTTTGCGAGACCATTTTTGGCCCTCTCACACGTAATATTCAAATTGCAGACATACTTGAAAAATACGTATACCTCAACTTTTTTATATCTTTTCAGCAATGTAAGAATTTTCGGAATAAGTTAATTCTCAGCGAAACTAAGCCGAGATTTGAGGAGGCGGACACTTTTGTCGCCGCCGCCGCCGCCGCCGCCGCCGCCGCCCCGCACGGAAGCCATTTTTGCGAGACGTTGGGCACTCTAACTCCTCTCAACAACCTTCACTTAGAACGTGAACTTAATGTCTTGTAGACGTGTTGCTCTTTCAGTGATTCATGCAAATATCTAATGAAATGGTCGACGTACTTTGAAGAAAGATGTAATAAACTGTTTTGGAATGTCTGCAGACCTCTGAACAAAAACTAATCTGCGCAGCGCTCCGCGCTGCGCCCGATATTGCAAGATGGTGAGAACAGATAATCCGAAGGGATGAACAACAGATATGGATGGCAAGATAGAAAGACAGTGAAATAGAAAGAAAGTATGAAACATGTAGGAAAAGAAACACAAGATGAAAAAAAAAAGAAATATAGAAGTAGAAAGAACGAGAGGAAAAAGAGAGAAAACAGAGAGTGAGATCTAGGTAATGAACATGTTTGAGTTGGTGTTTGAAACTTTCTCCTAAAACGCAGGAGAATTAAACTACACACAATGTAGCTTGCAGGATACTTCAAATTTCCTCGATTTTAAAGCAATCCATGTTCTCATACTTTCTCGTACATGATTATTCCAAATTTCTGATGTGTGTTTTGACAAGGGATAGCACCTTTTGTGAAACAATTTATGCACATTGAACAGTCTTAACCATTTTTTTATTGCTAGCCGCATACAATTCTGTTCTTTCTTTTCCCCTCCCCTTCTCTCATTTCCTCTCCCTTTCTCCCCAATATTCTGGAGTCCTGGAGCACGGTCAGAGTTCTGCATGAAAAGTGACAATTGATCAAATTTCGAATTGCTCATTGTTCAATATTTTTTAGTCTCGACCGATTTTCTCAATTTCACGAGATGCAAAATTGACGGGAACAGAACATGGTGTGACCAAACATTCCCTTTGATCTCAGTAGGCTATTTACAGAATAGCGGGACCAAACTACAAATGCAGCATGTTCTTGTGATTAACGAAACAGTCCGAAACAGTTCAAATGTTTTTTTTTTGTTTCTGTGCTGTTATTTGTACGAAACACATAGATTGATATCTACTTGTACCCATTTATCTCATATGCATATCTGGATATTCATCCCGTGTATTTCCTGGCTCGAACTACAAAACGATCGGGGACCAGACCAGGCGGCCTAGCAAACCGTCCAATCTCATGAGAAGTACATCTGACTTTCTCATCAGAATCTCATGAACTTCCCATGAGCTACTCGTAAACTTCCAATGTTGTAGGATAGCAATCGATAGAATCTCATGAGAAGTCCGTAAGATACTGCTAACGAGATATCTCATGAGGTCTTTAAGAAGTCGCCACCGCGCCAGGCGGCGTGGCAATCCCTCGAAAATCTCATGAGATACCTTATGAGCTATTAACATGAGCTTCTCATGAGATTGGAAGGATTGCTACGCCGCTAGGGGTAACGACAAGTTATACACTCTATAGAACGTGACCAAGACTTCACAAGAAGCTGCTGCTACAAAGATCTGTGATATGTATGGTAATCACCGCCTCGTAACGAAGCGAAGTCAATGAATAAATATATGTGAACATGTAATATGTAAAATATGAACGTTTTCCACAAACTTTATCTTTCTAATTACCGCTCACAATTCCCGGGCCTAATAGGCATACCGCAACCAAGTCAGTTGAACCAAAACTGACTTGATTGGTATTTTGGTTAGCGAATTTATAAAAACAATAAAAATAAGTAACCGCAAATCTGTGGTTTTGTGGGTTTGTGAATACAACAAGAAAAGATTCTAATGACCTGTTACATTAATAACTTTATTATAAAAAATGCAGAAACCCTGAGCCAAAAAGCAAAAGAGAACCACAAAACGGTTTATTCGCAAATCAAGACGTCTCATTATCACTTTTATCTTGTGTTTAGACGCCAATAGTGGTATTCTGGTCGATTCTGAAATAACAATATTACTATTTGGGTACGTTGGATGAATATTAGGAAAATATATCTGTTGTTGCCCGCCACGGCTAGTGAAGCTAGATTGAAACGTATCATCATCATTCGAGAAGAATAGAGTGCAACAAAACCAAACTGTTAGGAGACCGAAGAGCAACATGGTTTCTCGTAAAGCTGCTGTATCCTACTTTTGATTGGACGCGTTGCGTGTCGCGCGGCATTGTCATGTGAATGTCACGTGGACTAATCAAACTAATATTCGAGTTATTTGTGCTCTCCGATCTCAATACAGTTAAAAGCAACTCGAAACAAAACCTCTGCTCAAGTTGTGTTTCGGTCTCCTTTAAGTCTTCAACCGAACTATATAGAAGTGTTTGTATGGTGTCACGAGAACAGAAAGCTATAGGAAAAAACTGACTCAAGAGCTGTGTTGGTGGGCTCACTGGTGGTATCCAACAGGTCGCGAGCAGTTCGAGTTTCTTCCGAAATCCTGGAAATTAATGTTCAAAATTGCACATTCGGACTTCCGGTTGTTAAAAAAAACCTGTTTATTTAATGCAGAGAACATAGGCTTTCACTACCAAACTAGACGTCTAGAAGCATTGCAGAAACAAATACATGTTTTTGAGGCATGCTTCATAGGTGAAAAGCCAAGGGAAGAAAAGGCCCTAAAAGGGGAGTTTCGGGGCCAAAATCGCGGGCCTAAAAGGAACCTTTTAGGCCCGCGATTTTGGGGCCCGAAATCTCCCTTTTGGGGCCCAAAAGTCGGGTTTCGGGAATTTTTTAGTTTATCAATAATAATAGAAAACGCTCTTTGCTATTGGTGCGAATGCATGAACGTAATGCTTGATAATTCACAAAATGACAATATAATGTACCATTCACTTTATTAGTCCATAATGACAAATAACACAAATGATCTCGAAAAATTGTAGAGTTGGAAAGTCGTTTTCTCCGGTGACTAGAGTTCTTGTGTCTCGAATCTGAAAGTATGATTTTTTACTATATAGTCGGAAACTTTTCATGAGATGTATGATTCCACTCAACTAAAAAGAAAAGTTGGCTAAGTAATGGTAAATGGTGTGATTATGGAAAAGCGTTAAGTTGGTATTTGCTTGGTATTTGGTATAATCTAAAAGTTGAAGTTGGCATAACATATATGGACATTGAATCAAATAACTGAACTTTCGCCGAACTCTTTGGGCCAAAAAGAAAATATGTTGCTACTAACCACTTCCTCGTGTGAAAATAGATCCAGATCTGTCCGGAGGAGTGGATCTGGTAAGGCCCACATCAACGAATTGCTCATCAAATTTGCCGTGGTTCAAGTCCTGTAAAAAACAGACATGAGGAACATTAGCTGTTTTGTGGAAGACATCAGTTGTGCCTTCACCCTCCAGTATTACGATAGAGATATCCAAACATATAGTTAAAGTACATTTCATCTTTGATTTCAGTTTACTGTAAATTCTATGAATATCAGTACAAAACTTCTCACATATGATCGTCTTGCTTCTTTTTGGATTTTTGACGCAACTCATTATTCAATAAGATGGGAATCCGTATTTCGTACAAAACGGTTTATTTTTCCTAGGCAGGGCAAAAAGTGGTCCCATTCCTTCAATTGTTGAAGCTATTCAGCCAGTTTAAGAATACAACAATTCATAGTTTTTTTCCGGCCAATTCCACAAGGAACCCGGTATTTCGTTAACCCTATCAGTTAACCTTAACCGGGTTACTTGGTTAACCCTTTTGTTAACACCCTTGTAACCCTCTTTACAATGTCTTTTTGGGGGAAATTCGGGGTTAACAAGTGGTTAAAAAATAGTTCAACAAGTAACCCGGTTAATGGTTAACTGTTAGGGTCAACAAAATACCGAGTTAAATAAAGAATTCGCCGTTTTTGCAAACCTTAACCATTCATAACTTGGGACTCTTGACATGGAGCACATGTACATCAACAAATACCGTTCTTTCCGAATGATAAACCTAACATGTTCTGCCTCATAATGAACAACTTCAACCAAGAACGAGCTTTTGCGAGATCGGCAAGTTGAGAAATAGTAAACTTTAACTATAACTGACCGTTTCGACGATTAATACGTTCTTCTTTCTAGTGACGAGAAGACAGCGAGGCCAAAACAAGCCTGAAAACAAACAAATACTAAAAAATGTTGCCAATAGAAATTCTCTTAAATTAACCAAGATCTGAGCAGATATAATATGGAGCAAATGAGCGCGAGCTCAATGTTTTTCTTGATGTGTGACTGTCTATAAACGCGCACCTGTCTATAAAGTTGACACATCGAAAAATCGTTAACACAATAGTTTTTTTTGAGTTCAATGGGAAAGTGTCGTATCGGCCAAAACACCAGCCAACATTTCAATAAACACGATGGAACTCCTCTTTGTAAACGCACTGATAATGATGTACGCAGCCTACCTTTCCCAGAAGCTCATTGTTTTGAGCATAGAGCTTTTTCTTCATAGACACGAACACAGCAGTTCATCCAAAATTGACGGAAAATGATCTGAAAATGCTAAAGTACACAATCGGGTGTGACCACAGACTGCATGCCATGTGAATTTGTCTAGGGAGGGTGGTCGTATCTGCCCCCACAGAGACGAGCAATAGTTTAAAACCAGGCTCATGTTTGCAATTTTCGAACGATCTTTACAAAAAATTTCAAAATATTACATGTTTTTTCCCGATAATATCCAATTTTTCGTCGTACCAACCTTGAAGTCGGAAAACATTGCGTTCAACCGGTATAAATGTGCACGAGCACACTTAGTGCGTAAGCAGATAGGTGATTGATTTGGGTAGAATCCACAATGGTGTAACAAGGGAATGATGACAATTATGTGACGCCTATTGGCGCCAGTGCCCGGCGCCAATGAAGAGCTATACATCTCATATTTGGCGCGACGGGCTAAATTTTGCATTAGAACTCATGTTTCAAATTTCAGCTAAATCGGTTCGGTAGTTTTTCCAATAGTGATTTTTGGCGCCTATTGGCGCCCGCGCCCGGCGCCAGAGATTAGATATACATTTCATACTTGGCGCGACGAGCTAACTTTTGCCATAGAATAGATGTTCCAAATTTCAGCCAAATTGGTTCAGTAGTTTTTTCACTACGATGCGGACAGAATTCCGTGAGGGTGGAGGGACGAGGGACGAGGGACGAATTACGGCGGAACTTTTCAACAACGACACGAAACGATAACTCAGGCAAAAATGATTCGATTTGGCTGAAATTTTCACACAATGTTCAATTCGTGATTCTCTAACGTTCTCTCCTTTTAGTTTTCAAAAAAAGATTATATTTGAAGCTTTTTGTTGATTAAAAGGAAAAAACGAGTCCGCAATGGCCAAACCGAAGACAACTCACGCAGACAACTCCGCGCGATTTGCGAACAAGTTTCATCCCTTCGTTCAAAAAACACATAACATTTTGTATGAACATTTCCTCACCTCGATAGAAAAACACCCATCGGATCTGAGAGGAGGGGGAGACAAGATCATCGGGTGACCTGAAAGTAAAGAGGAAAGAATGAAGTTCCAAAGAATTTAATACGTTGAAAGAAAACGGACGGCAGTTTTAGGCATAAATAGGACTTTGACAAGGAAAACTACAATTAAACTCGAGCGTTTCACAGAAATATGGGATGCATATACGTGAAACATCGATCGGAGGACTACGAACTAAAATATAACAAAAAAAATATATATAAAACAAATTATAATAAGAAAAAACTTATAAAATTGGTAAATTTTCTAAATTTTCACGAGTTGAAGGACTAATCGGGTTTTAGCCGCCAAGCAGATTATTCGCGGGCGGGCGCAGTTGACTGTAGAATCGCGGGCCTTTTAGGGACTTTGAGGCCCCCACCCACTCGATTACCCGAAACCCCCCTTCTAGGGCCTTTTATTCCCTTGGCTTTTCACCTGAGTTAGGATACACCTGTTCCTAAACTCAAGACCTACGAAAAACCGCCCTAACCTATCCGTAAACATAAGAATAACGAAAACAAAACTGACAAAATAGCGGTGCGACTGTCCTCGGAAACTTCGCCAGTCACCGATCGAACCAAAGCCTTCTTCAACTCGGCAGTAGAAAGAAGATCCAAAGCCGTGTGGGTAGAGTCGGAAGCTTCGGCTCCGCGAGCAGTAAGACACGGATCCGACATTTCCGCTCCGGTTAGCATGGTACGGGAACCGGCGGTATGACAGAGATCCGACATTTCCGCTCCGGTTAGCATGGTACGGGAACCGGCGGTGTAGACTGAATCGGATTTTTCCTGACCGGTTACCATGGTACGGGAAGCGGCGGTACGGCAAAGATCCGACATTTCCTGACCGGTTATCATGGTACGGGAAGCGGCGGTACGGCAGAGATCCGACATTTCTTGACCGGTTATCATGGTACGGGAAGCGGCGGTACGGCAAAGATCCGACATTTCCTGACCGGTTATCATGGTACGGGAACCGGCAGTGAAGATGGAATCCGACTTTTCCTGACCGGTTAGCATGGTGCGGGAACCGGCAGTGAAGACGGAATCTGACTTTTCCTGACCGGTAACCATGGTACGGGACGCGGCGGTACGGCACAGGGAAGATGCATTGGTGAGGAGGGTGCGAGAGGCGGCGGTATTGAGAATAGCCGACTTTTCGGCTGCCGTCAGCATGTTGCCAGTCGCCGTAGTCGTATTTTCACTTCCGGTCACACTCACAGGAGCAAATCCCTGAAAATAAATATATCGTAGTCATCCGGTCGGAGGGAAAAGAGTACTGTAGGTATCACTTTCTGCGGTGCACTACATCAATAGAAACGAAGGTACTACATGGCACAGCGGTGAGCCAACAGGTACAAGTGGCATAAAGATTTACGCGCCTATGAATCCTTAAAATTACGTTCAGCAACAAGTCGGTAAAACTATCGATAATCAATGAAGAGTCAAGGTCCTTTAGGTAGAAACAGAGACGAAGAAAATCGATAAACACAAAGTATAGATCTAACCTTGTATTTGGAAAGTAGATCATTCATGGTTCCGGTTCCCAACATCTTGGTGAGTTGTCCGAAGGTGAACGAGATGTTTTCCAGGTTATCAGTAGCACCGGCCTGAAAAATGCTTTTCTCGAAAATTCATTAACTCAGTCAACTCATTAACTCAGTCAAGTCAGTCACTCAGTCAAGTCAGTCACTCAGTCAAGTCAGTCACTCAGTCAAGTCAGTCACTCAGTCAAGTCAGTCACTCAGTCAAGTCAGTCATTAACTCAGTCAAGTCGAAAATTCATTAACTCAGTCATAATTCAATAACAGTCCCACTCTCAATTTTAACTAAAATCCCATAAGTTTCAACTCCTTGGAATGCTGAATCTGTAACGAGGAAGCAAATTCAGTCGCACATCATGTTATTACTATTCAGATTTGGTTAAGAGGTTTGAAACTATAAAATATGTAAAAGAACTGTAATCTTCTAGCTATTAGAGACGCTTCGGTCACAGTATCTTGAGAGGATATTGAGCCTAATCGATACCTAATGTGCTAACGTAATATGAATATTCTCCGTAATTGTAGTAATTCGGTACCGTTTTTGTGAGACTCTCGGTGGTCCGAGCTGTCTTGGTATCATTGTCCACACTGACGAAGAACAGTTTTCCATCGACAATTGAGGGTGTGTACACCACATTTTCCAGGTAGGCCAGACGTCTTCTGCAAATTGTAATAGTAAATGTGCCATCTATCCAAGAGTACTGAAAAATATCACAACAGTAGCTCATTAAATGTCACAGGTATACTGTGAGTGAGTATTACGAAAATACTAAATGCAGGCAGGTACTCTGTTCACTATCAATTTCACCTAATTAATCTACTCACTTAGGAAAACAACAACAATAGTTTCTGGACTCTCAAACTTTGCTCCCCTCATGATTATTAATTAATCTATGTTTTTATTTTATAAAAACAACTCACTTGAGATCCTGACCAGAGATGGGGTTCCCGGTGTTGGTGGTGGTCCCCTGCATTTTTGTCTGGGTCGGTTCAGCCTGGAAAAGGCGAAATGTAAACTGCACTTTTTGAAAACTGCACTTTTTGAAAACTGCTCTTTTTGAAAACTGCACTTTTTGAAAACTGCACTTTTTGAAAACTGCACTTTTTGAAAACTGCACTTTTTGAAAACTGCACTTTTAGAGAACTGCACGTTTAGAGAACTGCACTTTTGAAAAACTGTTGGGAGTAGTTTACATTTGCCCCCCACCCTGGTCGAAAATGGGTTGAAAAGGGCCAGTAGTACAATCGCCCCCCACCCCCACCTTTGGGGGGCGATTATACACCATGCTTATTTACTGCAGGCTTGGTTTGAGTGGGGGGTGATTGTTCATCAGTTCCGGGTATGTACTATCACCCCCCCCCCATTTTGTATTGTGGGGGGTGATTGTTCATTGTCGAAGATGTACAATGTACCCCCACCCATTTACCAATTGCCCCCCACCTTAGCGCGATTTTTCTAGGATTTCAATTAGGTGGGGGGTAATAGTACCACGAGGGGGGTGATTGTTGGGTGGGGGGCGATTGTACATTTTTCCCAAACTGTTTTCCTGCATATAGACCTATCAAATTGTTTACCTGGTAAAGGGGATTTCCCTGAACCGTCTGGAAACTACGCAGCGAGTCCAAAACGTACTCGGAGGCAACCTGGAAAGTATTGATTGAAATTCCCGGTAACAATAACGTTTACATGTTCGTATCACGATCTACGTTCTAAAATGATGCAGTTTTCCATGATAAAACTTTGGTGAAAAATAGAAACTTGAAATTATGGAACCACAGACGTGGCACGCGAAAAAGACGCACTAATCGAAAACACGAAAAGTTTCCGGGAAACGGAAAATACGTAATAGCGGCACTGTTCTGCACTTTTTCGAAACGAATTGGTGCAGAAGAACTTAATGAGTTGAATAAATGCTGATATATCAAATTTTACTACGAATACAATTCTACAATTGTAAAATACAATTATAGTTTATATTACAAGAAATTGACACGGAGAGAAATCAAACTACAAACAACGATACAGAGCAATCCGTACTGTTTGAACCTGCACTCATGAGCGATCAATATGATACAAACTTCAGTTTGAGTACAAAAATCAACCTTTTCAGCATCTTTGGTTGGTTTCTCTCCCGTGGTCGGTTTCAATTCATTCAGCGCATACTCAGATTTCACACAGTCCACTGAAAACACAGGATTATTCAAGTTCTAGAAGTGAAACTTCAATAATCCCAGGAAATGGCCAAACTTAGCTATGATCCCAAAATTACAACTTTCGTTTTTCGTTATTCGTTTTTTTCCTCTAAATCTTACTAGTTCAATGGCCAGATCTAGGCTCTCTCTCAATTCCATGGAAAGTAGAAAAAAACACCTACCAGTGCCCGATCTCAATCCCTTCAGAGCGTATTCAGATTGAACAGCTGCCGCTGAAAATACAATAATTTTGTATAACTTGGTATATTTACTTTGTTTAACATACGGTGGCAATAAAAACGAAATCAACTGTTTTTCGGAAAAGAGTTATAGTTTGGTTCCAAAGCCGCGCAGCTTCGAATGGAGAGTAGAATCGAACTTTTGTACCCGTTTTGACCAGCCCTGCCATAAAAGACCTATGCATCAATCTATTAGAATTTTCAAATGAGAAAATTTGATATGTTGCAAGAAACCAGTCCTACTTCGCGGATCTAACAGAAGAAACAATAGTTACCGTAACCGAACAAACGTACCGTAATCCTGAGCCTTCTTGGCCACCTGGTCACTGGAAAGGGGTCCGAGCACATGAGGAACGTCAGCCATTCTTCTTTCCACCGTCTGGCGCAGTCGATCCAATCGAAATGACCATCTCAACGGGGAGAAATCGTTCCCAATTGCACGAAAACGTGCACTTTTTCGCGGAAAACGGGAAATTATCCGGGAAAACCGGGTTTCGATGGGATGCCACTTGCGCGAATGAAATTATTGCGCGAAGTTTTTTGCACGAAAATAGTTTCCGCAAATGTCACTTGCGCTCCCGTCAGTTCCGCGAAAAAAAGATGCGCAACGGTCACTTGCGCAAATTTTTTACTCATAGCCGACAGGCGCTGAATTTTAATTGGAAAGGTCGCGGCACCATGCCGACTTCATGCTTACAGGGTGATGGGTATTTTTCGCTGCGCACCTGCAAATATGATGCAAACGACATCCTTAAAATTGTTCCTATTCCTATTTCTCAAATTAATCATTCATATTAATGTTAGGCTATTAACATGCCACTCACATTTAACAGAGTTCAACTTATTATATGTAAATTTTTCTATTATCCATCATTTTGGTGATTAATGTACCTATTGCATAGTTATATAATTTATCTATTTATGTATTGATTTGGGTAATTGTTGTACTGTTCAGTGTCTTGATGGATGGTAATCCTTCCAATTATCGCCCAGGAATCTTCTCACAAGATATATTCAGTCAGAGGTGAGATTATATGGAAATATGAAGAGCGATAATCATTATGTATCAAATATAATGGAATAGTCTAGTTTCTCTATGGAACCTCGCTTTTTGCGTGGTTGAACCTAAACACCGCTTACCATTCTGGAATAGGCGCAATACACTTTAATACATTTCAGTTCGCTTTCCATCACACCTCCACCTGTCAACTGCAATGATGAATCGCGAAAAAAGTGAGTTATTTTTTTCTCAATTCATACTTTGGAAACAAATTTCTCCCTTTTCGTTGAAGAAATGAAAAGGTGCGGTGCACTTTCTGTTTGGTTAATCACGTTGACAATTTCGAGACTAACGTGTTACACTTCATTTTCTTTCTGAGGAAAAACTTCATTTCCACATTTCATTGCTGCGCGTTGGTTGGTTGATTGAAGTTGTTGGCTCACCCTCCATAATGTAAGTGATTTAAGTAATTGCATCATTCAAATTAGTTAGTCAATAGTCAATTTAAATTAGTCAATACATCAGCTTGTATACACGGTCCACTGGGTAAATTGATGAGAATTACACAAGCTAAATTGAAAATGTGATATGCATGTGCAGTCTGGATGTGGTATTTTTGAAATCTCACGTACGTACGTTCTGTTCACGTTCCGATTGTGGGGCAATAAAGGACAAATTCATTGTACTTTTAGTTCTATTTCTTCGATCATAGATCTAATCAGTTCGTCTACTTAATCACTTTTGCAGGATCAAAAGGTATCATGCACTTATTCTTGTTCCTTTATTCCAGGTATGCTCGCACCAACCGTGATGGTAGTGTCTCACTACGCTGTTTGGATAAGCAATGCAAGGGAACGGCTAATTTGAAAGACGGGATCATAGAAACTCGTAAACCTTGTTCCATGATTCATCTACCAGATCCAGCAAAAATTGAGGTATGTAGGTTGATTCAGCAAGAAATGAAATCGGAATTGGTGTGAAACAAACAAAGAACGTTTCAACAATTTAGGTTCACATCATAGATTTATATTTTGCTGGCATGTGTGTGCTGTAGCAGGAATATGTAGTAAAAGTTTGAAGAAAGAGTAGTAAATGTGTAATGTCTTGCATAAGTAGTACATTTCTGCTTGTATGTGAGGAAATTTATAAATTAATATAGTCGGAAACCTTCCATTCAACAAACTGTGTTCAGGCGATGCGTCTCATGGCATGGGGAAAGGCTCTAAAAATGCAAGGTTGCAGAGCAATGAAAGTTTGCCAGATGATTAGACAGCGAGCTTCAGAAGAGTGAGTCCGTTGTTTACGTATCGAGTATTTACACTAAACAAGTGAGGACCTAACTATCGATATTTGAGAATGGAATTCTTCAATGGCGTTGGCATTAAATCAAGACCTGCCGGTCTGTGCGTAATTTTAAACCGTAATCTTGTGCGTAATCTTAAATTAAACCAATGGAGAAACATTAATTATAGAAGGGAATATACCGAAACGTTGACATTGTTAAAATATGCTTGGATTCCAACTATTTACTACCAACTGCTACACTTTTGCACTTTCGTGTTTCCCAATTATTCCTTATGAATTTTTTTTCTTTTGCAGTGTTCTTCGCCATTTGCCGTCTCTTGAAAACCTGGCACGGCCTCTTCACCGAGCGTGCTCACCCTCTGCTCTCGACAGTATACCACTTGTTTGCTCTGGAGATGAACCAGCGTTTATGTTCAACGGTCAGTTCTCTTTGTCTGGCATACACCACCTGCTTTTTGTGAGTGGTGCTCTGCGTGAGACCTTTTTTTCCGCCTTAGGTTCTCGCATTTCCACAAATGGTGTATTTGGTCGAAGGTCCAATTGGAGTCCTGAACAAAACGAAGTCGATTGGTGTATATATTGGTTGCGTCTGTACGTTCATTGTTGTACGTATGTGTTTTTAACATTCCAATACTGTGATATTTTCAGGTATTTCCACGTTGGTGTACAATGACACAGAGCATGCACTCAATGGATTAGGGATGATTATCCTTGCCAACTCAGGAGCCACTGAAGCTTTGAAATCGGGAAGTGGTCACATCTTCCTAGATGGTGAACGAAAACGGAATCCTCGCCACTTCTACCAGACATACAATGTCGGAACGTTTGTGAGTTGAATTTTCTTACCAAGTATCATCGTTTTTTTCGAACATCTAAATATGAAATTTGGGAATACAGTCAAACTTGCAGCTGGTGCCTCTCCAATTGTAAGTGGTAAGTGCCTCTCTATAACCTGAGCCTGATGGTTCGGATTCCGGGTCGTCTAAT
Organism: Litoditis marina; assembly: GCA_964036275.1. Taxonomy (NCBI): domain Eukaryota; kingdom Metazoa; phylum Nematoda; class Chromadorea; order Rhabditida; family Rhabditidae; genus Litoditis; species Litoditis marina. The sequence goes on from OZ038434.1 coordinate 32,025,146, forward strand.
AGAAGGTGTTATAAGTAGTTATACATTATAACGTTTAAACACCTTGTAGTTTATATCTTTTCAGCATGATGGTTTTTACTATCACCTGTTCGTCGTATTTCTCCAATGTGCGACCGAAGAGGTCTACACCAAGATGCTCAATAGATTGAAGATGTTGTACGACTTCGGATCTGTCAAAGTAGCGCACATGGGTGAGCTGGGTCAAAAAATGAGCTAGTAATGTGATTTTTGAATGATCGTAGCTCACACCCTAGCACACAGCACACACCCCAAAACCATATTCACGAGTGTATTTACAGATTTCGAAATTTCCATGATCAACGCGGTCAAGAACGCTCTTCCTGAAGTTGATGTGGCTCTCTGTGTGTTTCACATGCAGCAGTCAATGTTGAAGCAGTTCGAAAAAAAAGGTAAAACAATATGAATGGTTGTGGCCGTTTAAAATAATATTTATCTTTATCATATTATCATATTTCCCTTCCTTTTTTTATTTTGTCGATATTTACCGACTCATGGACAGAATGCAGAGAACTCGGAAAGAGGCAGGGGGTGGGCGCGAGAGGTCAATGTTCCCATTCATATATTATTTTTCATTTTTCAGGCTTGAATGTTGCTTCAAACGACGCATCCCAAATAGCCCAACTTCTACTCTCTCTCCGGTTCATACCCTACACTGAAGCTAGAGTTGCGTTTCGGGAAATATGCGGCCTCGTTCCCCAAGTTTCCCAGGAAGATAGAGTTGGAGTACAAGGTATTTGTATTTCTGTCGAGTTATCTATTTCCCCTTCATTTATTCATGATCAACTTTTGAACTCTTGTACGCATACGCTGGCTATTTATACCCTGAGATTTCCTATATCTTTCCATGAAAAAATCTCTTTCCTACATCTCGCACCGTAACTAAGTCTCCTGAAAAGGGTACCTCTTAGCTGAACTATCTGATACCCACCTGACCCAACATTGGGTCACCTGTAGTCTGCTCTAACATAGTAAGTTGGCAACTATGTGACCATAACGTGCCACTCTGCTTCCTAACTAACTACGTGTCTGTCTTGCATACTTCCATGCGAATTTCTCTTTCCAGCATGTCTCAAATATGTAGCCAAAACCTACATTGGATGGAACGACGAAGCCGGTACTGAAAGGGAGCCACGCTTTTCGCCTTGTCTGTGGTCGATCAACGAAAGGCTACGAAAGTCGTGGCCAGTGACGAACAATGCATCCGAATGTCAGAATAGTCATTTCGGGGTCAGTAAATTTTTAGCACCTCTCAGATTTACATCCATACATCTGTCTTTTCCTATCTAACCAACTTAACTTACACAATTTCCTATTATATTACCAATCATCTCCGTTACATTTATATTCAAGTTATCACTTATCTAATTCACTGAAACTTACTCAAAAATTAGAAAGGTTCTAGAAACTTGACCGTTACATAAATTATTTGCATATTTAATTGACCTTTTAACATTTCCAACGCCATGTTTTTAGCAGTTCTGTCCTATGCCACATCCGTCGATGTCGACCTACCTATTCGCAATGAATGAAATGTGGGACAAGATGGCGGAAAGCAAACGGCATGGATCTATCGACAAGTACTACCCTCCAGACGCTCTCCCCAACCCGAGCGGCTTCGCCAAGAAGCTGGTGGCCGTCCTGGGAAAGCCGCGTGACCCCAATCACACCATGGTTCAATACCTACAACGTTTCCGAACATTCAACCTGTATGCGAAGGTGGTAGAAGGGGTTGCAATACCCGTCGACTAATTGTTTATTTTGGTAATTTATTCATTTGTTAGCTCACTGTCTCGAAGGAAATATCCTCTTTTAGTGAAATTATTGTTCTCCAATCTTATCCGATATCCTTCGAAGCAGGTCTGCTAGCTTTTCACTGGCGCTTGATCTTATTTATAATTTCTATTACTTGTTGAGTGTTTCAGAAGCGCAGTGCGCTCCTATAATCATTATAGACCTATTTTCTAGTCGTTTCGTCTTAAATTATTTCGATGATTCTTTCTCCTAGAGAACTATTGTTTGGTACTCAAAGCACCTGTGTTTATGTGTATTCTGTTTAGTAATCCATTTTCTCTAATTTATTGTATCAGTGACGCTCCAAATTTTTGTTGAGCTCCTGATAAGTTGTTATGTTCGTTCCCTGATTTTTAATTTATCTATTAATTTATTTTGCTTACCTTCTTTTTAAACGTTCTTTTAGGATAGTTGGTGTGTAGTTTTGTCTTCAACTATAGACCTGCTTAGTAACACTGTGCCTTCGAGTCTTCGTTAATTCCGATTGTTTTTGTTTTGGTTCTTCGATGGTGCAATTTTCTGAAATGAAAGCCTACCAGTTTTATTCTGATTTTCCGCGGTACAATCGTGTGGGGTCAAATGTTATGCGTGTTTTGGTTCTTCGATGGTGCAATTTTCTGAAATTAAAACCCTACCAGTTTTAGGTACAATCGTGTGGGGTCAAATGTTATGCGTGTTTTGGTTTTTCGATGGTACAATTTTCTGAAATGAAAGACTACCAGTTTTAGTCGGATTTTCCGCGGTAAAATCGTGTGGGGTCAAATGTTATGCGTGTTTTGGTTCTTCGATGGTGCTATTTTCTGAAATGAAAGCCTACCAGTTTTAGTCGATTTTCCCTAGTGGGGTAAGTCGCAGGGGTCAAAGGTCAATCGTTTCTCTCGACTTTCCCTAGTGGGGTAAGTCGCAGGGGTCAAAGTTCAATCGTTTCTCTCGACTTTCCCTAGTGGGGTAAGTCGCAGGGGTAAAAGGTCAATCGTTTCTCTCGACTTTCCCTAGTGGGGTAAGTCGCAGGGGTCAAAGTTCAATCGTTTCTCTCGACTTTCCCTAGTGGGGTAAATCGCAGGGGTAAAAGGTCAATCGTTTCTCTCGACTTTCCCTAGTGGGGTAAGTCGCAGGGGTCAAAGTTCAATCGTTTCTCTCGACTTTCCCTAGTGGGGTAAGTCGCAGGGGTAAAAGGTCAATCGTTTCTCTCGACTTTCCCTAGTGGGGTAAGTCGCAGGGGTCAAAGTTCAATCGTTTCTCTCGACTTTCCCTAGTGGGGTAAATCGCAGGGGTAAAAGGTCAATCGTTTCTCTCGACTTTCCCTAGTGGGGTAAGTCGCAGGGGTCAAAGGTCAATCGTTTCTCTCGACTTTCCCTAGTGGGGTAAATCGCAGGGGTCAAAGGTCAATCGTTTCTCTCGACTTTCCCTAGTGGGGTAAATCGCAGGGGTCAAAGGTATTCACTCTATTTGTCACGGATCTTAGTAACTTCTCAAATGCTTCGATTTGCTGAGAAGTCAAATTCCCAAAACATAGTTCGTGCTGTTCACGTGTATTGCTTTACAATATGTTCCTTGTGTAAAATTGCGCGTCTGCTCAGACTGTCAAGCCAGAGGCAGGTAGCCGATGGAAATCCAATCCGCGGTTCAGAATAAAAGCGAGCGCAGTTTTATTCGCGCAACTCGTTTTCGCGCAAGTGACACCTGCGCAATTTTTTTCCGCGCAACTTTTTTCCGCGCAAGTGACTGTCGTGCAAATAATACCGCGCAAAAAGAAAATCCGCGCATCTGACATGACATGACAGACAAGACATGGGTCTGGGGAGGCAAACCTGTTTCCGTACTAGTCCACTCGTTCATCTTTTTCCAACCGCGAAATTTACAAAAACGAAATAAGCAGGAAAGGAAATACTCAACGTCTCTATATTTCTTGGTCTCCCTCTACTTTTTCCTTTCTGTTTTTCTTCATTTATCTCTTCCTTTTCGACTCACACTTGATTCTTCTCTACTTCTCTATTTGTCATTTTCTCGGTTACTATCCTTCTTCTTTCTCGATTTTCTCTCCATATTCTAGTTGGGGATTGGAGCGATAAGCTCCCCTTATGATCTGAAAACGTTCTCGATCCCTAATTCCCAACACCAAAACAGAATAATCTTACAAATGTTGGGAGGGTTTCCGGGTTTTTTCCGGAATAACATCAACTATTCAACAAAGAATTTGATATCACTGAGAATTAATATTCGGGGATTTTTCAGGATCCGTTCGGGGTATCGTCATCAATCGTTCGGGGTACGATTCATGAAACGTTCACCGAACGATTGATGACGGGACGGTGAACAAACCCTGAAATTTCCCGGTTGTCATCTAACAATTACTCAGTAAAAATTAATAGGATTTTTTATTGTTTAAAGTATTTTCGGCAAATATTATCAAAAGTTCACCGTCCGTTCAATGTCTTGACACCGAACATTATTTCGGCGTTTTATCAGCGTCAAATTTCTGAAATTTCCGTGTTTTTTCATTGATTTTACCCTGAATTTTCCCTGAACCTCCGTTCATTGAAACATAACTGCTTTTTCGGGGTTCGTTCAGGAAGAATTCAGCGAATTTTCAGTGTTCGTTCGGTGTTTTAATCTTGAAATATTCCTAAAAGATCCCTGAACAAGGCGTTCCCTGAACGTACGGTGATTTTTCACCAACCCACGATTTCCTATGTATGGATTTGACATCGAGAAAAAAGGGGGATCTACCGACTCTAAATCTTGTGTGGTCATATAGTGGGAATACTGATATAGTGGTTGTCAAATTTATAAATTCCTGTCTCTCGCCGGAATCGAACCTGACTGCAAAATATCCGTAGCAGGGCGCTAACCACTGTGCTATTAATGAACACTACCGGCAAGCTCTGGAATCGAAGACATATGTGCGTACCTGCGTACACAGCGAAAGGGGAGATATACAGTACCCTCCCGCCTTTCCGTTGGCGACGACTGTACACTCAAAGACCAAAAATGGTACACTGTATACCAACAGGTCTCAAACTTTCAATCCTCACATTTCTGCAACCCGCTTTCTTTTAGAAATATGGAAACCCCCGTTTCGTACTCAATATTTTCTGTTTGATTTCACAAACAATTAGGGAAAGGAAGATTAGAGCAAATAAACATTGGTGTAAAAACAAATGTTAAGAAGGTGAAGATTAGTTTGGGATATTACATGTACAAGAATAACGAAACCGGTTCAATATATTTTGAGGAAAAGGCTGAGTTCGCTTGTTTGAAATATCACGAAAATCTAGCTTGATTTTTGTGATTTGTATTTAGATGTTTTGTCATAGATATTTGTAATATTTTGTGCAGTTTTCATGCCACACAGACATTTGAATAGAAATGGAAACTAGGCGGTACGCGCAACCGAGTTCTGAGATTTTCTTTGTGAGGAAAACTGTGTCCAGAAAAGAAGGCGACCATTTTCTGTCGCCGCCGCCCCACACGCTCTGAAGCCTGAACGCTAGTAGATACGCTAGCTCTGAAAAATAATCTAGTAGTTTTCCAAGGTCTTACGGTATTCACGCGGCTCTATGGTATATTCCCACGCTTGCGGCATTCGCGTAACCTGTACTAGATACGACACACTGGCGTTTATAGGGAAGCTGTATTCATAAAACGACCATCCATCAAATCGCGATATTGCCTTACAACAATAGTTGTACAAAATGGCAATAAATGTATAGCTATTTCAGAAGTACTTATTTTAAGTACTTTATTTTTGGTAAAAGCTTAATTTATTAAGTTTCTAACATTCAATATGAAATTTAAGAATAACCGTTGCCCGCGTCAATACTTCAGCTACCGTAACCCGAAACGCTAGTAGATTCCCTAGTTGATATCAACATCGGGTTTTTTCCTCGCGTATCTACTAGCGTTCAGGCTTCAGAGCGGCAGACATTTTTTGCTAGACGTTTAACCTTCTATAGTTGGTTTCATTCCCACTGAGACCTATTGGCATCGTGCCAAGATTTTCGGATGTCTATTTCTTATAGAAAAAATGAGTATTTCGCAGGCATTTTTTGACTTCGTGTTTTCATGAAACTGAACAACCGCTGACGAAAATTTGCAGTTGTTTGAAAAACTAGAAAGTGCTGAAAAACTGCCTGGAATATTTATTGGCACGCTGCCAAGTCTCAGTGGGGATGAACGGAACTATACCTCTCGTCAACCCAGTCAATTGGAACTCAAACTTACACATGTTGTAGATGTATGCCTTTTTATTTCTCTCTGCAATTTTCTCGGGAAATGGTTCGGAAATTACGAAGAAACTGGCAGAAAACTTTCCTAAAACGTGAACCTGAACTATAACGTGAACGTAAGTCAGCGAAGCGATACGCGCTGCGCACGGTTTTTGTCTACCGTAATTTCAGCAAAAGGCAACGAAAGGGGTTGGTCTTACAACGAAATCAAACTTAATGTCATGATATTTGAGCTCTATTGTTCTCCTTATTTCTCCCTCCCTCCCTCTCTCTCTCTCTCTCTCTCTCTCTCTCTCTCTCTCTCTCTCTCTCTCTTCTTCATGTCTCGTCCGTTTCGTATTTATCTTTCACATTTCCTTCATCTTCTCTCTCTCTCTCTCTCTCTCTCTCGTCTTTCTCCCTCTCTTTCACCATGTATATTGAGATATTTTCCCACCTTTACAACTGGGAGCGGGCAACCGCAAAGGTTATTCAATGCCGCACCCTAATCCCGTCCCAAAGGCATCGTTCTCACCATAAATCGGAGGTTACTGTCATAATATTTGGGTTATGTTCTTTTCTCTTTCTCTCTTGTTTTTCTCTCTCCATCATTTCTTTTTCTTATTCTCTTTTCTTTTCACTCTAATTCTCTCGCTTTCTGTCTCTTTGTCATCTGTTTTTTCTGTTTTTCTCTCTAAATATCTCTTTCTCTTTTTTTTCTTTTATCTTTCAAGTTGACAACGTGTTAAACATAACCTCATTCCCTGCGTACCCTCATTTGTGAGTATTCTTTGCAGAGATATGCATTACAAATTCAAGAGAGAAATATGCTGATTCCAACCCAAAAGCAACGAGATGGTTTTATTTCGCAATAAAGCGGGTGGGGGGGGGGGAGGCCTTTTCTCTATCCTTTTTACTTCTGTCATTCTCTCTGCCACTTTTTTCCCTCTTTTTCACTCTCTCTCTCTTCCCTCTTTCGTTGTATCTCGCCCCAAAGACAACGAGCGGAGCTTACTACTGATATCGTTCGAGTTACGATTAAGAGTTCGAAAAAGTTTCTTCTCTTTTTTCCACTCACTCTGTCATTGTCTCTCGCTCCTCCTCCATCTCTCTTTCATTCCATCTCTCTCACCCCAAAGGCAACGAGATGGGTCTATCTCACCATAAATCCGGCGGTTGCTGTCGTAATATGCGAGTTACGACTTCGTGAGACCGAAAGAGTGCAGGTAGATGACCTCCATCGTAATTGGTGAACACGCCCTATAGAATAGGAATTTCGGTCTAATCTCGTGAAGATGCCGTAACCACCAACTAGAATAGCATCGTCGAGATTCAACGACGAAACTATGCAAACTAAATTTAACCCAGAAATTTAAATTAACAGAGGAAAAAATTTCCAGAGTAATGTTAACTTTTTTATAACGTTTTTGAAATTATTAGTCCACTAAATTAAACTAACACAATAACATTCACATTCTGTTTTTCTAATAGACATTTATCGAGAATTTGTTCTTGCAGTTGTAACTAAAGGATCCGTCGAAGTATGTTTTCTCTTTTTCGCGTTTTTATTCTTGCGGAACACATATATTGCCGACTTTGTGAAAAACGACGAACAGAAAAACACAGTAAACCTCGATAAACTTCTCTTTTTTCTGTTCCTCTCCTGGCTTTATCCTTCTTGTTTCTATTTTCTTTTGCTTCTTCCTGCTAGCTTCCTCTCTCCCTCGTTACTGTTTTCTTCTGTTCCCTCTTCATTCTCTCTCTCTCTCTCTCTCTCTCTTTCTCTTATCTTTCAGTTCTTCTTGTTTCTGTCTCGTACTATTTGTCGTTTCTTGTTTACTCTTTTTTTTACCTCTACATCAGATACCTCCACAATTTAGGTCGTGGTGATGATAGAGCTAAATCTTGCCTCAAACTTTGAGAGGTATCTAAGAGTTTACAGTAGCTTCACATTTTCATACATTCTCGAAAACCTGCATTGCTTCAAAGGAGACCGGAACACAACTCGAGCAGAGGTTTTGTTCCGGGCTGCTTTTAACTGTTTTGAGATCAGAGATCACAAATAACTCGTATACTAGTTTGATCAGTCCACGTGACAATCACATGACAATGCCGCGCGACACGCAACGCGTCCAATCAAAAGTAAAATAGAGCAGCTTTACGAGAAACCATGTTGCTCTCCGGTCTCCTTTAACCTAAAATATGCGTAGCTTCACCCTGAACATTGCCTGCTGCATAACTTCATTGGTATGTGGTATTCTAGACAATTTGAAATGCGCTAACTACTATTATTCCAGGTTTTTATGCTCAATATTTGATTTATTCTATCCTTCATACACAAGGAATTTTTGTTCGTCATATATTCGGACACATCTATGCGACAGCTAATAGCTGAGGTAGGTCATTAGGAATGTTTTCCTCGAATTCGTATGAAAAAAGTCACGAAACAATAACAAACCAGTTTCATAATTTTTTCACATAAAGCCAAGTGATTTTTTGAGATTAGGAAAATCATTGTTTCTAAAAACTAATTTCAGCATTCCATCCGGCTGCACTGTTTGTACACAACTAGTGACAGCAAGCATGTTCAACTCCTTTTCTGAAACATTTCTATCACACTTCACAAACTACTTCATATTGAGAAATGGAAGTGCTATTGGACGACTACAAAAGCATTAGCCGACGCCGAAGTGATGCGATATTTGATCTACCTTCTGCTTTCGGACTTCATATTCGAATCAGATCAATAAGCGCTTTGCCATCGATCATGCGCTCGCCCTCTGTTCTAGCTAGAGAACGTTCGCGACATCGGTCGCCACCGCGCTCACCGTCTCTTGAGCCTTGCCCTCTTCCCCCTTATACCCCGCCACCTCGCCGTGCTTATAATCCGAACACGCAACTCACAACAATTAAATGAATAGAGTTAGGGTGAGTAAAGTGAAGTAAAGTAGAATAAAGATAAGATATGAATGAGTGATTCAATCAAGAATGATAAATATTATCTACAAAGTATATTTATTGTCAAGTGGATTGTCACACCGTTTCAGCCTCTGCAGCAAGGCGTTTTCCGGCCATTCCGCGTGTACAGCCGACGGAACAACCGCGCCCGTGGTACCCCATCCTGGGGAAGAAACCGTTGCTCAACCCCCCGGTCTCGGGATTATGGGCCCTGAATGGAGAGCCCGGATGTTGGACCATGTTTAGGAGGGTCTAGACCTTCTCCAGGCAGGTGATAACTGAGTTATTTACATTTGTTGATTTGTTTTATACTGCTAGTACAAATACTTTGTATTTTTTCACATTGAGTAAAAAACGTGCACGTGATAAGAACTGCGGAGTTAGTCAGACTTGATATTCACTCGGTGTACACTGTACAGTGTATCGTTTTCTGGTTAATTCTTTGACATATTTGACCTGTTGCAGGTAGAAGTGCGCGCAGTTTGGAGTTGGAGTTTGGAGCCATTGGTGTTGGAATCAAAGGTTTGATTGACGCCCGTGCAGTACGTCGATTCGACGTGTACGCTATCGTACCTGACGTCATCCATATACGGTTCACCAACCGATTGGACCCTTAAGACCCTCCCCGGAAGGTTGGTTGTGTTTGATTTATTTTATTTTCAAGAAGTTTATTTCTAATATTTGTGTTAACTGAAACAATTGAGTACGTTCCTTCATGCTTTTGAGAAAAAAACTGCCTCATATAAAATGTGCTTAGTTGAAGAGTTGATCGAACCGTTTTGTCTGCTACTTTCCAACTACGTTTCCCATTCGATGATAACATGTAGTAGTCTACGTGATGCGCACTTATTCAAAAAAGTATTTCAGGTCCACGGCCACAACAGCCCATCGCACTCAAAGCTCCCGTGTTTTTGATAGAAGTTGCAGAATTCTGTTGATAAAAAACACCAAAAAAGGAGACACTGTGGATAAAGTCTTCATTTATTTTTACATAGAAGTTGAATGTCACATAGAAAGGTATCACTGTCGTCATATAGTTTAATATTAGACTCTGCACATCTCAGTTCGTTCCGTTTGTAGCATCCTAAAGACGTGTCAAGTCGTATTTCCGGGTCAACGGTGTAGTTTTGCAGTGAAAAAAGATGCTACGCTCACGTAAGTGTGCGTTCTGAGGACATTGGACACTCTGAAAGAACCATTTGCGATGCTGTCCATATTGACTAGCACAAAAAGTCCCACTAATGCTGCGGTGAGTACTGTACCAACGATGGAGTACTTTCGAAAATGAAGTTCGGATGTCTGTGGTGTGTCAATTACCATATTCTCGTACATCCTCATATGTGTGCAGTTATATTAAGGAAAAGTTTTCTTCCGCCTATGCGTGTATGAATTGTCAGTTCTCGGTTTTTTGGTTCGTTCCATACTCTATCATCTGTTCAATTTGTAATTCTCTACTTGTATGCCCGTTGTTACTATTCTATGCGAATGAACTTACAATTATTATTATTATTATTATATTTTTCCCTTCACACAATTCATCTTTGCACTTTATCTGTATAGGACTCGTGCCCGATAATCAAGAACGGCCAAAAACGAGTCTCGAAAAGATTAACCATTTCCAAACAGAAAGTATGAGAATGATGGAAAAGCAAGTTCTTAAAAACGTGACTTTTCGGGCCATTTTCGGGCCATACATGCCGCCGGGTTGCATGAAACCGAAATGCAACCCGGTTGCATGTGTACAAAACCATTGGTTGCTTTCCAGATGCAACCGGGTTCCATTTTGAATGCGACCAAAATCACATTACATAATCGAAAACTCTCACTGTAGACAAATTTGGTTGCAAATGAATAGCATTTTGGTTGCATGTGTAAATCGTCGACTGTTCGGTCGACTTGTGGACACAGAAAAAATCAGGTCAAGCATGCCCGCTATGCACTCTAATAGCGCAGCGCTTTGCGGCCTGCACGAAACTTTTGCTCGCAGGTTTGATTACAGTGAGAGACAGAACTATGCAAATTTGGCACCCATTATAGGCAGCCGGGTTTGTCAAAAACTGTGCCGACACCCGAAGTTGGCGTACACTACTGGCAGTTTGTGTATTCCCTAATAGAGCCTTGTGTGGAAACATTGCAACATTAAAACTGCATTGTAACAGGCAAAACAGAATAATATAAGTTCAGTCAAAATTGGTATGATTTCAAATGTGAACTTTAATTCAAACATACATTAACGTATGGAACCTGACTCAACGTTCGTGAGTCAGTTATTGAAAAATGAATGATTTGCAGTCAGATTAATGACGTGGGCTTCAACTGATAAGGGTATTGGGGTGTAAATCACGTCTCACATTTAAACCCCGGATAAAACATTTATTAACACTCCATTCAGCTGCCTTCACCAGTCATGATACTTCTTTTTGCCACGATTATTTCGTGTTCAATTTTCTACGTACATGGAGACATGATACGTGAGTTACATTTGCATTTTCAAACCACCGGAAATATTGTATATTGTCATGTTTCTAATAACAATACAGAAGTTGATTGTAAAAAGATGATAGTATGAAGGTACTGAATCTATTCCATTGTTCATATGAACGCCCAAGAACATTTATAACAAAATCAGTCACAATGTATGTTTAAATCACCACCAACTCACCACTAGAAAAAGAGCGGCGTGAGAAAACCACAAACAGTACAGAGTATGATATTAATTCAGACGGGCTTGAATCCAGATTTTTGTATTCCAAAGCTTTCTTAATAACTTCAGAATGTTCAAATAAGTCGATAACCGTTGATAATCACTATTCGTGGCCCAACAATACTTATCTCGCACCCGGACAGGACTGCTCTTACAAGGTACTTTTAAATAAACAGAATCGGAGTAACTAAAATAAAAACTGGAATGAAGTTATTACATGTATAAATGAGTAAACTCAGAATAATAAATACTAATTATTGATTATGTTCAAAGTTATTCTTTTCTGGCCTCAGTTACCTCCAGTTCTGAAAGTGGTTTGTTTCTACTGAAATAAAAAAGGGAATTTTACACTTGACTATGGAATCATCAGTTCAGATTTCGAATTTGTTTAGAGTGAAGTTCTAGAAAAGTAAATTTCAGATAAATTTTGACAACTCCTCGTTTTTATTATTCTTGTTGGACGTTCACTACTTGACCAACGGAGATGCTTTTTACATCAACGACGCGTATGGCAATGAGATCGAGTTGGTTTACATATGGATATTGGATATTCATTTACAAACGTTAAATAGACAATGTATGTTGAACAGAATATTATGTGCGCGTAACAGGGTAACCATACCATTTTTCATCTCAACTTTTCCCACCATTTACCCGATTGAAGTGCCACATACTATGTGGAAGTCATGTGTTAAATCGCGAATAAATCTATTCTTTAATCTATTTCATCAAATGTGAACACGTGAACATTAATGGTTAATCTGTTTGAAAACTTTTGGTTTTTGAAACGATTACAGGTCCGTAAGATAAGTCCAACTGTGTTGAAATTCAACACAGAAATGCAATAAAGATCAAATTTACAGTAAGAAAAGGTCACCATAAAAATGTGAAAATCACATATGCCACATATGCGTAACTCTCATCAGTAGCTCTGAATGACAAATTTGCAATTTCACACCCATAAGAGTACAATAGTTTATACAATAGTTTACTACCGACATAGAATCTGTACTTTTCTGAATGTAAAACTACTATGTGAAACGTATACCATAACCACAAGAGTACCTAATGGAAACGATTCCAAACTTCAGAAAAACGTCCAGCTCTGGTGGAGGATTGAACATTTTCCCACCGCCATCGATCACTGTTCGAGTCATTACTGGACCAGTTAGCAAGATGAAAATAACCTTGCTCATGGTACCGGAAAAATGTGAGCACAGTTTTCTATTGTTCCAACAAGTTTTCACAGAACTGTTACACAAATATTAATCAGCTGAAACTTACGCGTGCTGGAACAGAGCTTTAAACATACTCAAGAGAATCTACAATAATTTATTTTTTGGATTTTTATTAACGCGCTACCCAAGTTTACTTGAACTTGAGTGAAAACAGCGAAAAGTGAACTTGAGTGGAAACACTCTACAGTAGACAAAAAAGGCTTCATAAAACCCAAGCTAAAATTAATTTCAGCCTTTCAGATTCACTCGAAAACTTGAATAAAACGGTGAATATTGAAACTGGCTCGCCTGCTCAGCCTGTAATTCTGGAAGAATTTCACGAGAACACAACTTATGTGATAAACACCAATTCAGAGGTAAGTGTTGTTTACGGTTGCGCACAATATCAAAACGACACAAAAACAAGCATTTTTTCTCGATTTGTTGTTTTTACACTTTACTTTACGCAAATTAATTAGATTTTGTCTACAGTGACCCGTACGGCCAATTCACTGGAGACCCGGGTCCTTTCCGAACCGAACCGCGAACCGGTCACTCGAGAACCGAACCGAACCGACCAAACCGATTTCTGAACCGACAGGTTCTCTAGTGAATGCTTTGGACCGAACCAACATTAATCATGAATTAAACCAAAAAGTCGTAATGAGTGAATCCTGGTTCGGTTCGAAGCATTCACTTGAGAACCGGTCGATTCCGGATAGCGGTTTGGTCGGTTTGGTTCGGTTCTCGAGTGACCGGTTCGCGGTTCGGTTCGGGAAGGACCCGGTTCTCCAGTGAATTGGCCGACCCGTACTGATATGTGATTACAAGCGCTGCCTTCAAGTTTGATCAATTCATGTGAATTATATAAACTTGTTTGCGAATGAACAATTTCAACATTCAGAAGGGTATAAGCATAAGCCCACAAAGGTCTAGATTACCAAAACCCACTATATTTGAATTTGAGTTACATTAATTTAATTATGTTAATCAAATTCAATAAGGTGGCTCTTTCTGTTGTGGGCAGCTCACTGGACCGTGACCCATCTCAATGGATGGGGATTTTCGTATATGAGGGAACTGGTACCAACGCCGTCTTGATCGGAACGTACGTTTATGAAAAGCTAGTTGAAGGGGGGCTGCACTGAATGCCGAGTTTGGCTAACGGAGTTAGCCGAAAAGGCACGAGAATCAGAGAAGTGCGCGCGATCAATATTCATTCACTCGAAATCATCTTCTGCGTCTCTGACGGTAAGCAAAAAACTAGTGAATTTTTGAAAACAGAGCATTCAATTGGACATTCTAGGAAGAAAAGGACATCTATCGAATTGTCTCAGTTTGATCTTCTATTAGAAAAATTCAATGCAGCCCTCCTTTAACATTGTAACAATACAGAGTTCATTGAGCATGGATTACATACCAAAAAGTAAGAACAAACTAATTGAGTTATTAAGTTCAAAAAGCATTTTCGGATGAAACTACTGTTCTTCTTACGAATAGACCTTATCCTGTTAGTGTGACTCAAAAACTAGTAGTTACTGCATAATTGTATTTTACATATGGGGAAGTTGTTTCTGGGGAGCTTTCACGAAATGCTATCATTTCGCTATGAGCAGAACATGCGCATACTGTCTGTTTTACCCTATCTTCTCGTAGTTTGATGCCGTTGTTGTTGGGTAAAAATTAGTGTACTACAGGATGTTCCATGATCAAACTACAATTACTAACTTTCTACTATCTATATGGAGAGTTTCAATCTTAGTCGGTGATCAAAATTTGAATATTTGTTTTTCAATCTCATCGAGTCGTATATTTCCAGTCTGTGATCAAACTACATTTATTTTCATTTCCATCGATATTGAGAGTCCATTTTCAGTCTGTTCGGTGCTCTTTCGAAGCCCATTGTCTCCAGTGGTAAGAGTGTGACCTTATACTCGACAGGTCAGCTGGACGGCTCGTTTTTGGTCATCAATGATTATTCCAGTGAGTTTTCCGCCAAATGAGCAATAAATTGTAACTGACTAGATCATACAAGATGGTTCTCATGAACAAAGAAAGATACAATGAGCGTGTACTAATACATATTTCATATTTCATATTTATTTATTCACGTCGCTTCGTTACGAGACGGTGTTCATCATACATGTCACAGATCTTTGTAGCAGCAGTTTCTTGTAAGTAATTCTTATTATTACTAATACAACTCTTAAGAAAATAACTGAAAAGGTGAGTAAATTACAGAAATATAGAACTCCGAAACCACTTATATTGAGTCACAGTAGCTACTCATTCCGAACTTTCACCATGCCGCTAAAAAGAGCTGGCCGCACGTTGAGATGAAAAAAGTATAGCAAGCGACCGAACCATTATGGTAGTTTAATTTCGATATGCACCCCACATCACGCATTTTAACTCAAATGCAACGGGATCAAACTACAATTACAACATAAAGCAAAATCTCATTCCGTCTCTTTCCCTACCTAAGACAAACTGTTTAAGTTTCACATTTTCTGTAGACGACATTAATTAACATAATTTTACAGATATAGAAGGATTCTCGCAGTGTGAGACTGGTTGGGCGTATGACTCTATGTTCAACCCAGTTATGTACACCATGGATGCAAGTAAAGGTCCTATAGCTCTGACAATCGGACGAACTGGCACATTCTCTGATGCCACGTATCTTAGGACTGCCATAGTGTCGGTGGGTTTGAGTTTCTCTCCGTATCTCTTTTCCCCCTCTCTCTCTCTGGTTTTGTTTTTTTTCTTTTTCTCTCTATCTCACTCTCTTCCCCCTTTCCTCTCTTTCCTTTTTCTCATATTCCACCTCATTTTTCTCTCTATCGCTCATGGTTTTCTACACCTTCTCTGCTCATTGAAAGGGCACTGAGAATCTAGGACAAAAACTAGTGGAAATTCCTTAGAAAGTTTATTCCATTTTATAAGGTTCCAATAAACTAGTAGCTAGTACTCAAGATTTATGATAATTTTATAGGATCCTTCTTCAACACTCTCAGTTATGTCGGGACCACCTAGTTCTCTACCGGCCAATCAACTCTTCCAGTACAAGTGAGTTACGAAAAATAAATTGATGTAAAACTTTAACTCTAAGTTCAAACCTGTTCTCATGTCGATTTTATCTTGTCATCTCATTTTTGTTGGTCTAATACTGGAAAAAATTTGCAAAATTTCAACGTCTAGTACCATGGACCGCCACATGTGTCTACTGACTTAAAGGTCTCAGCTTATATAATAATATTAGACTATTGTTGTTTACAAATTCAACATTATTCGCACAAAGCCAATAGTATTTGCAGTGGCAGTACAATCGATTCATTTCTGCCACAGCAGTTTCCGCTGAAACTGACGACGTTTGTCCTCGACAAAGGAATAGCCAAACTCGATTTCACCGGAATGTATTATGATGGTTCGTTTTTCAGAAACAAACTGTTTACAACGGCAAAAGTATTCTAATGCGTGTTTTCCTATATGTATTCTTCCGTACTCATTTTATTCTTTTTACACTCAACAAAAGTTCAAATCAGTGAAAACTGGTAATCTCGTGCATAGGATCGTATGGGTTGCGTGTTGGACTTTTGGACAAAAAATAACAATATAGCTCGAAGTATGCTCAATGTAAGTGAAGTTAGGTAGGATACTCTCATGTACGAGCACGATCACCCAATATCCGTGCCAAAATTGTTTTTCAAACATAAATGAAACAATCTGGAATTCAAAGAAGACTAGTTCAAAAAGATTTGAAGTGAGCTAAATAAATCTTGAAACTATGCAATTTGTTTCAGCTAATTGGACTCAAGCCCGTCTGAATCGACACGGTTATTTGATGACCAATGAATATCCCGCATCATCCGGAAATCTCAAGAACACCTACTTGGGCTCCGGTAATTTTTACGAAAATTTGAATTTGCGTTCGATTGCTACTCTACGAAGTTTTTTCGGTTTTCACATACAAGGAACATCTTTTTGGCACCACAAGTTTATTATTGCAAACTTTTCTGGAAAAAAAGGCTAGTACGGTATATGTTGCCACTCTTCGCGGTGTTGTAGTACGATCCCACCGCTTTTCAGTCTCAATTTCATTACTCCAACTGTGTCAGGCGGCGTAGAAAACCTTCAAAAATCTCGTGAGATACCTCATGAGCTATTCGTGTGAGCTTCTCATGCGATGCTATTGATTGCTATGCTACAACATTGAGAGTTCATGAGTAGCTCATGAGGTATCTCATGAGAAACTCATATGAACTTCTCATGAGATTGGAGGGATTGCTACGCCGCCAGATGTAGTAACCCTCAATACACTTCTTTTGCAGGCATAACCTACGACTTCAAGTTTGAGGTGCTAAAACTCGACCGAGTTAACAATGGAAATGAGAAGTTGGATATCGTTGTTGACGGCGGCAATTCCCCCACTGTGAGGTAATCTGATCAATCTATACATTTGTGTTCAACATTTGAAAAAGACCGATGGGATGTATCTGAAAACCTTGCATTGCATTGCAACCATGCATTGCAAAAAAAAACATTGCGCACGAAAACCAACTTCAAACACGTTTCCAAAAGAAGAGAGGTTGTGCCATTGAGTTGAGAATCCAAATAGTACTCCGTGCTCGACATTGTTTGGAACGACGTTCTGTTTTGGTGAAATCAACAAACAGAGCAGCAAAGTGCTAAAAGTAAAAATCGATAAAATTCGAATTGTTCCTTTATCGAGCAGACACAATGGAACACAAAGTTACACTATGTTCATTTATTATTGCCGTCAATTTTCCCAGAATGACTTGGGAAGAGTGCCAATTCAAGTTTTGGTTCAGAAACGGTTAAATGGTGTAAGTTGATTTTTTGAACATTCTCCACACATGTTTAAAACAACCACTATTAAGAAATCGAAAATCGATCTTTATTACACTCATTATTCCAGTATTTCAATATCGACCCTTCAAAGCCCCACTATTCATGTAACGGGGTATTCTGTTCAAGTTAACTTGAATTCGAGTAGTACTGCCTCGGGCACTTTACTGTCGTTTGAGATGAACAAGCCAGCGCAGCCAAGCACAACCACTCCGAAATCTGTTTCTACAGGTAAGTTCAACGTATTGAAGTTTTCAAGCTCTCAAGTTTTGTCCGTCACATCACACTGTTATGCTTTAGTTACATATATGACCGTTCTTCAAAGTTTTCTAATACCTGTTCTCAAAAACGAGGTTTTGAAAATATGTTCTGTTCGAAAGTTTTTGAATGCAAACAAAAAGACAGATGGGACACACAAAATGCTTCAAAACGGCTTTCAGCCCAACAATTGACTGAAAATTTGAACCTAATACAAACTTCAGAAGCGTGTGAAACCGGGTATTTCCATCAACAGCTTCTCTCGAGGGTTAACCTAATTTGGCCGTCAGAGGTTAAAATATGAACTAAAATGTTAAGTCTAATTAATATTGTCATGTTTTAGAATCGCAGTGTGGACTTGCCGGACTACTGCTTCTACTTCATCGAATGTTTTGAATGTAAATAGAAGATCAATAAATTCTAAGACTATCATTTGTTTTCTTCGGAGAGTTGTTACTGACAACTACAACAGTTTTATTCGTGCTACCTAAAACGGAACTATACGTCATACGCCCGTAGAACAAGTTTTATTTTTTATTAGGGCTCGATTACATATTTAGGTTACTTCGAATTGTATCTTATACGAATTTAATAAATACCCGGAGACTTTCACTTTTGCACAGAACCAGAAGTGTATCAAAACAGTTATCAACTAACAATTAGGGTTTGAGAGGTACCGTTTCTTCACGTTTTTGTTCTCCCATTGGCTGTTACCACTATTCTTTCGAAGATGACGTCGTTTTCACATTAATTTGAATATTATGCATAACAATTCATCAAACTATTTATGCATAACAATTGTATGTTCGTCCAATGTAACCTGTAACGGTATCGACTTTGAGCGAGAGCGAGAATACAGTTTGGGTTTGGGTGAGACCCAGATGGATTTTGGATCGTAAAAACATCATTCACATATTCAAACTGTATACTCAACTATTATATTTATACGACATTTCAAACGAATGCTCAAATCATCTCTTCCAGGAGAGCTTCTTTGATAAGAAGAAGGGTGGGAACCTCTTCACCATCAATATTACGATATTCGATGATGGCAACCTGACCAAACTCTCCAAGGGCACCGCGGTGTCCTGTAAGCAACTGCTCGCCAACTGGCCAATTTACTCCCGAACTGGATTTTTTTTCGCCTGCCGTGGTTTAGCAGAAGCTAGGAGGGGACTCAGGTTCCGTGCTCAAAATGGCACAGAACCGAGCCAAACACTCAGAAAGTTGTGCAGTCGGCAGTATTCAATTTTAATGAACTCAATCAGTGACTCGATCGTTCCTACTCAATCGCGAAGCAGTTAATTTTCAAATAAAAGATCGAACTGAGACAATTCGATAATGCTCTTTTCTTACTATAATGTCCGATTCAAAGCTCTGTTTTCAGAGTTTCACTCATTTTTTTTGATTACTGTCAGAGACGCAGAGGATGATTTGGCGTGAATGAATATTGGTTGAGCGCACTTCTCTGACTCTCGTGCCTTTTCGGCTAACGCCGTTAGCCAAATTTTGCATTCAGTTCAGCCCCCCTTTGAGCATAAATGTTACTGATTGGAAGTCAATCATCAAAATCGTATTCATTTTAGAACACTTGTTCACACGGAGTATCAAACGTAAAACAAAGTTGACCTCAAAACTACCCTGAAAAATGTTGAACTTTTAAACAAAACGAACCGACGAAAAATTTTAGCGTCTTCCATCGTTTTTCATCGAACAGGGCGCGAATGTATCCTTTGGACTTTTCAGTAAAAGAGTGGACCTCTTCGGGGGTCTTTCCATTTCTTTTCATATGATTGATAACCTTTCCCATGAATTCCTTGACGCGAGCCATTTCCCAAGGGCTCCTCTCCTACAAACAACGTTTGTGTAAGTAATGAACTTTCCATCAACCACAGCCCTCGGTCATTTATTGTAATCATAAGATGTTTTTATCTGTTTATCCAGGGTGTTGCATAAGAAATCTGTTTATAGTGAGTGCCAAATTTATACATTTCTGTCTCTCACTGGAATCGAACCTGCGAGCAACAGATTCGTAGCTGAGCGCTAACCACTGCGCTATTAGAGCACATAACAGGCGAGCTTTGGAATCGAAGACATGTGTGCGTACACAGCGGAAAGCAAAAAAAACAGTACCCTCCTGCCTTTCCGTTGGCAACGACAAAACATAAGTCACAGTGTTTAGCAGATGCGAATACCGTTGTTTATAGTATGTGCCAAATTTATACATTTCTGTCTCTTGCCCGGAATCGAACCTGCGAGCAAAATATTTGTAGCAGCGCGATGACCACTGCGCTATTAGAGCACATAGCCGTTAGGCTTTGGAATAGAAGACATGTGTGTCTTCACAGCGAAAAGTGAGATATACAGTACCCTCCTGTCTTTCTCTTGGCGAAGAGTAAAGTCGGCGAACAGAACCAGATGTGCTCATGAAAAAACCAACGAAACCGGTGACTCCGAGTATACGTAAGGCACATACTTAAATGAACCTACCTTGAGCTGGTGGTTAAATACAAGGTCGAGTCCTTCTTCCACGTATGACCCCTTAAACTCGTAGACGAAATCGTCTACCAAGGTCATTGGGACGGTGTCGTCAGCCAGCTCATCTCCTTAAATTATCACCCTTTTTACACCATGCACAGACATTTTTGCCATAACGTTGGTTTCTAAATAAGTACATGCATCCAAACATTCATTGGCACTCTCCCAAAGTCTCGATGGGATTGGCGAAATCTATACCGCACAAACATTACATCCTCTCTTCTCTGAACATCCTAAGCATAAAAATATCGAAATCACCGAACCGCTATATAGCTGAATGAACGGCGTGACTGCACTAAACGACAGTACTGAGACATCAGATTTAGCAGAAACGAATAGACTCAAATAGCCGACCGTATCGTTTTAAAAACGTGGAGAACTGATAAAAAGGACAGCGCACCGTTGAAAACATCACTGAAGGTACGCGAAATAAGAAATCCAGACATTTGGCAACTGGAAAAGATATGCAACGTATAAAATATCCTTCATCAACTTTACATGATAATTATTCATCCGTTCATATGTTTCAGAACAGCCTTCAATCAAAAAATTATCTAATTATATGAACTCACGGAAAAGGAGAAAAAAAATAAAATAAAATAAACCAACACAAAATTTAGACATTATTACAAAGCTAAAAAAAATTACTGAAAGACTAATAGTAATAGTAACTGCATCATAACGTGAAGGACATTGTGCTTGATGCCTCAGATCATGAGAAAGAAATCTAAGAACGGTATCTTACTGATACCACAAGGCAAAATGGACGTGATGTTCAGTTGTTGAGCAATAGTTATGTCTCTCTCGCCAAATAGCCAACACATGTCCTGTGATTGGACAGCAAAAAGCCCCGCTGGTCGCTTTTTCCTTCAAATAAACTGTGCGCCCAGTTGTCGATGTAACCCATGATGACCTGGCACCGTAGAAAAGTCTCCTAAAAAGGTCAGCTCCGAGCTGAACTATCTGGACACTACCTGACCCAGGTTTGGGTCACCCCCACTATGCTTAAACACGGACAGTTGGCAACTATGTGGCCAGAATGTGATTACGTCCTCAACCAGGTTGAGCTCACCACTTTCATGACTTTGCTACGGCGCCTGTGCTGGACGTTCAAAGGTTATTGTGAGAAAAATCATGAGTTCGAATGAAAAGTGAGAATATTCACGGATAGGTGAAACAAAATTCGATAAGCGAGAAAAATTGAGACTGAACACGGTGTTTCTCCGTACTTCTGACATGGTAGAGATAGTGACCAGCGCATGTTAGCTGCAAAACGGTTATCCGGCAAGTTTACCAACGTATCAGGTAAGATTGAAAAGTTAGGTTTGAAAAGTTTGTTCTATAGAAGAGTTGTTTTGAACTTAATATTTGCGTTTCGAGTTTTCAAGAAAGAAATTCGTTTGCAGGGTTTAAAATACTGGTGTTTCAAACCTAGGAATGGGCAAACGGGTAGTTTTGCAATAGTTTCTCGTAAATTGAACAAAACTCATTTTCGGTTGACTTCTAATGAACTTCTCACTAGAACGGCTGATTGGTTGCACAAGTTACCAGTTGAACTGATCACAAGTCAAAATTCTGTTTCTTTTAAACGAAATTACGAGCTATAGACGTCCTGCAATTGTTGAAGATTACAGATGTTTCCTAGTCGTTTGACGGTTCAAGTGCCATTCCCAAGTCCAGTGCCAAGTCCAGCCAGTTCCAGTTACCATGCTGATCACGAGGCCCCTACATTCCAAGTCATCGTCGCCACTAGCATATTTTCTTTTTCAATTGTAGAGAAATGTTACTGTAGATGTAGATCTAGTTGGTACATAGGTACAAATTCTTATTGGTAGCTCTGCACTGTCCGCACAGTTTACTATCTTCATCGTCCGTTTGAGAATACCCAGATGAATCAATGAACTAAATTGCCATTATATCACTTCCATACAATTGTGTAACTAATTTTTTTCTGTCACAGTTAGTAAATGGCTTAACTACTTTTTGTCCTGAGCTTTCCTCTGTCTCACATAGGTCGTACTCAATAAACTAGGTAACTCGAACAATATTAATTCAATACCCCAAACAATCGCTTGACATTTTCTGGTTTACCAGAAATTAGGAACAATATCAAATATCAAACTATAAGTAGGTTAGGAAACACAAACCTAATGGGTATAACTTAGGGTGGTTAAGGAATTGAATTGAATTGGAATTGGAATTGAAAAGAATTGAATTGAATTGGTTTTTAAGTGAAACTAATTCCAAAGAATTGAATTGAATTGAATTGGTTTTGCTAAGAGCAAATGGGAATTGAATTGAATTGGTTTTTGACAGCCAGAAAAAAATGGAGTTGAATTTAATTGGTTTTTCTTGAGAACTGGTAAAAAGTATTGGAATTGGTCCGGAATTGATTCAGAATTGAAATTTCAAACGTGTTGAAAATGACAGTTTCTTGTTTTGTTCTTTCTTGTTCAAATGTAATTGTTGTAAAAAGCAACATTACGAACTTTTTTGCAGAAAAAATGCCTTAAGAATTGTAATTGGGATTGATTTTTCCAGAATTGGTCGGAATTGGTCGGAATTGGAAATGAATTGAATTGGTTTTTGAAAACATTGAAAGAATTGGAATTGAATTTTCGGAATTTTTCGAGAATTGGTTAGAATTGGAATTGAACTGAATTGGTTTTTTGAAATGATGAAAGAATTAGAATTGAATTTTCGGAATTTTTCGAGAACTGGTTGGAATTGGAATTGAGTTGAATTGATTTTTGGAATTTATTAACCACTCTAGTATAACTCAATCTTAGTCTAACACGTAGCCCCCTCCCTTCTCTAGATACGGTGTCTGCAGGGGTACGGGTTTGTTCAGGACTGACTGTAGTTGTTCCCTTTACCTTCTGTGGCAGAGAAAGATAACAACACGATTCGATTCCTATTCAGATATACATCAGAGCATGTAGCTTCGATTAGCGAAACACTGATTTTTGAATTCATCACTCCATACACCAAATCTGTGTAGTTAGCGAACTTTGTAGACGTACTTTTCATAACTCTACACGTGTACTTTCCTGACTATTGTTCGATTTTGCTTCTGTCTTTCACCATGTTCTTTTTCCTTGGTGAATTGTATCCAAGTAATTCTGTGTTTAGTTTTTTTCTCTCGTTTAGCGCACCTCGTAGTGCATCAAATAAATAAATAAAAAAACGGCTCAACTGCTTAGAATAGTTTGTAGCGTCTACCTTAGATAGAATTTTTTTTTCAAATTTTCATCTTCTTTTCAATATGTTTTATGCTGTGAGAACATATAATATTCAATATGTTTCATTCTGTGAGAACAGAGAACATAGGAATGATGGAAAACAAGCAAGTTATTATGAACGTGACTTTCCGGTCAACTTGTTGGAACAGAAAAAAATTACGTCTTGACTTCCAAATGCTTCGCGGTTATTTCCGCGTTAAACAACGCGCGATATTGTCTAGACACAATGAATGCAGTGGGACTCATGTTCTCACCACATAAGCTGTGCAAATATAAAACTTTAGTTGTTTAAAGGAGACCGGAACACAACCCTAAATGTCAGAAAGCTGTTGTATCCTGCTGCCAATGACGCATTTCGTGTCGCCCGGCATTGTCATGTGAATGTCACGTGGACTGATCAAACTAATAAACGAGTTATTTGTGCTCTCTGATCTCAATAAAGTTGAGAGCAGCCCAAAACAAAACCTTTCCTCAAGTTGTGTTCCAGTTTCCTTTAATGAGACCACTTATTGAAGGAGAGAAGTACGTGATATGGGTCCTGCAAAGACATATAGGTAAGACACACCGTTTGACCTTTACGCTGGATAGATCTCGTTTTCAAACTAGTGATCCTCTGAAACACAGGTTGTCTAGGCTGCAAGTGCACTAAGTCATGAAGTGACGTATCAACCATGACTCACGTTTGGGAGTCAACCAACGCGAAAAGATGATTTTTGTCCCACTATTGACGCTGGCAGCAGACAGCTTAACTGATAAGGGAAATGGGGCATATAAGTCTCAAGTGGAACATTTGACCGCGTTTGGTTCCGCTAGCACACAGTTATGAAACTGCTTCTTCTTTCTCTCAATATTTTCTGTTCAACATATTTTGTGCATGGGACGAAGGATACATGTGAGTTCGGTTTATAATCATTATTTTTCATAGGTTTTTCTCAAACCGTTGTGGACAGCATTCGGTTAATTTGGTAGGGATGGGATTTGGCGAGATGCCAGTTCGTCTGCGTATTTTTGATCTACACACACTACGCACTCTCTCATTCACTGGCAAGTAATCAAACCAAGTTGTATTGAATGAATTTTTTTCGTTTTAAGACTGTTCGAATAAACCTATACACATAACCGACAACAATGCCACAACTATCTCTTATGGCGGCAACACAACTTATCTCGCTCCCGGACAAGACTGCACATACAAGGTATTTGAATGAAAATGTATGATATTGATTGAGTAAAATAAAATTCGACAGTTGCGATAATACACTTATCTACGGACGGATAAAATCTTTTAGTGATGA
Organism: Litoditis marina; assembly: GCA_964036275.1. Classification (NCBI taxonomy): domain Eukaryota; kingdom Metazoa; phylum Nematoda; class Chromadorea; order Rhabditida; family Rhabditidae; genus Litoditis; species Litoditis marina. Next base: position 32,050,247 of record OZ038434.1, read on the forward strand.
ACCCAAGTATCATCAACTAGTCTCTGATATTCAATGATAAGTTCATAGCTAAATGCAGATATGAATAGGACCTACTTGCCCAACTGCAAGAATTTTCAGTTTTGACTGATGAGGCATGTATGTTTAAAATGAACGTCAATACAAAAACCAATCAATTCGCATCGTTTCCTTGATAATAACATTTTGAATTGCTACCAATCAAAACAAATATTATGCTCTTTTATGGAGAATCCCGAAAAACAATCGATTTGTTAAGTTGCAGTGAGAACTAATGTATTCTCGTCAATTTCCAGATAACTTTCGACAATTCTTCGCTTTTATATTTCTTTCTGAACGCGAAAAATGTCACCACCGGAGACGCATTTTACATAACCGATGCGTTCGGGAATCAAGTGAAGTAAGTTGATAATTCCAGTACGTTTCATTTAAAATATATCCACGGTTTATATGATTTCGCATATTATGTTTGTACGTTCGACAACAGCATTTCGTAAAGAAAACACGCTTATCGATTTGGCGTCAAAAGCCAACTAAGTCAATATAGTGGGTGCCAAATTTACAAATTGCTGTCTCTCGCGGGAATCGAACCTCCGAGCAAAACATTCATTAGCAGGGCGCTTACCATTGCGCTACTTGTGCACAACCGGCAAGCTTTGGAATGAAAGACATGTGCGCCTACACAGCGGAAAGTGTGATACACAGTACACTCCCACCTTTCCGTTGATGACGACTATACGCATGAACATGTATCAGCCGTGAATCGTTTCTAAGAGTTCGAAGGGATATCATGAACACAAAATAGAAAATTCGTTAGAAAGTTTTCTTTTCTCAATTGTACCAGTGCATGTGTGCTAGAGGTATAATGTTAGTTTCAGTGACAACGTTTTGTGAAGCTTACAGTTTTTTGAGCCAAAAAACTAACAAAAACTTAGTATTTCAATATTTTCACACTGAATTTCAATGACTTTCAGGCGAACTTCCCAACTAATGTTGAACCGCTTTCCTCCGTCTACAATGACCGTTCGAGTCACTACTGGCCCGCAGAGCAGAATGACTTTCGATATAGTTTTGTTACAGCAAAAATGTGGGTCTTTATTTACAATTGTGAGCTTGATTTTGTTTTAATTTTTTTGTTGTTGCCAGAAAATGCAAGAAAACCTTCCAGTTTCGCTCGAAAACGTCAATAACACCGTAAACGTTAGTGTTGAGCCGACTCTCGGGCCTACTGTATTGAAACAACTTGATGATAACACCACTTACGTGATCGAGTCCACATCAAGGGTGAGTGAAATGAAAATCACGAAATGAAAAGTCGATAAAATGAGGTAACTGGTTTTACGATTGAGAAAACATTCATCAGGTAGTTCATGTTTTCCTCTCTCTCTATGTCTTAAAAGTTTCCAAATGTTGCCGTCGATGTAGAGCAGTTTGCAACAACGTTCATTCGGGAAAAGATTAGCTCGCTAAAAGGGACCGTTTCGCTATAATTTGGATAGATTAAAAACATGAGAACTTAAGATACTCAGTTGATAGTGTACTGGTGATCCCTTACTATTACAATGAAAAGAAACAATCGGTCGAGAACCTAGCCGTTTATGAGCCAAACTGTCCTTATGGAATGGTTACTGTATCGCAAAGCTTTTGGTCGATTGATAAAAATGGCTTTAGTATACACAACCTCAATCTTAATCAAAAAAGAACAGGTATAATTAACTGAAAAACTTCAACATACATTAACTGTTACGTACTAACATTTATAGTACGTTTTACGGACCTTTTCCGGACAATTTTTGCGCGTCGGCATGAAAATAGGTACGTGCTGTGGCTTACGCCACATTGCCGTACTCAAGTTGGACCTTGGGGACTCAAGCTGGAAACATTTCACTAATTCTGATTGATTTCTTAAATTTTGTCCTCATGTGTCCACTGATAACTCAAATAATCAAATTAAAGAGGTACGGTCTCTTTAAAGGGATCAGTGGCCACATGGGAATGAAAAATGGACAAAACAGTCAGATTTAGTGAAAATTGCGCAAATTGGGTCGTTTTTGAAAAAATTTGAGTACGGCCACAACGCGGAAGCCACAGCACATACCTATTTTCACGGAGACGAGCACAAATTGTTCGCAATACGTCCGTGAAACGTATCATTAATTCAATCACGTAACAACTGACATATTTAAAAGGTTTTAGTTATCTATGCCTCTTTTTTGTTTAATTATGGATTGAAGTTGTGTGTATTAAAACCGAATTCATCTTTTGACCAAACGTTTCGCGATACAGTAACCCTTAAGATAGTTTGGCTCATAAAAAGCTTGGTTCTCGACTGATTTCAATTTTTTCCTGTAATTGTAAGGGATCATCAGTACACTATCAAGGCAGTATCTTGAGACTTCGTGTTTTTCAATCGATCCAAATTATATAGAAACGGTCCCTTTAAGCCGCGACTCGTGATCTCGTTAACAAACGGTGTAATAAAATCTGCTTTGAAACTGATTGTACTGATTCACTTTTCGAGAATATTGGTCGAATATTCTTTTTTCTTACAGAAGGACCATTATGTGGTCCAATCCTAACGCGTCAGTCTTTTTTGTCTTTTTCAATTGCAGTTGAAAGGACCGTTGACACGGGATTCATCCACATAATCGTCCTTCATTAATGAGTACGTGATGCCAACTTTGAGTTGATGTATTTACGTAGTGGTTTTGCAATACTACTTGTAGTACTTTCCATCGAAAAAACTAATGTAATTCCAGATCGCTCTTTCTGTTGTGGATAACTCCCGGGATCGAGACCCCTCTCATTGGATGGAAATGTTTGTTTATGAGGGAACTGGCGCCAATGCAACTCTTATTGGAACGTGAGTTTGATTTGCATTGGAAAAACATTCGAACAGTGAGAAGTTTGAGTTAAAGAAGGACGATTATGTGATTCAATCCCGTGACATCTGTCCTTTAAACTGCAATTGATTAATATATTGCGGTTTAAAGGACTGAAGCGTTGCGATTGGACCACATAATCGTCCTTCTTTAAGTGGAGGCGACGAATCACAGAAATCAAACTACAAATTCACCAAGACTGTACCGAGCTCACCGTTCAAATCTGGCCTGCATGCCGAATGCCACAGAGCAAAAATGTTGGAGCTCAGAACTGACTAGTGAAACTATATGTTAGATTCGCTGTCAAACTACCAAATTTCAAGTGTAGTTGTCATCTTCTTCATGTTATCTAGTAAAGATGATGAATAACTAAATAAAGTACACAAACTAAATTAATTTATTAACTTATGTTCATACTAGTACTTGTAGTGCGTGTACCAATCACGAGTGGGTAAGATTATGAAGTTTTCAAATCGTTCTTTTCAGTATGTACAGTGCACTCTCAAAGCCACTCGTTTCAAGTGGAAACAGTATGACCATTTACTCAGCAGCTCGTGTATCTGATTCATACATGGTTGTCAATAGTTATTCCAGTAAGTCATGTTTCTGAGCCAATAATACCAACAGCAACGTAAAAAGTGTGTCAAAGTTCCGGAACTTGGCTGAAAGTTCGATCCTGGTCGGAGATAACCGCAGAAAAAAGCGTGTATTTGAGAAGGCCAGTGTGGGCGGACTTTTGCGATATTCTTCACGCGCTCTATGTAGTGTAGTTTGATCTCTATATGCGCCCTGTTTTTTTCACAATTTTCGACCGAAAGTCAATAAAATCAAGATACAAACACAGCGGGACAGGAAAACATTCACCGTGAAGGTTTGAAAGTTCAACCCTATTACAATGTCGGATAGGTTGGTAAGGTGAAAGAGGTATGCCTACTGGTTTCCTTTGATATCTCGTATACAAGTTTTTTTTAAGTTTTATTCGACCTACGACAGAAAACATAGTTCGAGGAGGAATATCACACCGACCTCGCAGATCTATCAAACATTCACTCGGCGCCAAACGGCTGCAGAGTTTAAATTTAACGTTTACAGATGTGAAAGACTACACCAACTATGAGACTGGGTGGGCCTACACTATTGACATGAACACATTTGGTGTTCTGCCAAGCTCGCATCATATGGATGCAACTAATGGTCCCGCAGCTCTCACAATAGGATGGAATGATGATTTTAGCGATGGCACGTATTTGGAAAAAATTGTCGCCTCGGTTGGTGTTTCATCCGGTTAAATTATTGAGTTTGGCGACAGCATACGTTCGCGAAAGAAAATTAACGCTCGTTTAGTTCTTAAGATAGATACGGAAAACGTTACCGCTAACAAACGTTCCCGTTGTGTCTTGAACCACTCAATTTGTAAACTGGGTAAGAAGCTATTCAAGCAAATCATCAAGTTTTGGGCCGCCTAATTATATGTTTTCAGAAGATACCGTGCTTCAAGCAAAAAAGCAACGCAATGAAGTTGTATTAACAAACTAAACCAGAAGTTCTGAAAACCAATGTGAATCGCGCAACCAAAAATTTTCTCAATTAGCTCAACTGGCCATTTGAGCATAGTGAAAACGGTCACAGGCTTTATCTTCTATAACTTTGCAAGTACAATATTAGTGTATAGATGCTGTACTTGAAACCCCCTCTGAGATCTGTGCTACAGAAATGTGATGTCCCCAACTTGCATCGGTAGGTCAAATTTTCAGGATTCTTCGGGAACTCTCTCGGTCATCTCTGGAGCACCGAATTCCCTACCGAAATATCAACTTTTTATGTACAAGTGGGTTAATAAGTTGATCAAAAAGAAGTACTATTCTCTGAAGTTGAAAACCTAGTTGTTTACCAAGGTTCGCCCCACCAAATTGGTAACTAGTTGATATCAAGTTGTGAAATCAAAGATTGGTGCACAATTGTGCACCAAGTTCTCGGTAAAAAGTCTGATCCTTGATTTACAACTTGGGTTGTCGGCGAACCTTGGTAAACAACTAGGTTTGTAACTTCAGAGTTTGTAGGTATGTTTCGACATTGGGAAAGATTTGTCTAGTCACAAGTGCCGCATAAGATACTGCGCTATAATACACTGTTGTCATCAATCTAAAACCAATAAAATCAGGTTAATGGTCAAAGAAATATTACAATGAAATAGAAAACAATTTGCAAGTTTTTTCATCACTCTAACTTTCGCACTTCAGTCATTTTTTATGCAACTTTTGCTGAGACTGAGGCTGTTAATTATAGTTACCTACTATAGTGGGTGCAAAATTTATAAATTTCTGTGTCTCGCCGGAATCGAACTTGCGAGCAAATATTTGTGGCAGGGCGCTAACCACTGCGCTATATCACGGGCAAACTTTGGAATCGAAGACATGTGTGCCTACACAGTGGAAAGTGAGATATACAGTACCCTCCCGTCTTTCCGTTGGCGACGACTATCACTATACCACGGCTATTTTGCTCCAAATAACTCAAAACGACGTCTTACTAGAAGTGAAGTGAATAGTCACGTAAAGATAGAATTCTTACGACTTTGACCATTCACGTTTTGAACGCTTCTGAGTTCTGCTGTGTTTAACATGTTTCACGTGGCAATTGACAAAACAGTATAATAAATAATCATTCCAGTTGCAACACAGTCGATTCGTATCTTCCACAACAGTTTCCGCTTCAATTGACGACGTTTGTTCTGAGCAAGGGTACCGCCGAGCTTCAGTTCAGCGCACAGTCCAACAGTTCGTTTCTTATAAATATCGCAAATTTTTATTCACTTTCTCTCTCTCGTTTCCAGCTCACCAATTGCAAATATAGAATTCGCTATTTGCAAGGCAGGCCATCTACGGGATATGTTGCTGTATCCCGCGCCCCAACTAAGTTTATTTGTAACCGTTACTTTGCAGTCAACATTCGGGAATTACGGCATAATTCAAGGTTCAATAACAACTATGTTTTGGTCATTCTCCATAACTACGAGCGTTTAATTGCAGCCAATTGGACTCAAGCTTATCTCAATCGAGGAGGACTTATCATGACCAACAACTTTCCCTTTCCTTCTGCGAATCCCAACATCGAAACCTACCTAGGCTCAGGTATGTGATATCATCTTAGGTTATAGTTCGGTATAGTTTGTTTCAGTCGCATTCGGACAGTTCCCAGCCAATAAGCTAGCCAATTTTATAGCGGCCTCGACGAGAGAGTGTGCTGGTCAGAGATACGCAGATCGGTATCTTTGATCTGCACACTCTCTGGCGGCATAGCAATCCCTCAAAAATCTCATGAGATACCTCATGAGATATTCGCATGAGCTTCTCATGAGATTCTATTGATTGCTATGCTACAACATTGATGGCTTACGAGTAGCTCATGAGGTATCTCATGAGAAACTCATATGAACTGTAGCCAGAGAATCGCAGAAATTGGACGCTATTCTGAGGGTCGCACTGAGTGTTTGCTGTTTGTTGGCATGGTGAAGATGCCCAGTAGTTCGGTTGTTCATTTTCTCAGAGCAGACATAGGCTTTCCGAAAAAAATTGTTCACGTGCTGAAATAAATGGTAAAAACCTTGAGAATTAATTGGCATGCTGCCAAATGCTCAGCTGGAATTCTCAGCAAAAACTATAAGAGTCAATGCGCGTAAAATGCTCAGGGATTAAACTACAATCACAACGAAGCCCCGCCCCTGCAAACTCGAATGGAAGCTGCATTCATCAAACTAACTTTTGACTTGAAAACTCCATGAGTATTTGTATAAAAAACTAGTGTGAAGTGAGCGACGATTAGCTTTTGAGATCTAACGGAAAATGGAAAAGGAGAACAATAACTCAAAAGGGAAAAACAAATCCCGCAATTTTTCTGTTGAAAATGTCTGGAACAATAACAGCTCTCTCTACTTTTCAGGTGTCACCTATGGTTTCAAATTCGATCTGTTGCGATTCGATGACGTCAAGAACGGAAATGACTCGTTCACTATTGTTGTGAACAATGATAAATCCACCACGTACAGGTACGGGATAAAAAGATAATAGAGGACAATTATAAAAAAAAAGAAAAAAAAGAGGACGATTACTTTTGCCGCACGTACATGGAATCCGACAAGTGTTTTTAACTGTTTTCAAACTACACAGCTCGGGAGGTTCTATATCCGCCCCTCTACTGTGTCCAAACATGCCTACATGTTTTTCAGACTGAAAATCGCTGTATGGTATAGTTTGTTCCACCCACTTACAACCTTCTACAGTTATCTGCTCAAACATTCAGGTCAAAGCTTGACAATGTTGACGTTTAAGGATTTTCTCCAAATTTCGGTAGTGTCTTCTGAACCTTTCTTACTACAAACTCTGAAAGTTTGGAATCAACATAACGAATTAATCAGGAAAAAATCTCGTAATAATTGGACGGATTACTGTAGAAGGGTATCGATTGGTGAAACAGAGTAAAGACTGGTTACACAAAGAATCCACGCAGTGTCAAATATTTTGCAACGTGTTATTTCAGCATGCCTCTGTCCACATTCAAAAACCACGTCATTCATGTGACTGGGTATTCTGTACAAGTGAACCTCAACTCAAGTAGTACTTCCATGGGTACTTTGATATCGTTCGAAATAAATCAGCCGCCGCCAATCACAACTACCACTCATTCAGAAGCCACAGGTATGATGTTAGACAATTGCACGTGAAACTTGTTGAACACAGCAGAACTCAGAAACGGCCAATGAAAAAGGGCACGCTGCCTCACTAGAATGCCAACTTCACGTGACCATCAATTTCACTTAGTATGAGCAGAACTTTACGCTTGGCAATATCCGCGCTTGTAGCCTTCAGAGTACGTATGCTAGAAGTTCCCGGCTAATTCATCCCGATATTCCGGAGATCCCCAGCATACATCAACTTTCGCTGATATTAATTCATGAAATTACTTTTCAGGGTTGCGGGTCGGGCTTGCAGTTTTGTTACTTCAACTTCTCCCAATGTTCAGAATGTAAATATAGAAATCAATAAATCATGTTTTTATCGCTCTTTACCATCGATGACACGTGCATGGAAATCGCCATCGCTCTATAATCTTTTCAATTCCTACGGAGACTCCTACAGTAGGACTTCGAAACTTCCAAGCCGTCTCACTTACTTTTGATCGGAGAAGTTGAGTGTTTCAGTCATGAAACAATCAAACTTCACACAGTCTAACAAAACATGCTAATCTAAATGATGTCTTCAAAAATAGTTGCCATCACTATTCTCCTATCCTACAAAATTCTCGGTACAATCCTCGCTTCAATTGTGCAATTCTGCAAAAGTGCCCATTATACACTGAGCGCGTAACAGAGTAAACTATACTCTACATCTAATTTTTATCTTCCATGTCTCCTTTTTTAAGCTTAGAGATGAGTAGGGCCTGATTGTTCTTCAACAATTTCGTGTACCATGATCATGTCAAAAACTTTGCAACTTTTTTCGAGCGATAGAAGACCTAACGTGTCAAAAACGACAAGGGGCGTTTTGTTTTACAGTGGCTACTTTTCTGAGCGCTGTTCGTCTGTCTCAGATACAATTCTCAGTCCTTCATAGACTGTTAGTCAATTGCACAGTCACGTGAAACAAGATTTCTCATTAGAATGCTGAGTTTACGTGACAATTCAATTTACTGCTAGTATAGTCTGATCAACGCTCCCATGGGAGTTGGTTCAACTCTACACATGAAATTCTCAGCAATCCGTCCTTCCATGGAATTATGTAACAATAAAGATAGTAAAATCAAAAACCGAAAAAATAACTTTGACCTGTGCGCAATGAACTTCACATTATCATGTTTTTTTGTTTTGTTTCCGTCGCCGCCAGAAGTATTGTGTTCACCCTTACCACTTCGAAAACTTTCCGTCAAGAGCATTTCTTCATATTTCAAGAAACGTTCAACATTTAATAAACTAGGAATATTCCCTAAGATCTGACTACTTCTTTGAGCGCCAAATTGACCATGTTTTGTATATGCGTAGCAAACAATGTGTTATGGTCACTTTGTTTTGGTTCCGTCGCCGCCAGAAGTATTGTGTTCACATCCTATCACTGCAGCAACTCTCTATAGTCGTCGCTTACAGAAAGGCGAGGGTGTACTGTATATCTCACTTTGCGCTGTGTAATAACACATATACTCGATTCGTTCACACTACTGGAATAAGCCCAGTTAGTATAGTGGTTAGCGTTCGCGCCTCCCAAACTTTTGAGCCCGGTTCGAGTCTCGCATGAGGCGGCTATTTTATAAATTTGGCCCGCACTATACTAAGCATTTCTTTGCATTTCAGCAAATTAGGAACATTTCTTCATAAACTAACTACTTCGTTGAGCGCTGAATCAACTAACTTTTATTGCATCAACAATGCGCAACACACGGTTTGTTGTGGTTGACTTGTTCAGGTTCTGTCGTCCGCCAGGAGTATTGTGTTCACCCCTTCCACTTCAGCACCCACTTGGCTGAGGTGCCAAATTTGCATAGAAAGTCTGGCGGCGCCAACCGACAAACACCGATCATCGCTGCTCGATGAAAATATACTTAGATAAAAACTTGATATTCTCTATTTTAAGTAAGTAGAATAATATAGTACAACTAATAAACATAATTATGATATCATTTTATCAATCCTAATAGTTCTTCTAATTCCTACGTGCAATCGTACAGTGTTCATTTGATATTTCTACTGATTTTCAACGTGGTGAAGTGTTTGTCAAACCACAACTTTATATGTTTCTGGCCTTGAAATAACTTGCTTTTAAACATAGTCTTGTTTAAAGATGGTAATTGTCGAGAATGCTTAGGTAACGCGATATTTCACACGATTTTTAATTGACACACCAATCTATAACAATCAATCTCTCTATCTATATCTCTCTATCTATCACGGTCAATCTATAACGCACTAAGCATATTGCAACAGATTGAGTAAATTATTGTTGTATTGAGAAAAACACCGTATAAGCCTGTTGAATAAAATAGCAAACTCTTTCTTTACAATTTCTGGTGAATTCTATATGTAACCGAATTTTTTCGGTAACCTTGCCGGTTTTTGATAACCCATTTTTCAGGCTACCGCAATCGGTTGGTAACCTTAAATAAGAAATCGGTTACCTGTTTTTTTTTCACTCAAAATTTGGTTTTTACCGTTAGTTCGTACGGTAACCGGAATTGAGTTTTAGGTTACTTGTCGGTTACCTGTGAAGTAACCGGGAAAATGGTACCAAAGACCGGTCAAGTTACCAAAAAACCCGGTTGGATACATAATTGATCACATTTCCTATAGCTGAGTCCATTGCGACGCGAGTGTCCAGGTATCAAAACGTGACTCTCTCGCCCTTGTTTACTTAGCGTTTTTGCGAGAAAAGTTCGCCTTTCCTAGAGGGGTCATATCACGTATCACGTTCTCGTTGAGACGCACTTGAACGGCTCACTTTTCAACGAGCTCTCAAAAACTGAGACACGTCCGCTTTGATACCGAAATCTATACCTCTAGGGTTAGCTTTCTCTCTGAAGCAAGCCTTCAGGGTGTAACCAATTTATTTTTGTAGTTTGATGTCCTCTATACCGCCATCATTCTTTCGAGCTGGAAAGCTGGACTTAAGACTATTTATTAAGCGAGGAACATTCGAGTACACATAGTGTTGTTGCAAGATGTAACTACTTTCAGTCCCCTTTTAACTAACTTCCCGCTTCTTTCTCATTTGAATAGGTGTTCTTATTAGTTTCAAACTCATTATTGCATGTCGTTAGCCATAAAATTGTTTCTGCAGCCAACTGTCTTAGTTTTCCTATTCTGTGAACCAGTACTGAGTTATTTTTACAGTTTTTCTACACATGTTTCTCTTTCTCAACAAAGCGTGAGCTTGATCTTTTGAGTAATCAAACCGCTTTGTTCGAACTATTTGTCTTTCTTGATTAGCTAATACTGTCACGTAGCGACCATTTTAATCCCTAAACAGCGCCCATCTTTGAGACTTCATTCAACATTTCGCGCGTTCGTCCCCACAACTTTGCTCGTTGTAGATACATACTTGTAGAACAAATGTTGCAAAAACAGACAATACTTTTTTTGCGTTTCCGATTTCAATGATTGGTATGTGGTAAAAAACATGTTTTCAACATTTTGGGGGGTCCGCCCTATAAATTTATGAACGTTGCTTGTTTTCGAGCTTCTTTCATGTGAGACGTGAAAAAATTCATTATGGAAAGAAGAGAGAAACTCTCCAGTTTTTACACGGTTCGCTCATTCGGATTTTTCTGGAATGAATAATTTTGACTGATTACACCGTTAAACGTTTTAACATCGGTAGATAACAAACGGTTTTTTTTCAAGTTTCGAACTTGAAGAATAAGGTACCGAAGGTTATTTAGAGAACAATGGGTAAAACCCTATTACTTTGAAAACTAACGAGATTGTTGTTCACAAATAGTTTGAGACCACCAGGCTGCGTGCTATGACTGTCTGCAGTACATGACAGCTGCGGCCATATTTCGACCAACAGACGTAATTTTCCACAAGGATCACTTTAATTTCTATTCTATGTTATGATTGTTTCAAACAAAAATATTCGTTGTCATGAAAAATCTTGGATGGTATTAGAAAATTATGTGCCCAGTGAAAGATGCTACTAAAGATCGTTTCGACCCTTATTCAAAACGGGTTTGGTGTTGTTCTCAGAGTGTTGAGTCATTATTAGTTGCATCCATCTGAGACTATGGATACCAAAATCGTCTTTAATAGGGGTCTCAACGATTTTCAGTGGCATCTTTCACACATTTTTTTAATACCATATGAGCACACAATTTTCTGAGACCATTCGTTTGTATTGAAACGAAAGAACATACCCACATGTATAATTTCTAGTTTGCAATTTTTTGCTCGCTCTTCGGAAAAACGGGGTTTCAGAGTCGCCACACTATTTGACCGATGTTCCGATAAAAGCATTGACAAAGTATTCGCACTCATAAAAAACGGCTCAAGAAGGTTAATGAGGCGATACTTCGGGAATTAATAAAAAAAATTCTTGTAGTTAATCTCTATGCATGCCATCGACAATTTTCGATACGAAAATCCGCTTGATCAAACTACAAACGCAGAGGGATTAAGGAAATTTTTTTTCTCTATCTTCTCTTTTTTCCCTCGCTCTCTTTAGCACCCTCTCTCTTTCCCTTTCTCTTCGTATATCTCTTTCCGTTGGTCCTTCTTTCTCTATTGTTCCCTCTTTTCATCATTATCTTTCTTTCTCTTGTCTCTTTCTTCTTTATTCTATCTACATATTCCATCATAATTCCTTGTTTAATCTCCAGTTACACTCAACACTTTGCTGTTTCCAAAGCAGCTCTACAAGGCGGGTGTATGTTTGTAGGATGATCTCTTTTTTAGTCATTTATTTGGTCACTTTCTCTATTTTTCATTTCCTGCTACTATATGTGTTTTTGCTTCTTCTTTTTGCACCGTTGTCCGCCAGATGTCATTCTGATTTGTTTGTTTACCTTGTTTATTTAGGAGAGCGAGAGGTTCGAATCGCGTGCTACAAAAACAGCAGAAAGAAAGACTACCGTATCGAACGAAACTTCGAACCTTCCTCGAGTAGAAAAACGATCAAACGATGAAAACCACATTATTAATATTGCTGTTGATAAAGGTATGGTGAACTTTTTTCACGTGTTCCAGTACATGGCAGGTTCACGGAACGTTTTCTGCACGTACAATGTTTCATCAAAAAATTAACCTTTTTCCATTTCTCAAACGTGCTCAGAAAGTAATTAAAGGTTGATAATTGAAGACGTTCACTTCAGTTTTTCTGAAAAGAGTAAAAGGGCACAATACAACGAGTTAGAGATGTGAATAAATGAAATATGATTTTTTCAATTTTTTCAACTCAATGTTTCAGTGTTGTTCCTGCGTTGTGCTGCGAGTGAACGAATTCGGCCTGCACGAGGCAGCCAACTTCACGCGACAATGGCTGGCCATGGCCGGACCACACCTGCGAATACCTGATATCAAGGTGGGTGGTCTCATAGAGGGAGACAGAAAGGAACTTTAATATGGGAGAGCTTATCAAGAGAAACCAATAAGTATAACTTTTAGTTTAAGGAACCTAATTTTCATAATGTTGACCCGTGTTTCCCTGTTTGGGCGCGCGCAACGTTCTATTTAGGTACCCCGGGGGTACCTAAACTATCCCCCCCCCCTTTCAAGCGATCTAAATTTATCCGCTTCGGTCTCGCAATCGTTCGTCTATGCAAGTTCGAGACTTTTAAATCTAAGTCACGTGACACGTTTGCAATGTATCCGAAAATGTGTTTGTTACGGTTAACCTGCCTGTTACACTTACTTCTACTATCAATGAGTTTTCGGACCAACTTTGAAATTGCCCGCTCACTGGGCGTGCACACTCTCAACCTTTGGACCCGCTTGTCAATTGCCCTACTCGACCGAGTACGCTCATTTGAAACTCGATAGTTGGCGCCACAATTGGTGGAGGCGCGCAGTGTTTGCGGATTCATTGTACTTCGAGTAGCCCTATGTCCACGCGAGACCGCAATCTTACCCCGAAATCTCAGCCAATCAAAACAGACCACTCGGGAGGGTAAACGGAAACGAACGGATAGTTTGAGCTGTGCTTACGTGGACTATTACAATATAAAATTGAGATGTTTAATATAAATTTAGCCTCTTGACATCTGAGAACTTATGAAAGTGCTCTAGATAGTTATAGTATGTTATACATCGACTCTTGCTTAAATGAACTAGAAAACTAGCGTACCGTCTGTTATGTGCAAAATTCCTTGAAGGCTCTGAAAGTGTGCACACTACACATGCACAGTATTCTTAACACTTGTGATTACAAACAAACAAAAGGTGATGTAAGCAGTCTGATACAATAACTGATATAACCTGTAAAGTTTTAGCAAAGCTATCGGAACACGATCGTAGATGGCGACCTGAAGGTTTGGAACATTTCGGTCAACAAAATGGTGCCGCCACTCATTCGATTTCGACCATCCGATCATTCTTTCGTCTATATGAGCACCCTCAGCGGATACGCACAGGTTCTTCAACGTTTTTTTTTCAATTCATTACTTGGGTTTGGTCACCGTATTGCGAACGGTATAGTTCGTTTCATTCCCACGGAGACCCATTGGCAGCGTGCCAAGATTTTCGGATGACTACTTCTTAGAGCAGACATAAGTATTCTGTGCACTATTTTTGTTTCCGTGTTCTTAAGGAACTGAACTACCGCTAACCGCAATTTGCAGTTATTCGATGAACTTCAAAGTTGTGAAGAATAGCCTAGAAAAGTCATTGGCACGCTGCCAAGTCTCAGTAGGAATAACCGAAGCTATATAACCTAGACTTGTTTCCAGTGTGTGTAGTATGTAGTTTGATCCTTCCAGTTATGCGGGCTTTCTGATTCACGATCTCTGTAATGTGGGCAAAACTTTTCACGCAGAGCTCATTGTCAGATATCGCTCCACTTCTGATGAGAAGAGTTTTCCGATTTGCTTGATGTTTTTATAACGTTTTAACGTGATTCGACAATTTTCCACCTTTTCAGGTATCAGCTCAGTGGAAGATTGAGTCGCACCTTCTCTCATTGCTGCGACTTCCAATGGGAGGAGAAATTAGTGCACAAATGACCGGACTAATATCCGAACTGGCCATGCAGGTATGACCTGCCTATTGGAAAAAAACTGTGATATTCACCTGTCTAAAACAACGTGAAGGTTTGACAAGCATTTTCGATCTTTTGTGGAAGAACGCCCTTTCTACATTTTTTGAAATGACTGAGTTCTGTAGGTGATGTGTCTACGCAACAAAATGTTTTTCCATGTTACTTCATATAACAAGCATCCGAAACACTGGCTGTGATGCGGAATAGTTTTCAGTATATAATCCAAAAGGTTGATTTACGCCGAGTTTTGAAAAATGTGCTGCCACAACACGCTTTTTCAAGGTTTGATGATTGACGTCCCTTGATATAATGAATTTGACTTTTGACCTGTCGACATTTCCAGATCACCCCCGCGCACGACGTAGAAGTGCACCACTGTGTCGCTCAAATCCGCGACCTGCGTCTGACTCTGAAGGGCAGCATGGCTGCCGACGTGTTGCACTATTTCCGGACGAGTATCACGAGAATCATACGGAAACGACTGGAGAAGGTGGGTTGGAAATATACTACATAGGGGTGACCGACAACTGTGAGTCACAGTTGTACTTAGTCTTAGGGTGCTTAGAGGGGGGGGGGGGAATAGGGACGTGACAAAAGTGTAGTTCGATAACACGTGCTATAACGCTTGAACTTCTATCTGAACCCAGCAGGATCAAACTACAAAGACATCGAGATAGGGTTATACACGCCGTATAGGCTTGCTTCGGAACGCGGAAGCGAGCAACCGGGTTCGATTCTTTTATGGCACAGAATGCGTTTGTCCAGACCTTTTTGAGTGTCAACTGGCACACAATTGAAAATTTTTACACAGAAGACAGTCAAACACGCATCACTGCCGCACGTTAGATGGTCATGACCATAACGCAGCTCAACTAAGTTTTTGAAGTGTTTTTGTGTTTTGTGATGAATAATTCGGTAGTCTTTCGTTAATATAACAAAATATTCAGAGTTACTAGCCACTTTCAGGAGTACTGTAACATGATGGAATCCCATTGGCTGCCGTGGGTTGAGGCGCAACTCATCCATTTCCCAACCAATCTCACCATCAGCTCGAAACCGGAGGTAGTTAATCACACCTAATTGATAAGTTCTTTCAATTTAACGAACGCAAACAATAGGTAACGTTTTTTTGTATTTTTGTTTCTCAATACAGTGAAACGGATACCCAAATCTTAACCCCATTGAAGAGTATTGTGAACAATACTGAGAGAAATTTTTCCACAGTTGCCTTTCACTTTCGCTCAAACGTAAAGAATCATAACAAGTAATTCTAGTTCATTGTTCAATTCGTGAGCACTCTAACAAAAAACTCATTTGACGATCAATATCGCAGGTAAAACGTGATTTTATTAGAAATTTACGTGGGACAACGATACTATTCTCTGTTTTCCTCTTCAAAAATGAAGATCCGGAAATTTGCAATTGGTGAAAGTGTTTGGTTTCAGGTGATTCTGGTGCAGTCGCTTCACTCGATTGCCATGACGAAGCAGTCGATTGACTTCCGAATGCGAAGTGACCTCATCTGGGATGGGGAGTTTGTCGAGAGCGCGCCGATGCAGAATATATCCAATAATGATATAGGTAAAGCTACCGATCAAGAGCTAGACGTTTCCGACACCTTCATCACATGCTGCGTCTCCTCAAACATGCGCTATTTCTCTGCTCTCACATCCCGCCGGGATGTAAGAGACGAAAAATAGTGAGGCAGAGCGAGAGTTGAATATTTTGTGTTTGCCAGCCCTAATTCGGACTTGGATAGAAATATGTTTAAAGGGACCGTTCCTCTTCAATTTGGAGGTCCGAGCTGATTAGTCGATATTGTTCACATTAAAAAAACCAAAATCATTCATATAGGTGTTAACTTCCTGTCTTGCTCCGTGTTCTCAAAAATGTGGCGCGACCACGCGCACGTACATACACCGTCGAGTTCACCTACGTACAAAATTTTCAAAATGTCCATAAAATTATGAAACCATATTCAAAACATGGCCAGAATTACCAATATGGAATCTGTAAAAAAAGATTCCTAAATATCATGAGAACTACAAAGCAGTGAAAGAATAAGGATTGCTGTATTAAAGTAACCCAAATCCTGTTGGCTTCTACTTTGCTTCGTAATAATGTGGTTTTTCGAACTTTCTGTAAGGTATGAACTTTTATCTCAAAACAGAATAAATGCCTTTTTTCATTTTTCAAAAATTATCTACATTGCACATTATAGAGGTACGGTCCCTTTAAGCCTGAAACGTGGTGACACAAATAGGTAGGCGCTAAACAGGCAAAGGTCGAGACCGCGCCGAAGAATTGAAGAAAATGAAGAATTATTCATTTTAAAACATGCCGAAAAATACAGTAAAAAAACACGAAAACAATATATTTCAGATTCCTTCGATCGTTCTTCGAGAATGATAGACATTTTCGTAGACGAGCACACTGTTCAGAGCATCATCGCGGCGGCACACTTCGCTGGACATCTCAAGTGAGTGCGCAAAATAATGTTAATTCTTACTGAACACTAAGTTATAGTCAATGCCAACGGAAAGACGGGAGAGTACTGTATATCTGACTTTTCGCTGTGTATATGTGTATATTTATATGTAACCTGGAACTCTTTAATTGAATTAAATGTGAAGCATTATGATCGATTATTGGGCTTGATGTTTCCAAAGCCAGTCAGTGTACGTTCCCTCCCTATTCTTGTGTGTTTGTAGTTTTTCCCCCGTGCCGTTTGGTCGTAACGCCCAGTTGATGGCGTCTACAGAGATCAAACTACAGAGATCAAACTACAGAGATTAAACTACAGAGATTAAACTACAACCTGCTATGACCATCCTCTACAATAATTACATAATCGTGGAAACACGTGAAAAATAAACTAATCGTGTCACTGAGGAAAAATTAGCACTCACTGCACTATTTCAAATAAACTCTGTGTATTGAGAACATTTGGATTTCTCTTCGTGACAGAAGATGTGTGACCGCGAGCGACTCAAAAAGACTGCTAATTAGAAAGAGTAGTTTTTTTCCTTATTTTTCAGTACCAAAAAACTTTTTCCCGACTATAATCAACTCAACTTTACAGAACTACACTGGACAGTCCGTTCCTACGTACGCACTGTGACGTATTGTGTGTGGGTACGGTACTTCCGGAACTGAGTGAGGCCCTGCCAAACCGGACCATGAAGGTTCAGGTGAGTAGATTGTTCAGAGATTATCTGAACGAACAACGATTGATTGAAGTTTTTTCGAGCAAGTATGATAAGTATAGTAGCAATACTAAATTGGACATTTGATAAAGCTTCACTCTTATTGTTCCCATTTTCGTCTCTGTTGTATGTTTCGTGCACCGCGTACGGTTTAGTTTGAGTACGAACAACATTCTAATATTGAAACTTTTATAATCACGGATAAATGTAAACGGATAAATATAGCGTCTTTCCAGTCACTTAACATTTTTTCATAAACATCTATGATAATAAAATATACATTTACTTAGGCTGCAACCCTCTCGCCTCCTATCATTGCTCTACAGGACGGAAAGGCAGTGGTGTTTCTCAACGCTTCCCTCGAGGTGAACTGGTTTTCATAAATATCCGAAACGGTTTGGTAGTAACCACACCAAAGGACTACCAAGCTCGACTTGTGGTTTGATCTAAAACACAGCAGAAACTCCAATTACATCAGTCCATCTGAGATCAGACTACGAAGACGAAAACAAAAAAGAAGAATGTTTTGTTTTCTCTAGGGCGTTTCCTAAACACAATATCCTCTGAGAGCGAAACAACAATGAAACCGTTTAAAAATTCTGTAGAGTGGTGAAAATAAAGTACCAATTCCATGACAGAGTCTTCAAAAAGTGACACTACACAGCAAAAGTAAACTGCTTGGTGACATGGGCGCAAAGTAAATCGAGTTTTGATCTCAGTTTCGTTCTGTTTTTACACTTCTGAGCCATAATAAATTTATCTGAAGGTTTACGCGGAGCCGCCAAAGGACAACGTAAACGGCAGTCTTCTGACCATCAACATGGAAACCGAGTTCAATCTCTCAATGGAAATGAGAAACAGAAAAGTCTGTTTTATTTTCGATTAACGGTGTTTCTGTTTTTTATTGTTGCTAAAAACGAACATTTTCGACAGAAACAGTAGATGGGACATGCATAATTCTACCAACTTCTAAGAGCGAACTTTGCAATATTACCGAAAATGTGCATGAAAAATTTTGGAAAATTCAACAACAAGTTGTGTTGTATCAGATGCACAGAAATGTAGATTTTCTACTTGGATCAATGAGTTTATTTCAGGTCAAGGGCTACATCAACATGGTTAATGCTCAGGCAGTTTTAATCGATAGTAAAGTGGGGCTTATGTCACAAAAGGTGAGTTGGTTTTGATTTAAACACTGTTCACTGTTCATCAACCAATTGGGAAGTATTTGTGCGATTTTCAAGTTGTGATTTTTCATTCAATTACAACATTAGATTTCACACTTCAATCA
Organism: Litoditis marina; assembly: GCA_964036275.1. Classification (NCBI taxonomy): domain Eukaryota; kingdom Metazoa; phylum Nematoda; class Chromadorea; order Rhabditida; family Rhabditidae; genus Litoditis; species Litoditis marina. The sequence goes on from OZ038434.1 coordinate 32,069,352, forward strand.
CACACCATAGTCGTTCAAAACTGAAATTGACAAGTTCATAGTGCACGACAGCCCAAAGTTCGATTGAAGACGAACGACATCTTCTCTTGTTTGTCTCAGAGAAGCAGAATGGATTCAACTACAAATTTAAACCGATCACATCAACTTTCTAGACGATCGAATTTCTTGTCGTAGACCAACTGGTATATATTTCAGTCTATAGTGTTTTGTGTATCACGGTTGAAACTACAACTTTTCCTAGATTACGTTCTATGACCAATTTTGCGCCATGACTTTTGTGGTTCAAATTGGTGAACGTTGGCGTGTATCGAAATCAAACTACAACTTTAAAACAATAACGTCATATTTTCCAGACGATCGACTTCTTGGTGAACATGTCTACCCCCTTCCTGGAGGATGCCGTCGACCTGCTGATTGGTCGCGGTCTTTTCGTGGAGGACCCATTCCAATTCCCCTCCACCAACGAACATCTGAGCATCAAGGAGAAATATATTCGATGGGAGGCAGATTTGGCCATTCCTAGCATTATGAGACATACATGGGTGGTATGAGTCGCGCAATAGGACTTTCGCTGTGTTTGTAGTTTGACCCCGTTATTTTTCGGTAACTTGTGTATACTCTGTTTCACCAATCGATAACTTTCTACAGTAGTCTTTCGAATATTCAATGGCATTTATTTAACCAACAAACAGACTTTTAGATTCACGGTATTTTTATGCTTGTAGTAAACAGTGTGGAAAACGAAATCACAAAGTTTAAACTATTCATAATACCTACAAGATATGAAAACATTACTCGAAAGATTCACAATCTTACTGTAGAGGGCTATCGTTGCGTGAAACAGACTATATTATACCGTCACTCCCTATATAGGGTATGTATAACAACATCTGAAATGTGGTTCGATATTCACGAACAACATAGGTCCTCATATTTCGCTTGAAATAATCCGGGTACAAACTACAATTACATCAAAACCGCACTGCATCTAAAGTTTTTGCCCACACCTGCTACTAGCTGTGTCAGACTATGATCTTTCCATGTTTCAAGGTTTCCTCTTGTACTCACAACTCGATGATTCGAACAGATGCGAGTGGTTTGTATATTGATTTATATCCATTTGATTTGAGAGAGATATTGATTCTTTGATTCATTTCCCAATATTAGTTCGGGCACATCGTACAAATTGATTGAAAGATTTGTTTTATTAATTAGGTGGAATCTGTTTGTTGCACTGTACTAACTCAATTACCAGTTTATTACACATTTCAACATCTGAATTCAATTTATGTACATGTTTTTCTGTGTCCATGACTCATAGTCGGCATTTTTCAAACAGTAGTTGTGAGCTACAATCGAGTAACATCTGTGATGTATTTCCGTTGTTTTTGTGACTTTTGAAATTAAAAATGGAACTAAAAATCTTGTTATTATTCATGTATCAATGTAAAATAGTACATCACCATTCGAGTCATCAGTATAGAGAATCTTCCTTGTGGTTTTATCTCTATACACGCCAAAATTTGCGAACTTCCACCAAGTTGCAGCGGAATAACACTACAAACACAACGGCTTAGGGCCACATTTAGGCCAATTCTGCAACTAACCGGGTTTTTAGGTAACCTAACCGTATTTTGGTAACCTATTTTTGAGGTTACCTTGGTAGGTAACCTGAAAGTAACCTGAAACTAAAATCCGGTTACCGTTCAAACTAACGGTAAAAACTACATTTTGCGTTAGAAAAACAGGTAACCGGTTTTTCATTTTAGGTTACCATCCGGTTACCTACTGAGGTAACCTGAAAAATAGGTTACCAAAAAGGGTTAGGTTACCTAAAAACCCGGTTAGATATAGAATTCACCCCACATTTATCTTATAGGCTTGCTTGAAAAGATCTAACCCTATAGAAAACATTATAAACAAAAAACCATTATGAGTTGGGTGAGTTACTGACAAACCAAGCAAAACTATACATACTCTAAAGTAGTTTTCCAAGTTTAATAGAAGTAGGTGAGACATTTCCAGGGATAAGTCAGACCATTTTCTAACCCCCGTCGGCCCCTCTTGACTCTGCGCTCTCCTCGCACAGCACACTATTTCTCACTATGTCGACTACAGGCAGAGATCGTGGGAAAAGAGAGAGCAGACGAACGGAAAATTCTGGAATAAACTGTATTGTGTTCCAATTCGAATTTGAGATCTGTTATTCAAACAGATAGAAATCAGTACAGAATACCTGCACTGTATTTCCTGTAGACATTGTACTTTAGAACAAATACATAGTCTAAATGCTTTCTTCTGTACAAATAGCTGAAAAAGTGTTATACATGTAAACTTCAAATACATACATTTGATGAATCCTCTACAAGTGTTTTCACTAGTTATTTCACGTGTGCTCTTCAAGGACGCCCAATTGGCGCGGGAATTGTTTGCCGGTGGCCTTCAATCAATACACTGCACACGGGGTGTGTCTGCGCCCCGCAACACCACCCCACACTCTACTCTTCCATCCTGCAATCCTATATCGCAATTCACCGCTTGTTTTTATAAGTTTTTGTATGTATTTATAAATGTATATTGTATATTGCATGTTTGTAACTTGTTTTTGGCGTATTAGTTAACTTTTTACGTATTAAAATTGAATATTTCAATTGAAAAGTCTGAAAATGTATTTAATAATTCAAAAACCGCTCATTTGTAGCTCGCTTTCATGTATCAACTTTATTTTTTCATTCAAATTTTGCTTTTCAACGTTTCCATCAACATTGCTTCCAAAAATGGTTGAAAATGTTTTTTTCTTCATATTATTATCACGGTTTGAAAATGTTTTCTTATAATGTCTAACTACGAGTAAATAATAGAAAAACGTGAACAATAATGAAAAAATCCTTTTTCACGTTGAATGAAACGCGCTCCACCGCTAATATGTACGGTGGCTTGGTTTACGGACAAATCCCCCCCGCCGCGTTGCGGTCGGACAATTCCCCCCTCTGCGCGGACAACTCCCCCCTCTAATTTTTCTCTAAAAATCTGGCTGTCAATCGAACATGCTTTGAATTTGATTACATTTCGACTTACCCTGTAAGTAAGCATTTATATGAAGCTTTTCAACGCAAAAACTTCACTTTTATCATCAAATTCGGGTTAAAAACTTACTTTATTCAGCGGCCTTCGGTTAATGACTGTTTTATGTCATTTTTCGGCTCTTAATAAATACACTAGGTCCGCGAACGCTAGTCATCTAATTGAGCTTTTATAAACTATACCTTCTTAATAGAATAAGTTTTTTTTCTTCAAAAAATGACCATAACTAGTGTAAAATAGGTTGAGGGGGGAGTTGTCCGAGAGAGGGGGAATTGTCCGACCGCGACGCGGGGGGGATTTGTCGCGTAATCCGCTCGTGTGTGAAGTTTTTTAAAAGTTAATTTGTTTTCCGCTCTGTTTTTGTGTTCTGGGTTTTAGTTTTTAGTATTTCCGATATCATTAAAATGATAGAGATCATAATAAGTTGTTATTTAATAGATCTACTTCCTTTTCATATAATAATGCTTGTCCAAGTCAAAGTTGCGTTTCTTTTGGTTCTCACTTTTTCTGCTGGCATACTGTTCCATACAAAGTTTCATTAGCGAATGTTGTGATTCATTGTCTTGTGTTTTTGTTAGTGTCTACTTTTGTTTACTTTTCCAGGTTCGTTATTGGTTTTTCGTTACTAGTTCCCAAGTTGTGGTGAAATGAGTGATGAAGAATGGGCGCGGTTTTTCGACCTGGTGAGTGGTAATTGATCATTATTTGTCTTATACACAGGAAAATCTTAGAAGAAAACATCAGTGTCGTTCTCATTCACCAGTACAGACACTTCACGAAAATATTAAAGTTCTCTCAGACCTTTTATATATATCGAAAATTGAAACGTCGATTGCAAAGTTTCAAATTGCCACTCGAGTTGCTACGAAGGTTTTTTATTTTTTGCCTCATGTAGAATAGTAGAATGTGGAAAACTGTGAAGGAGCATACGTTATCCAAAAACAAGTAGGAAATCTTGCGAAAAGAATAATCATTTTCAAACTGTTTCCTATTCCTGAAAATCGATCATGGTTTTTTGTAAGCAGCAATTTAAGCGCATATACACTTTCTTTCTGTTACTTTCTTTCTCTATTTTCCTCTAGTTCGTATAAAATAGCAGAGATTTTCTCATATTTACCAAAGAATTTCACGTTTTCAGCCGGGTGGTCCGCGTGAAGAGGATGTTCTACAGGCTGTCATCAATCTGGCCGGTCCCAATCACAAACCACCCTCAAAGGTCAGAAAGTTTGAAGAAGGAAGTTTATGTGGTCCAATCGCATTCGCAACGCTCCAGTCCTTTAAACTGCAAAACATTTTTCAAGTGCAGTAGGAATGTTGACACGGGATTGGTCCACGTAATCGTCCTTCTTTAATGAGTGAAATAACTTACTACTAACATTATATTGTTCATTAAAGTAAAAAATGATAATTTTCATGAAAACTTCGAAATGCGGATCACAGAACTGAAATTCCCCCCAAAGTTTAGTCATTAGCCCAATGAGTGAAATAACCTACAACTAACACTGACTATTTTTATTCTTCAAAAAAGTAAAGTTTCATGATTTTTCATAAATTTCACAACAGTTTCTGAGGTTGAATAATAAAGGAGCCCGTTTTGGTGGTTGGTGCCCGAACTACGAAACATTCTTTCTGACACTATTCTGTATAATGTTGCCAGTTTTGATCCAAAACCATGACCTTTGAGTGAAAACGGGTTCCTTGCTGTAGTCTGGTCGAACTTCACTGGCGTTGAATGAATTAAGTTCTGAAAATAGCATAAAAGTTATCACGTTCGCCTGGTTTTGAGAGAAAGAGCGTATTTACTCAAGTTTTCTGGGTATTTAACCTAAATCATATCCAATATGAATTACAGGAGTACCAGTGTATCGTCTGTAGAAAAGTTTTGAGTGGAGGACGCTCGCTGATAGATCATTATAGACACCATGCTGGTCAGTTGTACTCTTTCTTTTAATATATAGGAAAGTTTTTCAATAAAGAAGAACGTAGGCCGTACAGTATTTAATCCGTACAACAGCTGACTGTTTTGGATTGTGGGAGAACAGTTATGTTATGTTTAGTGGTGAGGTGTTTGCACCCAGCAAAAAATTCGATAAAATACACTGAATTCCTCAATTCTGCATAAAAATAACCGAACTTCCCAACGGAAACCGAAACTTAGCCTTTTTTTAAAGTTTTGTCGCTTCAAATCTCCAATGGATCATGAACATAGTTAAAATAGTTCAACGTCAGGGCAACTAAAATGATCGTGCTCAACCCTAAATGGTTATGATCTAAAAATAAGCGTAAGTTATAGAAAGATGCCAAAAAGGAGCGTGGGCCAGCGTCATTTTGACGGGGTATTTTACCTATTATCATGAGTATATTGTACTTTTTACAGAGGCCACCGTTAAGCCCTACCGATGTACCATTTGTCTGTTCGTGGCTGCCACTTCCAGATCAATCAAAAAGCACATAATGGATGCTCACAATAAAAAGGTCAGCAAAACATTAGACAATAATAATAATAGTCACGTTCACATGAGTTGTATTTTCGAATTATAACTGTCACCATTGAAGAAAGTTCAACCGTTCAACCGATTCTAGAAAATAGCTATTTTCGATCAAAATAATCGAGCTAGCCTTTTTTTGCCAAATTTCCCATCAAAGTAAGCCGTTTAGCTTTCTTTTGAATAGAGAAGGATCAAGGATTCAATTTAGATATATTGGAGTATGGTAGTACGTATAAGAATCTCGTTAGTTTGGCTTTTATGAACGATGGTAGTAAATTTCAAATTTGAAAGTAAAACTCATTTCAGACTCGAAAATGGACTGCTTCCGAGGACACAAATATGTTCGACTATGGGCAATTTGTCGTGGTGAGTGAATACTTTTTTTCGTGAAAACCGTTTATTTGTGATACCAGATCACAATGAACTCCTTTTCTGGTTTCAGGTGTGAGATCTCAAAATCTCCGAAATAAAATTTGGACGTCGGCTTTTCAGTTTTAGCTTGGATTTATACCCATGCGTTTGCAAGTAGCCGATTTTTGTATATTAATAATACTGATGGCAACCGGTGGACGGTTAATTTTCCAGAGTATCGAATAAAATATTCCAGGCTCGTAGCACAAACCAGTAAGGTGTGACTATTCTACAAAATCTACTTAATTTTTGATTAGTGTACGTGAATAGTTTAGATTTTGCACCAAAAACAGGCATTTTTCAGCGATATTGGCGGAAGGTATAGTCGCCGTTTTCCCCATAAAGACAGCGGAGAGTTCAATTGATTGAGCGATGCGGGGCGAGCGGTCGTTGATTACTTGCCAACAGGCGAGAGAGTGTGTAGATCAATGATACGCAGACGAATTGGCCGCTCGCCAAACCTCGTCCCATACAAAATCGATGGTACGGTGTCCACAACGGTTTGACAAATCCTATAGTCTGTTTTCGATTTCTCTACCTATGCGCACAACCTCACTCATGGCTAGTTGAGCTCTGCACGGAAATGGTTGCTTTTTCGAGAAGTTATTGATTAATCGAGTATCATTGTTTCCAGCCGGTCACTATGAACGAGGAAGAACAACGGGAAAGGGTGAAGGAAATGGCGATCGAGAAAGGTGTTTATACGAGATCGAAGCCCCTCCAATGTGCGCTGTGCAAAGAGATGCAATTGGACAGTAGGAGTCTACATCTACATCATCTCAGTCATACTGGTAAGGGTTTTAGAGAGAGAGAGAGAGAGAGAGAGAGAGAGAGAGAGATAGGATGATAGGGACAAAGGAACGTATAGATATATAAAGATTGGTGGAGAAAATGGTTCGCCTTTTCCAAAGGAAGCATAATATACGGTGTATGTTACCCTTTCCCTCTGTACTTTGATAACATCGATTTATGTTGATCATCCGTGAATTACGGATTGTTTCGAGATCAATCTCAAACAACTTTGTTGGATGGTCCATAAAATTGGCCGTTTTCCATGAAATCTGGACTCTGAACTATCCTTAATCTCAAGCATAGTCGAATTTCCATGTAAAAATCTCACCTCCCACCCTGTTTCGTAGGTTCGTTCCCTAGTTAAAACACCTGATTTTCGATAAAATTATGTGAACAACAAAGTCGCCTCACGTATGATCAAACTACAACAATTACTTGGTGCCTCCCCATTCATGCTGTTTCCATACACCAGCAAGGTTGTCCGAATAGTCAGAAAAATTCGAAAAACGAACTACTTTTTTGCCGAAAATATGAAAATCGGTCTAATTTTGTTAAAAACCTAAATTGTTGCGTGTTTACATCTGAAAACGGATTACTTCTTGTCGCTTAGTCGGACATTACTGGTGTATGGCTGTTTTAGGTGTGTATCCGTGGAAATGTGCTCTGTGTGGCCACGGTGCTATAATACGAATGGTCGTATGGCGACACGTCAAGATGCACTTCAAAGCCACCTACATTTCACAGGATTCGGTCAGTTCACGGACCATACTAGGTCAATGTTTTTGGTTTTAGGTTACTTTCCGGTTACTACCCAGGTATCCTGAAAAAAGGGTTACCAAAAAGGGTCAGGTTACCTAAAAAGCGGGTTAGATATAAAATTCACCACCATACCTAACAGTTTGGTCGTTTGGTGTTTGGTTTTCTGTTCTCCAATTTATAACCTATTCCATTTAGCTTGGTCAATCAATTCCAATGTGCAACCTTTGCACATTCAGCTTTTTAGGGTTCTTTGAAAAAAAAAATTGAAAATTTACTGGTAACTGGTATGCTGTCGAATACCACTTTAGATTTTCAAGAATGTTTAACTCCGTTCAAAACGATCACATGATGTGGAACTAAAATAGAAATTTTATCTATATCTGTATTTCTGCAAAAAGGGAGCTTTTTTTGTCGTTTTGGAAGATGAAGAAGCTGGCGCTAGTGGAGTCAGCCCGTTTTTCCTTTTATGTCACCCACCGGTTAAGTGCCATACATACTTGGCTGCGGCTGCGGGCGTCTGCGGGCGGCATATGATATAAGTATGGCGCCCCTGATTATTGATCAAATGTGCGGCTGGCGGCGGCTCTCGGCGTTTTGCCGCGCATTCATACTTCGGCGGGCAAAAGCGGCTGCGGGCGTCTGCGGGCGGCGCCGCAGACAGCCGCAAACAGCAGTTGCGGCAATAATGATTCAATTCAATATTGCCGCAGCGGCTCTCTGCGTCTGGATCGATCAATCTCATCACATTTTCACAAATATTCTAAAATCGTTATTTAATCCATCAATATACTTTATTACAGTTAATTTAAATGAATATTTGTATTCTACTTAATGTTAACTGCACTCGATAGTCAGTTTTTAATCCGTTTTAGTCAAAGTGAATGGCCTCTTTTCTTCCGTTTTGTATTTGAAAAAAAGTTTCAGGATGACAAAAACAAGAAGAATCCAGTTTAGAAAGATTCTATTCGAAAAGCATTAATCGATTTGCAATTTGAACAATTACTGGAAGATTGAAAAGTATTCGAACAATTATTAGCATTGACTTGACAAAAGACAAATATTCCTAATAGGTGGAAGGAAAATCATGACTTCAACAATAAGTTCGATTTTTATTTGTAATTCAACGTGAGGGACAACGGCGCCGCAGCCAGCCGCAGACGCGCGTACATACTTCAATTGGAGTGCGTTTGCGGGCGTTTGCGGGCGTCGGCGGGCAAACCACTAGTTTACCCGCGCCGCAGACGCCCGCAGACGCACCAAGTATGTATGGCACTTTACCTATTGGGGTAGTCGGTTGGTTACGTAAATCTGTGAGTCTGCTTAGCTACTTACAGCCGGTTTTTCAGTTTACGTTATCAACCGGTTACTTGATTAAGTAACCGGTCAATAACCATGCTTGTTTCACCCTATTTCTACATGGAGAACTTAGCGCTGGTGATCCTTGAGGTAACCGGCTAGTAACCAAGCCTCAAAAACACAAATCTTCATGTTTTTCAACACAAACCTGCATATTTTTCATTTTCAGATGAAGAACCTGGCGCTAGTGGAATCTGCTCGTCTGCGTACAGCCGACGCGCCGCAACAGACTGTGCAATGCACGTTGTGCGAGAAGGAATGTTCCGCGGACGCTGTTATGCTCAGGGCACACTACATAAGTCACTCGGGTGGGTGGATGGACTCGCTCTCTTTCTCTCTCTCTCTCTCTCTCTCTCTCTCTCTCTCTCTCTCTCTCTCTCCCTCTCTCTCTATCCTTCTCTCTCACATTCTCTCTCTTTCTCTTTCCATCTTCTCTTCTCTCTCTCTCTCTCTTCCCCTCAACCTCTATTTCCCATTCTCCTCTCTCTCTATTTCTCTCTGTTTTTCTCTCTTTCCCTTGATATAACTTCTAGCTACCCTCTTTTCTTCTCCCATATCCACCCGTCTTCCTCTCTCACTGCCCCCTTGTTCCCTCTCTTGCTCTCTCTCTCTCTCTCGCTCTCTCTCTCTTTCTCTCTCTCTTTCTCTCTCTTTCTCCCTCTCTCGCATTATCTCTGTTTACAGGTACCACCTACCGCTGCCCGGCCTGTCCGTTCAGTACATTTGTGCAAAGTGAATTGATGGAACACGCCGAAGGGCATTTGTTCCACAGTGAACAACATGATCAGGTAGAGGTCAAAGAAGAGGTCAAACAGGAGGTCATGAATGTGAGTAAAGTTATCGTAAGATCATACCCCAGCAAAGTTGTGCGAATGGCTATAGAAAATCGAAAAACGGGCTATTTTTTTTTGCCAAAAACGAGACGATAACCCTCTAAGAAAACCCTGAGATCATCTTGAATGAGGGTCGAAACTATTTTTGAGTTTATATTTCACTGAGCACATTAATATAACTATTTTCGGACTGTTTCCACGTTTCCAGGAAACCGCAACGATTGGTGCTACTGCAAACTTTCCCGCCCAACCTCAACAAAACACGTCTACAGTTGTAGCTGTCAACGGTATACTAGCTGCATCTTTTCACTCTTCATCTATTTTTAGTTCTGAGAAAGTTTGGGAGTCCGACTTGGTTTATTCGCTTACACCAGCCGACTTTTTTCCCCAAAAAGATTTTTTTGAGAGGTAAATTTGGAAATTTGAAAGATCGGGACTCAAAAATTGGGGTCTCGACCATATACACCATTTTTCCACAAATTAGGTAAGGACCCTATTGTGGGGTCTCATGGGGGGAGGGCCGCTCCTAAAAGTCAGCTGTTGTATGGTTTATCGATGTATTTTGATCAGTATAGTTTGAATTTCCAGTGCCCGAACCGAAAGAAAATGTATCTTGTTTGTGTTGCTTGCGCTCTTTGGTTGAGTTGCGAAATTTTAGTGTTTTCGTATCCAAAACCACCAGAAATTACGAGTTTTGAGATCAAAATTTGAGTTTCACTCTACTGTAAAATTTTCGACCTGAAAGAGAGGTTCGGAAACCGATTAGGTTACGGAAAACCCGGTCACTTTCAGATTTCACCCATATTTTAGTGGCCGAACCGCAAGAGAATGTCTCGTGTCCGCGTTGCAATGCCAGTTTCGACAGCAAGGCCGGCCTCAAATCGCACATGTGGTACTGTGTGATGAGAAGCGAATCCTGGAGAACGTATCTCGACCTTTTTATAGAGGTCAGTCGATAGTATTAGTCAAGTCTACGTGTTTCACACGTGATGTACGCGTACCTTCACGTTTTCTCGTCTGTAAGTCCATGAGCACACGTTGTTTGATGATACATGCAAGAAAGAGATCAAGAGAATATATTTAGATATCTTCATAGAGATCGGTTTCTAGTCTTAATCATTCTCACGTGTTATTCACGTGGGTCTGTTCCAGTTGTGTACATACACCAATACTATTTTACAAAAAAAAAACAGTTTTCAGTTACATTGTGATTATATGAAACTTTATCCCTTCGCACAAAACTATTCAAGGCTTCTTAATTTTAGCGACAATATTATTGTAGCATGCTTTATTATTATTAGTAATATTATTATTTTTATTATTCCAGTCCACCCCGATCAACCAGGACTCGATCTCTCGAAAATTGCTGGCAATGGCCGGCGACAATCCGCAGCCACTCAGAGCTCCCACCGAGTGCATTGTGTGCAGGAAAATCTTCAAAAACAACAGGACTCTGACATGTCATCAGCGAATTCATCTTGGTAGGTTTGATCGATTACAAAAGTAACCAAGTACTAACTGATAACAAAAATAACGGTTAAAGTAGGACGATTATGTGGTCTATTCACAATTATTCAGTCCTTTAAACTGCAATACATTTTTCAATTGCATTTTAAAGGACCGTTAACACGAGATTGGTCCATATAATCGTCCTTCTTTAACATATTCCCAGAAAATATCGTGTCAGAAAATCTTCAAAAACAACCGCACGTTGACCTGTCATCAGCGAATCTATCTAGGTTGGTTGGTCCACTGAAAAAGTAACCAAGCAGTAACTGACAGATAACATATTCCGGTAAATATTGCTGCTGAAAAAGCTTTAAAAACAACCACACGCTGACCTGTCATCAGCTATTTCATCTGGATAGGTTTTGGTAGTTGTGGGCTGTTTTTATTTGAAGCATTGGTTTGTTTTATGAGAAAAAGGGAGAAAATGGTGTGATTGGCATGTTTTGTATCTTATTAGCAAATACGTATTCTGTATTCCCCACAAAGAATCATGAACTAGGTGCTAGGTCATTCATTGGGGTGGTCGACTAGTTGTCGTCACTTCAGTTAGTAGTTAGTACCAGACGCGATTTCCAGCCAGTCGCCTAGCCAGTGCTCTAGCTGACTGACCACACCCCGAAAAGAGAACTTGTAGGTCAGAGAGACGCAGAATGTCTGGCGATGTCTGCGCCTCATCGATGTCTGCGCCTCAGTATTAGATCTATAACTTGATCGGTGTTTGTTGTTTATTTGCTCTGAACCAATGAAAGTTGGATCATTTCAGGCGTGAGACCGTACAAGTGCACCATTTGCTCGTACAACATGTTCAACAAAAGTGCCGTGCGCCGACACATCAAGGGGGTTCACACGGAAGAATGTCAGGTATCGATTAAATTAAAATCACGTGAAACTCACCCGACTCACGTGTGGTATACGTATGTCCTCCTCCCTACGATAATAATGTATGTTATTATAATCATAAGTTTCCTCGATCACGAGCAAGCTAGCTAGGGCAGCTAGTGGCTTCGAGAAATTTATGACTTATTTGAATATCGTAGTTCACATCTAGTTTAATAGTTTCTATCCTTGTAGTGAACATTTGAGTAGTTTGTACTTTGTCGCCGTCACCGGAATTCCGGAACCTGTTTCATTTTCAGGAGGCCATCGTGAAGTTGCTCGGCAAGGTAGAAGCAAAGAAGAAGGCTGGAGGAGGAATGGTGGGTTGCAGAGTCGTTACTCGATAAAATCGAGTTTGGGTGTGTTTATAGACCCGAAATTTCCACTTTTCGAAAAATCGACTTAGGAAAAATGTAAGGTTAGGAAAAATCAAGTTTTCGAGTTTTTTGAGTCGATTCGAGTTTTTCGTAGTTCAACTCTAACATGTAGTTTGACACCATTGCACGTGCAGTCGTGACGTTTATTATTGTTGGTTGGTGTACGTTACCGAAATTCAGTAGGATTCGGATTTGGTGCTCCGAAAACTTGATTTGCACTCCTCTTCAACTTTTGAGTTTAGATGAATAACTAGTAGATGTAGATAAATGATAACTTGCCATTTAGGACAACAGCTCGTTCGTGGAGTCAGTAATAGAGAAGCAGATTCGGCGAATGGCCGGTCCGGACGCCGCGCCGACCACGCACGACCACGAATGTATTCTGTGTCGAGAGATTCTGGAGGACAGGGCACAGTTGATGCAACATTACACCACACATACGGGTAGGTCAGTTTGGGAATGGGGGATTTTGTAAACCTAACCGGAACCAGGGTTCGATCGGAACCACAATTGACAACCGTCGATGTTCTTCCAAAGTAACTGTAAAAGTCGGTGTAGGTGGTTCGTAGAGAACTTGCCCGTCACTTTCGTGGCGGCCGCGACGAGAGATTGTGCAGGTCAGCGAGACGCAGACTGTCTCAGCATGTCTGCGGTCTCGTTGACCTGCATGCTCGCTCGCTTTTGTGCCTGGCCGATCGCAGGAAAGTGGCGCAAATCTTTCTAAGCGGCAACGTCTTCATTTGTTTTCATTCCAGAAAACGGTGCAGTTTCATCGGATGACGAAGTGGAAGAAGGAGACGTGGAAGAGTTTCTGAATCTCGACCTCAGAAAAGTGGTGAAGGAGCCGGGAAGTGACCTTCGGCTCGGGTGAGTTCATACACTACCGTGAAGTGGACCTGGGCAACATTCGTAAATACATCTCTTCCCCTTATTTATAGACAATTTGCCAAATTTTGATGCAAAATCATGAAATAGTTATATCTTGATCACGCTTAGTCTCGCCCTAGTGGTTGGTGGACAAAACGTGAAAACCATCTGGAAGCTGGAAGCCAAGTGACAGCCTGTAATGATGAAGTGCACGATTTTAAATCAATTTCTGATGTTCTTATGAACGAATATTCGTGTGTTGATTTTGATTCACGTGAAGATTTCATGAACTTTTAGTAAAGAGTTGAGAATACATGGCGCTAGTTTTCCCAACTACAAAAGCTGACTTTTTGTTCCAAGAGTTTGATGACACTATTCATTTCAGACTCCAAAACGCTCAGTTCATCAAGCTGTCTGACTGGGATAAGTACATTGAGGTTGGGCCGTTTTTTCGTCGATATATTTGAGATTGGCCCTGAAAGACCATGGAATGAAGTCTTTGAAAAGTGTCTTGAAATGCGTTTGTACAGTTTTCATGCCTTTCAACATTCGCTATAAGACCGATACCGCATTTAAACGGATTTCTAAAAAGTCGCCGAGTGGGTGCTTCGTTCAACATACACATACGCCAGTAACTAAGCGACAAAAAGTAGTCCGTTTTCAGATGTAAACACGTGAAAATTCAGGATTTTTCCAACAAAGTAGACCGATTTTTATCTTTTCGGCTGAAAAGTAGTCTGTTTTTCGAGTTTTTTTGACTATTCGGACAACCTTGCTGGTGTATGATAGTACATACACAGTAGCTCCCCCATGCCTATCACGGTACCAGGAAGAAGTCATTCAAGATTAAAAGTCATTAAAGTAAAAGTCATTTAAAAGTATGAGTCATTAACTCACTTTTAGTCTGAATTTTGAAATTACAAAATTTTTGAAACTTCATTCCTGCCTTTTCAACTGTTTTCATACTGAATGACGTTTACTTTCAAATGACTTTAACTTTAATGACTTTTAATTTCGAATGAATTATTCTGGTTGCCGCCTATCACATGCCCTACGGACGGTTCTTCTACTGTTCATATTCACTGTGTGTATTGTGAAATGAAGATAAACTGACGATTGGATGACATAGATCGTACACAAATGAAGAACTTTATTTATATTCATTCAGATGTTTCCTTACGATGAGAACGGGAGGAGCATAAAAGAAGAAATTGTAGTTTGATGTTCGACTGCAAAAAGAGAATAATAATAATATTATTATTATTCGAATTTCTTTCCAGAGGCTTCCCTACGACGAGAAGGAGGAGGAGCGTAAGATCGAGGCCCTCCGGACCGAGGATATGCAGCCGGTTACCAACCCCAACCAATGTGTCATCTGTCGCATTTTCTTCACAACTAAACGGCAGCTCATGCAACACTACACCATTCATACAGGTACGAGTTCATATCTCTTGTTGTCTCGTCTTTCTTTTCTCTCTCTCTTTTGTTTCTTCCTCTCCTTCTATCTCTCTCCTGCCTTTCCTCTCTGTTGAGATTTTTGTAATAATGTGGTCAGTCCGCCAGAGAAAGTAACTACTGTATCGGATGTTCATAATTTGTGTGTTAACGCCTATTATTAACCTCATTGTGCATGACTTCACATTTGATGTATTCCCTTATGGTTTACTTTTTGGATTTTGGATTTTGGATTTTTTCATGATTTGTTCTTCTATTTCAGAGACGAGAGCCTGGCGATGTAAGCTGTGTCGACATAGAGCCAGAAATAAGCCGATGCTCAAGGAGCACATTCTTGGCGTTCACGTGGGCAAGGAGGGCTTCAGACAGCATTTCATTCAGGTGCGGCTCATCGAACGGCCTGTTCTTTATCAAACCGGTTTCACTAACTTTTTTTTCGGTTTCCCTAGCATAGGTAACCTGCGAGGGATTGGACCCGAAATCCGGTTGCCGTTGAAACTTGAAAACTAGCATTAAAAATGAAAACCAATTCTGGATTTAATGAAAACTTACTCTCCGGTCGCCAACTTAGGTATCCAAAAACAGGTAACCCGGTCAGATATAGAATTCACCCCTTTTGACGCGTCTACACTCTAAATGGTCCAGGAGTTTGACTCAACATTTAACTTTGGAGAGAAAGCCAATACTTCTGGCAGCTCAAACATGAGCAAATCGAGTAGATATTCATCGAAATAGTTGATCCAACACTATTAATAATCATTAAAACCCAAGTGAAAAACGGCGAAAAACTCTAGAAAAATCAGAATACGAGAATAAATACAAAAACCTATAAAGATGTAACCCCGCCGTTTCAGAATGGTTACCCACCGCCGAGAAACGGTAGCGAGTGTCCGGTTTGTTTCAAGAAATTGGGAAGCCATGTTCGACTCTATTTCCACTTCCGGCAACACGTGAACGGTTGGTTCAGAATTCGGTAAAATTGTTCTGACAGCCGGAAAATTTGGACATGAACGGGTTTCTTTCTGGCAAACAGGAAATTCGCCCATTTCGGATGCAAATAAAATATGATCGGTTTTTATTTAAACCTGTAGTTCAGTGAAGCTCAGCGTAGTCCGTAGTCCCATGACGAAGAAAACTGTCTTGAAAATATGCAAAATATTGTCCATGAATTGTTGAGTGAAATTCTGTCTCAGAACAAGACTTCTTTTTTTTCTGTTCTCAAACTTTTTTCCTGTAAATTGCTGATAAAGATATAAATTCGTTCAACTATTCAGAAGCGGCGTCGGAGAATTTCCCGTGCACGGAATGCGGCAGGAAGTTGCTCACGCGGGCAGCTCTCACCGCTCATCGGCTAACTCACGAACCCAAGAAACAAGGGTCCGTCAGGTATATATGACATTTACTAGTGAAAATAAAAGATGAAAATTCACATAATATAGAAGGTTACCACAGTTCTAACATAGGTGAAAAATAGCGCGGCCGATTCGGCCCGAGTCGGGTCATTTCGTGGGAAAATGTCGGGCCGAAAAGGCAGTTTTTTCGGCCCGACGATGTTTCGGCCGATATGACCCGAATCGGGCCGAATCGGCCCGCGACTTTTCACCTGAGAAGCTACAAACTTTTTACAATCTGACCGTAAAGAAACGGGATCAAACTACAATCCAGACGGGATAGAGCAAGTGAAAAAACCGCGAAACGACAGTCAAACCGGATATGTGAAAATTGTGAATGTGGCTGGAGACTCTTGGTAGACGTGATAGCTCACGTGCGACACAGCTTCGGCTGGGTATTGATCCAAACATTCAAGTTTAAAGTAGGACGATTATGTGCTCCAATCTCGGCGTGTCAGTCCTTTAAACTGCAATTGTGAAATGTATTGCAGTTTAAAGGACTGAAGCGTTGAGATTAGAGCACATGGTCGTCATTCTTTAAAGAGATGTGATTACTTCGCGTGTAGTCGAATCTTCCGTCAGAATAACTTTTTTCAACTGTCTTGACCATGTTCACATCACCAGATGCAGTGACTGTCTTCAACATTCCACTCAAAGTTCATAAGTTATAAGTGGAAGGTTCTAGTGAAATGCTCGAATACAATTTAGAAAATTATTTCCATACGTGAAATAGTTCCGAATCGCGGCGAACAAAGTGAGCATGAACAGCTCCAAAAACACAGAATAGTAGTAATTTAGCCTAGAATCGTCAACATTTACCCCAAAAAGTGAGCATGCTCCGATCGAAATCGGGCAAAAGTGAGCATCAGCCAATATCAGAGTAAGGGGGTAATTTACGTATGATCATTTCTTATCAAATTGATAGAAATTTCTGTTTCCAGTTCATCAAACAGTCCGGATCCAGTCGACATAGCTGTGACGTTGGTGGAACAGGCAGTCGGTCTGGCAGAATATTCAGAGCAACCAGTAGAGAGAGAAGAAGAACCTCTCCCTGAAAGGTACTGTTATCGTTCTAAGGTTGTAATCTTGACTTACATCGCGTGATGTAAGTATATTTTCAAACAGAATGTTTCGATATAATATACAATGGTGCTGAAGAGCTGAAGTTTCCCGAAAACATTCAGATACGTAGTTTCGAGCTCACATTGTACTATTCGTAGATATGCGAAAAATTATACACGTGTGTGACGTGTATCGCGTATTTCGTGCAAATCAGGGTTGTTAAAGTCAAACTCGACTCGACTCGAAAAAAAATCTAAAATTTTCGAGTCCAACTCGATTTGCCGCCAAACTCGAGAACTCGAA
This sequence comes from Litoditis marina, assembly GCA_964036275.1. Lineage (NCBI taxonomy): Eukaryota > Metazoa > Nematoda > Chromadorea > Rhabditida > Rhabditidae > Litoditis > Litoditis marina. The sequence continues at coordinate 32,086,916 of OZ038434.1, forward strand.
ATTTCGAACACGATTAAAACCCTAGTACACATGTGTCCCGTTTCAGTCCAGTTCCGTCTACCAGTAAAACGTCTGTCAACAGTGTCAACTTCATGAATTGGGAAGCACCAGCTCCAGCAGCCATGGACGCTCTATTCCCGTGCTCACAGTGCGATGAGAAGTTTCTCACGCGAGCGGCTCTCGACGCTCATCTGTTCTTGCACGCGACGATCAGACGAAAATACGACAGGTATACTAGAAGTAGATTGAATAGTCACGTAAAGTTAGCTTTCTCATGAGGCACCGTGCAGTTTTCATCGCACATTTCTGAGTTTTGCTGTGTTTAACATGCTTCACGAGACTGTACAAAACTAACAATATATGGTGTATGAATAGGTTGTGAGAAATATGTGGAAATAAATTTTACGTATTTCTCGAAATCAGGTGAAACATGGAAGTTTTGTGGCTTTCCTGGCTTTATAATGGTACCAAGGATCAAATAAAACGGTAGGATTAAAACTCATCTTCAGATAAGAAACTCAGAAAGATTTTCCAATCCACTGTGATGAACCAGCCTCAAAGGCGAAAGAGCACGTAGGTCAACGAGACGCAGACAGTCTGCCACAGTAATCCGCGCGTTTTCTATAAATTTGTCAGTTTTCCCTGTGTTCTCCATAACTAATTGTTTTCAGTTCGAGGAGAGTTGCGAAAAAGGAGAAGTTCAAAGACATTAGATTGGAAGATTATTGTGCGAATTATGAAGCCCTAGACAAGGAACCAGTAAGGTAGGTATATCTCTGAACTAGTTCTGAACTAAGGGAAGGCAAGTGGGAAGAACGTTTATTTGATGAAAGAATAGAACGGTACAAAATCGGTCAGGGAAAGGCGGAAAGGGTTTTGGCCTCGAGTCTTTTCTGGTTCTGTTGTAATCGCTTTAAACTAGGACGATTATGTGGTCCAATCTCGGCGCGTCAGTCCTTTAAACCAATTGAAAAATGTATCGTAGTTTAAAGGACTGAAGCGTTGAGATTGGAGCACATAATCGTCATTCTTTAAGTGACGTTTCGCTCGGCGCGGGCAAGTTTGTGAAAATTTCCGTAGGTCGTTGTCGAAAAGGTCGTTCATGGTTTTTTGTTTTCATATTTGGTATTCAATATTGTTCAAATATCTGTTTTCAGTTCGGCCACTATAGCTATGAAGGTCAGCTCGCCGGAGGTTCAAGTGACAACGGAAGTGACCGTGCCTCCAGGGTACGTGATTAATATTTGAACAAAGTTTACAAAAAAAACATCCTTTTTGCAAGCATGCGGCTTTTTCAATGGAGAATTCTCGTATACGTATTAATAAAAATTCGAACCTTACTCGACGGGATTTTTCGGGGAGCTCGAAACTGATCGAAAATTTAAACCCAGCAGTTAGAAAACGCGTTCCTCACTGATTGTACGCTCATACACCAGTAAACTTGTCCGAATAATCAGGAAAATTCAAAAAACGGCCCACTCATTAGCTGGAAGGAAGAAAATCGGTGTACTTTTCATTGAAAATCCTAAATTTTTCTGTATTTACTTCGGAAAACGGACTACTTTTTGTCGCTTAGTCGGACCTTACTGCAAGGATGAAAACTACGAGCCTAAAATAGGCTAAATTCAGGGAAATTTAGGAAAATCGAAATGGCTGGATTAGAACCGAATTAGGCTTGTCGGCACCTATTTTAGGCTTGTCGGCACCTAATTTAGCCTGGTAGACACCTAATTTAACCTGGTAGACACCTATTTCAGGCCTGTAGCCCCTATTTTGAGCTGGAATTAACCTATTTTGGGCTTGTAACACTCGATAATTATTTTTTTCGCGAATGCCTGAAATAGGTGGCTACAAGCCTAAAATAGGTTAATTCCAGCTCAAAATATGGGCTACAGGCCTGAAATAGGTGACGACAGACCTAAAATAGGTGTCCACCAGGCTAAATTAGGTGCCGCCAAGCCTAATTTGGTTCTAATCCAGCCATTTATATTTTCCTAAATTTTCCTGGATTTAGCCTATTTTAGGCCTGTAACTTTCACCTGAGTGGTGTACGTGTACGCTAGTCTTTTCCAGTCCTCTACCGTCTACAAGCGCATTGACAAATAACTACGCGGACTGGGAATCGCTTGTAGAGGTCGGTGATATAGAATTCGCTTTTCCTAGATTCAGCCTATACGGTGCATACTACTCTATCCTGTTTTGGTCGAAACTTGACGGTTCTTGCGTGGATCATGATCTACAACGATGATTTGTCCACTGCTTTGGAAGCGTTTTCTCCAATCCCAGCTATCGGCCAGCAGCCAAAGCGAGATAGCATAGAGGTCAAAATGACTGCAGACAGTGTGTATGTGTCTGTACGACCTGTACGCTCTCTTCTAAGTTCTTAGAGTAGGCTAGAAAAAAACTTGAAGCTCCATATTTCATTATAATTCTCAAAATGTCATTCTAAGCGAAACTTGTTGTGTTCAATTTTCAATACATGAAAACTTGAAAAAGAAATTTTCTCTGGATAAATACCACAATTCTGTTCAGATTGTGGACGTTTCGGACGACGACGTTCTGATTCTGATGCGAGAAATGGCGGACGGCAATTCAGTTTCCATGCTCACCGGAAGCCATCAATGCATGGTGTGTGGACTGAAGAACGACTCGCAGGACCAGCTCATGCAGCACTACCGCGAACATGCCGGTAGGTGAAAGGGTTTTCATGACCTTTTCTTAACTTCTTTGGGACTCGAAGTGGAAATTAGAGATTTTGCTCAATAATATTGGTTAAAGGTGGTTATTTGATTCGAAATTTGATTTTATAAGGAAAAATAATGATTAAACTTTTTTCTTTTAGATCCTTTAGGAGAACAATTGATGGAATCGCCTAGAATCTCGTGAATAGCCAATTGTCCGCAATCAAATATTTGATAATTTTCATTTCCAGATATTAAACCGTACAAATGTCTGCACTGTGACGTAGCCTTCGATTCGCGTGACAGCGTGCGAGAACACGTGACCACCCAGCACAGTTTCAACGAGATTATTCTTTGGACACAAATGACCAAACCGGTAGGAAAACAGGCATTTCCACAAGTAATTTTTTAAGATAACACGAAAAACCAGAAACTTAGATCGATTCAAAACTTACTTTGAAAATCAAGTTTTGAACTGAATTAAAAGTTGACCGCTTTTGCGCTCATCCGGTTTTCTTTTGGCGGTTAAGCATAGTCGTTAGTCAGACAGAGTATACATGATTCTGATCTACAATCTACATATTTTTCAGCAAGTGGTGAAGAAACGTTCCAAGTCGCGTCGTTTGTCCACCATGGTCAGCTGTGAATTCTGTGGAAAAGTCATGGAGCCGGACGACAAAATGGTTCACATGGTGGTAAACCACACAGAGAAAGTGGACGAAATCGTCAAGAGTAGGCATTTTTCACGTTTCCCTACTGTTTACATCACTTTTCTACGCGAACGTGCACTTGAACTGTTACCAAGGTTCTAAAATTACTTGTCCTAATCATTAAAAATTTAGAAGGCGACAAAACAGTCAAACGTTCCAACTTTTCTTCACTTTTTACCTAACTTTTACACGCGAACTTGGCCTGTTAGCATAAGATTTTCGAACTTCCGGAACGCATGCTGATCTATTGGTAGCTGCTTCAGGTCTGGTAGGAGAGAAAGTTATGTTTTTTTCGCATTAGATAGCGTCAAAAAAGGGTAATTACGCTGGCTGTGTTTTGTGTATAGGTGGCGAACACCAGAGATGCTATTGATAAAAGTACCATAGGTGTAAGCAATGCGTAAAGTAACACAATTATAGTAGTTTTCATTCTCACTGAGACCCCTACAGTAGGATTTCAAAACTTCCAAGCCGTTTTTCTCACTTACTTTTGATCGGAAAGATGGAGGATTTTCGCACCTCATTCTCGTTCTCAGGTACAGTTAAATACGAGACGATTTTTGATAAACTAAACTTTCAGCTTCACAACAGTCTTCTGAAAGTTTGTAAGGTTACTGTAGGAGTCTCAGTAGGAATGGTGTGAACTATATTCGTTACTTATTGCATCGGACTTCAATTCTGACGATTTTTAAGACATCTGTTTTCTTTATTTAACCCGGTATTTCGTTAACCCTGACAGTTAACCATTAACCAGGTTACTTGGATGACCCTTTTATTAACCACTTGGTAACCCCGAATTTCCCCCAAAAGACATTGTAAAAGAGGGTTACAAAGGGGTTAACAAACGGGTAAACCAGGTAACCCAGTTAAGGTTACCTGATAGTGTTAACGAAATACCGGGTTCCTTGTGAAATTGGCCTAATTTCCAGCCACCCCACATGCGCTGAAGAAAGCGGCCATGCAGGCTGCGAATATGGAGCAGGCTCTCGCGCGCAGAGCGCAGCGACGAAAGAGAGCCGAGCAAGAAGTATTGTACAGAATGCGGGCGAAAGAGGGGCAAATGGCGGGCAATGAAGGGCAAATGGCGGGGAATGAAGGGCAAATGGCGGGCAATGAAGGGCAGATGCCGGCCACAGGTATGTTTTATGAAACTCACAAATTTCACGCTTTATACAGAACAAGAAGTAGTACAACCTAATGAGCTATTAAAATATTCTATGGCAAACCGAATCCAAAATGATAACTTAGCAGAAAGTTATGAATCCCGAGAAAGTGCAAAGATATAAGGAATTTCCGAAATCCTGGCTAGTCTAAAAGTCACTGCGTTTCACAGTTTTAGCCAGTCTTTCTTTGAGCAAACTATAAACTATTCGTCACGTTGAACGTGTGGAGCACATCAGCATTTACGAACGTGTATAATATTCGTTTTAGAGTATCAGATAACTTTGTTCCAGATTACTCGGAAGTGCCGTCCGAGAAACGGCAGTGTGTGGAGGGCGCCCGGCTGCCACTGGGCTACGCGCCCCCAAGTGGCCAGGAGGATGGACTTCTGTTTGACACTAGGGTAAAGACCGAGGTGCGTCACCATATTCCAGTAGTGTTGTTCGCTTTGTCAGGAACATTCGAAAACCTCTCCTTTCGTTCGTTTCTGTCAAAGCCGGGAAAAGTTAGCCTGTTTTTCGTGCAAAACCATATACCATACATTTTCACATCTTCAAATGGGAGAGAGCACGGGTTTCTTGTTGAAGGTTGTCATCCCTTATTGGTATGTATTCTACTTTTATGAGACCAATACTTGTTTCCAGATCAAAGAAGAACCCATGGATGTCTGACTTCGAACAAAAACATTCCAATGACTCTTCTCTGACTGGCTGTGGGAATTCAAAGGTGAGTTTTATTTGGTTGAACCCCGAGGCTGTGCTAGATTATATATTTATTAGGAATATGTATTTCACTGTACGTTTGGTATAAAAACACGCTGTTGAGATAATTCATCGCTCGGACCAAATGCTTTTCCGAGTTTCCATTGTTATCCTTTCTCTACTATGTATGCGTCTGTGTGGTTGTGTTGCTCATCTTCTATTGTTTCAGTCTCGAGGCGTTTCCATGGATTTTCGAGAGAAGTTTCTTCTTTTCGGAGAATATTTTTGCCCTGAATTTCATAATAGTCAATACCAAATCTGTAGTTTCATGGTACCACACTTTATTAGGCAAGGTTCGCGAAAGTTTTGTAAACATTTATAATGATTGATTTCGATTACGTTTTTAGGTTGGTGGAAGTTATTCATTAGATTGCTCAAATTGTTTTAAGTAGTGCATTAGAGTGAAATATATGCCCTATTATTTTGTTCGAAGCTGAGTTTCGTACGACTTTTTCCACATGAAAATAGATTTTCAATTTGTTTTAATTCGCATCGTGAGAAATTTTGTAACTGAAAATATTAGGTGATCTGTACAAAAACAAGACTTTTAATGAAGTCTAGTAATTTTAGTTGCACAGTTTTTTACTTAGTATTTTTCGTTCTCTGTATTTCTATAATCGCTCCAGTTCTGGTTTTTCCTTTCATATTGTACCTTCAAAGTAGCTCCTCCAAGTCAAATGTTCAAGTAACTTTGTGTTGTTATATTTTTATAGAATGACTATTAGACTATTTTCGAAGTGTTTATATGACATTTTCAGTTTTACAGGTCAATATTACGGTTTCATTTTGTATGGCAGTTGGCTCACCAATGATGTCCGACTGTTGATCATTGTTATCGTTATCTCTTACTCTCCCTTGATTATTTTCACATTTTGTCAAGTTATACTATTGATTTTGCAAGAAAATAATAATTTTTGGTAAAACCTGTTTTTTATTGGAAAAATAACTGCTATTAATATCGTTAATACTCACCTTTCGCAGTTTTTGTAGTTTGAGCCATGAGGATCATAGGGATTGTCATAATTGACTTGTGTCTTGAACTTGGAACAAAGCATTTCTCAATTTTTCTCTTTCGGGGTTCAAACTACAGACACTGCCCGAATCTCGGTTTTAGTTTTCTCAATACACGTCGTAATGAGCGGATTTCGATCGGAAAACAACCGGATCAAACACAGCGGGTTGGGATATATAGTTCGTTTCAACCATCGATAGCAGCCAGTTACAGTAGATTTCAGTCTCAGAACGATTAGCGCCAATTTTCTGCAATTGGCCAGCTACAAAAACGAGAGAGCATGTAGGTCAATGACGCACAGAGAGGCTAAGACAGTCTGCGTCTCTCTGACCTGCACACTCTCTCGTTCAGCCAATAAAAAGGTGGCTGGGAATTGTCCGAGGGGCGTGGTCAATTGTGTTGGAAAGTTTCCAACAGCGATCAGCCTAATACTCAGAACGATTGGCGCCAATTTTCTTCGATTGGCCAGCTACAAAAGCGAGAGAGTGTGCAGGCCAATGAGGCTGCAGACATCTGGGTCTCTCTGACCTGCACACTCTCTCGCTCAGCCAATATAAAAATGGCTGGCCAATTGGCTGGGAATTGTCTGAGTCAAGATTATGCACCAGCTGGGTATTGAACTCAGCGACGATCACTGTAAAGATAAAACAGGCGTTCTACTACAGTAGCGACACCGTACTACTGCCGTTTTACTGGTAGTGTTACTGCAGTATCACCAGTCGTAAAACGGTAGTAGTACGGTGTCGCTACTGCAGTAAAACGCCAGTAAAGTTGTAGTTCAACTGCAGTAAAACAGCAGTAAAATTATTTCGAACTATCGAAAATAAGACACTTAAAAATTATTTTTTTATAAAACAAAATTTTATTACCTTTTCATGGCCCCCCAGTATCTAGTCCTCACGTACTAAATACTAAGTTCGCTTCAGAGGTGAAAATTACCTCAAACTTGGGTAATTAAACCGAAAACAGCCAGAAGCCAGCAGAGCAGTCTCGCAGACATCCGTATCTAGTATAGGTATCACGTGTGGTATTAGATATCTAGTTCATTTCTGAGGTTACTTGAGATACATCACCGATTTACTGGTAGTAATCGTGATTCAACGTTACCACAAGTTTACCACTGAATCGCGGGACGTTTACGGCATATCACCACAGTTTAACTGTTACTACCGTTCTACCAGTGTCTTAACTGTGGGCTAGAAGTTCCTATGATAGGTGGCGCGGCGCCCACGAGCAGACGGCCATCGAAACATGATGGGCAAAACTAAAAACAGTGATATCCAATCACCTTTTCAGGTCGTTTTTCAATGATCATTTTATCGCACAAAGGTTCTTTAAATTACTCCCCGATCATGTGGTAATCTTTTGAAAACAAAAAATTGGCAAAAATCCTAAAATGACCACTTTTTGAATTTTTATTTGCAATGAAAAGACTGGCAAGCTGCCAGATCAATCGACTGCAATGTAGGGTGCGCTCGGCCAGCATGGCTGACTGCTATAGTGCTAACATCTCAGAACGATTGGCGCCAATTTTCTTCGATTGGCCAGCTACAGAAACGAGAGAGTGTGCAGGCCAATGAGGCCGCAGACAGCTGGGTCTCTCTGACCTGCACAGTCTCTCGCTCAGCCAATAGAAAAGGGGCTGGCCAATTGGCTGGCAATTGTCTGAGATTCCCCAACTGGACTCGTTGGCAGCGTGCCGAAAACTTTGGACGACTGTTATTTAGAGAAAACATTCATTTTACAGAAAATTTCCTCGAATACAAATTATAACGGAGGGGAAGAACCCTTCACATAAATTTCTATTGTTTGAAGTATTTCAACATGTTCAAAAACCGCCTTGAAATTTCACTGGCAAGCTGCCCAAGTCCAGTTGGGAAATGTGCAAACTATATCGATGGGTGAAACGAACTATAGTACACCGTATGAAACCCTATAGCAGTGGTACTCTGTGTGCAGATTAGTTTTGCGCGCTGACGAGTGAGTAAGGTCAACAAACAAATGTCAACTGTGTTTGAGTTGGCAAACTCGAAATACACGAGCTTTGTCAGTCGACCCTGGGAAAATTTGTTTTTAGCGCTCCCTTGTAAGTAGGTTGTCCATTCACCATACAATTCTTTTGGATATGTTTTTCCATGGAATCTTGTAACACTTAACTAGTTCGTGTTTACTACTTTTTATTATGTGATCCATGCGCGATGAACTTTGTACTCTTATTATTATAGGTTTCGCTCATTCCGAAGCTGGTCTATACGTTGTATTATGGTCTATCCCGCAGTGTTTGTAGTTTGATCTCGTTGCTTTTCGGTCAAAAGTTGTGAATATAAAGAAGAAATAGTAAAATGAGTTTACATAAAAATAAATAAAGTAGCATGTGAAGATAAAAGTGAAATAAAATAAAGAAAACCTAGAATCCACGTGTGTGAAGTCTAGGCATTTCGGGCTTTTAACATCTATATGCCGGTAGGGGCTCTCATCAGTAGATGAAAATCCAGTCACGGAGAGTAAAATGGAAATCGAGATCAAACTACAATCAAGCTCGGGTGATTTCCTATAATTACTCCTGTTAGTTAACAAGTAAGGTGTTTTTCTAATACTGCATGTGGTACATTGAGTCGAAATGAAACCGGATTTTTTGATAAACAAACCTCGTTGCTAGGTGAACATAGACGAACCAAGTTGAAAACATGTAATATTGTAATTACTATACCGGAATTTAAAAAAAAATATAAAATCCTGTTTTGTCGTTTACGTAACGCGTTGAATGTGATTTGCATGCTAGAACGTGTGATTCCATGTTTCCTACATTTCAGTTTTTGTGATAATTCATTGGTTGTCTCATTGTGTTTCGCTCTTCTTCCTCTAGCAGGTAAGACACTTTTTTGAGAACTAGATTTTTATTGGCTTCTGAATGTAATCGAATAGAAGTAGAATACAATAGAATAGAACCGAATGAAAGATCTATTGAATCAGATCCAGAGAGAAATGTAATGAGAATTTTAATAATAATTATAATTTATGTCACAATCGAGCGTTGAAAAATATATATTATGTTCGATTTGATCATTTCATGACGTTCAGAACTAACAGTTTACTAGTAGATATATGCTAGAACGTGAAATCGCTGGAGTGGAACCGGAGAGAGTTGACGTAACTGGGTGGTTTGTTGAACTCGCTTAATTGCGTTTTCATAGAATGGTTGCTGCTTATGGTTGCTGGGCGCGGTAGAGGACTTTTTCTCTGTGTTTATAGTTTGACCGTTGTTTTTCCGTCAAATTCGTAAATTATTCCGCTTACCGAACCCAAACTACAAATATTTGTTCTTCTGTTCTAAAAATCTTTTCATTTTACTTTTCAGGTGCTTCACCTCGGAATGAGAATGAAAACGAGATTATTTGTACGACGTTTCGTTCTATTTACCTGTGTCATATCTGTAACCCTGTTCTGTGCGACAACAATACTGCAGGTGAGTTCGTTTTGATCTTTTCTATCGAGTTCAATTTTTTAAATGCAAGGTTGTAGACACGTACCGTACGAATTGGTAAGATGAACTGTAGTATTCATGTTTTGAAGAAAGGGTTCGCCAGTTTCAAAACAAGTCAATACGGTGCGTTTCCCTACTCCGCTGTGTTTGTAGTCTGATCCCGTATGTTTCCGATTCAAATTCAAAAATTGTGGTGAGTGGGTGGAAATCAAACTACAACGAAGATTCGATCACTTCTATAGGAATTATTAACAAGGGCTTCTAATTCGCTTATGTCTAACTGCAAGTGTTAAAATGTTCTCAATACTTTCAAGTTGAATTGAATTTATTGTGAGATGTTTCAGGCTGAGACCGAACAAATTTCTAGGATAATTCAAAATGTGAGTGGTTTTCAAGTTAGCTGTCTTGGTTAAACTCTAATGCTGTTATACTATTATATAATGTACAGCCTATTTTGTGGTAGAAATACTGAGATGTGTTGGGCTGCCACGTTTTTCAATGTGTTGATCTCCCAACACAGCACGCATTCTGATTCTTACCCCTCGATCAAACTACAAACACAGCGGAAAAACAAAACCACCAGTTAAGCTGTTATCCTGGACCGTTTCCTGTAGTGCTATTTGATGATAGTATGATATTTAATGTTTAATGATATTTAATGATATTTTTTCCAGTGGACTACCAGTGCACCAGTATGGCCGCCGCTTAACGTGAGTTTTATTTATATCACAATATTCATTCGCCAGACTATTCTGAACTAAATTTGTGAAATATTCCGTTCCACTCGTTGTCGCAATAAGAGTTTGGTCAATCATTATGCTGTGTACGACACACTACTACGGTTAGGCCAACACTATAAGTTTGCCTGATTTCTCAATGTACGATTTCTATGTGTGTGTGTTGTAATTCGAGTAGACACCAACAGCAACTTCACACAACACCCAGTGATATGAGAAAAATATGAAGCTTGTAGTGTATTGTATTGTAACGTGTGTATCATCGGATTATTTTTTCAATAACGTTCGAATCTCAACTTAGCCGAAATGTTCACAAATGATTTGGATTAGTATACACATGTTTATAATTCGCAATATATATTTATCCGAATCACATTTAAAATTTTCCCAGGATCCAATGTTAAACTATAAACTACCACCTCGAACCGAACAACACATACAAATAGTTGCTGTGTTGACGGATAGCCAGAAATTGGACTTATATCAACATGCGCTGGGTGAGATGTTTGGACATGTGTGGTTCGTTTCATTCCCATTGAGACCCATTGGCATCGTGCCAAGATTTTTGGATGTCTATTCATCAGAGAAACATGAGTATTCTGACACGTTTCGCTTACGTGTTCTTATGACACTGAACACCCGCTAACAGAGATTTGCATTTTTTAAAAGACTCTGATGTGGTGAAAAATTGACTGGAATATCCATTGGCACGCTTCCAAGTCTCAGTGGGAATGACTGGAACTGTACCTACATAGAAGCGACAATTAGAGAAATGATAAAAGTGTCATTCATTTTTTGAGCGAAGTGTGAATCTAGAAGCCTTTATTTTTGTATCGAAAACGTACCCTTTGTTCGAAATCTGGATGAAATGGTCTTTTACTATATTCTCGAATGGACAGATGTTACATATCCAACCGCTCTCAGATAACTTTCAAAAAATTGAGTCGCCATTTTGAAGCAGATGACGCCAACGTCAATGAGAGAGCATGTAGAACAAGGAGACGCAGATTTCTTTTTTCTACATTTTCATGCTCTATCTTTCACTCTCTCTCTCTTTCTTTAACTCTCTCTCTCCCTCTCTCACTTCCCATTTTTTCTCCCTCTATTCATCTCTCTCTCTCACGCACTTTCTTTCTGAGTGCGACCTATTGTCAATAAGTTACGTTGATGTTTTCTTCTTTTTTTCTGTGTTTCATTTCTGTGTTTCCGGCGTATATTTTTTACCATGGCAATTTCAGATTCGATGAGGTGCTACGCGCGTATTCACAACTATTCGTTCCTGGTGGTACCCGACTGGGTCTTTGGCACAAACTGCAGTTACAAAGACGTTAGTTACTTGTTTGGTCCTGGAAAAAAAAGACGGTTATCTCACCTTTTCTGATGTGTTTGTAGTTTCATCCGGCGTAGATTTTTGTTGCTAAATTTAAGTATTATGATGTGTTTGTAGAGCCCAGATGCTCCTAAACTAACCATTACCTAGTGTAGATCACAACTAATTAATATATTGCCCACAAATGTCTTATGAGGTCACATTTTAATTCTAGCAACAGCAAGAGAAACATGAGCAATTAGTGAATTAATTTTCAAGTATCTCTGGAGAGCGCGAAACCTAAGAAACACTTGGAACTGCACAGTTCAGTCCAAATGTTAATTTCAAAGGTATTGATTACCTCTATCATTCTCCGATTTTTACTGAATTAACTGTTGTGTTCCAGAAGTTTTTCCGTCGTCACTGCGTGGTGGCGGGTCTGTTGGATCGAGCAAACTACACGCTTTTCATTGATGCTGACATGGGGGTGGTCAACCCGAAAAGGTATGCTTCTAATTCTGCCAACCAAGACGGCTATAGTCGTTGCCAACGGAAAGGCGGGAGGGTATACTCTGTTTCACTCAACAATAGCCCTCTACAGTAAGATTAAAAATCAAGCAAGCAAGTTTTTCATATATTGTAGGTATCGTAAGTGGTTTAAACTTCGTGACTATGCTTTCCACATTAGTTACTACAGTCTCAAAAAAACAGTGAATATGAAAGTCTGTTCGTTGGTTGGATAATTTTCTTTGAATATTCGAACGATTACTGTAGAAAGTTATCGATTGGTGAAACGAAGTATAATGTATATCTCACTCTCCGCTACCCACACATGTCTGCGATTACGAAGCTTGACCGTTTCGTGCTCTAATAGCGCAGTTGTTAGCGCCCTGCTACAAATATTTTGCTCGCAGGTTCGATTTCGGCGAGAGACAGAAATTTATACATTTGACACTCACTAAACGACTTCAAATGAATTACGTAGTCTGACAAACACTCGCACCAAGAAAATAAATTGTTGGTTATGTTCAACAGATGAGATAGGGTGTAGATCACAAAAACTATGGTGTATAATTCATCTCACTTGACTAGACCACATTTTCAGAAAGATTGAAGACTTCATAGACGATCGTTTTGACATAATTTTCTATGACCGATTCTACAATTTCGAAGTTGCCTCCGGGTCTTATTTGGTGAAAAACACCCGTTGGAGTCGAAACTTTCTGAAAGGTGATTGTTTCCGAGAGTTTTGCTTCTAAAGTAAAACTGTGAAGGTAAAACAACTTTAGTCTAGTAGTCATGTACATGATTACGTAAAGCGTCACCGGAGCACGGAATGATAACTTGCAAAGTTAATACTAAATAGTATTTAGAACTTGAAAACTTAATATCAAATAGTATCAAATAGTTTCATCACGTTTGACGTGACTTTTACATAGTTAAAATTATGTATCCAGGTTGGGCTGACTACGAGGCTCGACTTCCGCAAAGTGAGCACGGCACCGATAATGGAGCTCTACACGTGAGTGATTTATTCATCTATTTACAATTATAAGCAAGCATGTGATGTACAAGAGAAAAAGTGAAATTATTGACAATAAGATTCGAAAACATAAGAAATGCGTCAGAAGTGCGTGAAACAATTTCGACGTTTATTGGTTGGATGTGCTAAAGTTGAATGTCGACATTGTACAAACACCCCCCCCCCCCCCCCAACGTAAATGGGGGGTCGAAGTTACTGTTCGAGTTCTGGATGTAAATTCAACTTTTTCGTTTTTCAGGCCTACCTAGCCGAGGTGATTTTCCGCGACCAACCAAATGTCTACGAAAACTGCATGATGGTCTACAACCGATCACGGGATTCCGAGGACCTTTTTACGTTCGAAGCGTGTATTCGGGCTGCGATGGGCGGCTCGGAGGAGTTTGGCGAAATTCGCATTTTATCAAAGGTTCGTTTTTCCATTTATTCGTTTTTTTCGGTCATGTTTGAGAGTGATAAAAGCGTAACGCTTCGAGAACTCGATTTTGTACTAATTTTGGGGCAACTGGTGAAGACACGTAAAAATAAATGTAATCCCTAGGGAGCTATACGAAATATGTCGTCTTATTTCCCTGTTTATGTGGTTTGATCCGTTGTTGGTCGAAATTCATGAATTACGTGATTAAACTAATCAAACAGCGTGATCAAACTACAAGTACGATTCCGTCCCTCCCAATATATTACAAATTATTCATTGTGATTTCAGGGAACGGGCTGGGTCCGGGACAATTGGCTGACCAACAGCAGATGGAGCCCGGATCGAGATTTCATAATTCACGGATGGAAACGGGACCAACTCGTCTCGTATACGAGTGAACAACTTCCGCTGTCGTGAGTTTCAGTTTTCGGGGTGGAAATACATGAAACAGATTTAGTAAATGTATTACTGTTAACTTTATTCCAGTTATTCTTCCTTATTCTGTTTGTTCGATGAATACTATAGTCCCGGACATAGTGACGCAAAAGTCTGGCCATATCTCATGAGATACCCTCATAAGTTGTCTCGAAGTCAAGTTGACGCGATATCACTTAGAATATCACGTTTTTGAGAGATTTTCTGTTCCCGTGAGATATCGAACCGGATTGGTATTTGTTAAGTCATATTTCAGTCGTAAATCAAAAACCTTATCGTACACGTAGATCAAACTATGTTTCAAACCAAATCTCTAGAGAACTTATTCTTATTTTCCAGAATCCAACCGGGACACAAGGCGAAATGGTTCAATCCACTGGCGGGCCCAATTGTTGTGGACAAATGCTCTCCAAGGTGAGTATTTTGATTATTTCATCAAGAAAGCTATGGTTCGGAGAAACACAAAGATCTTTCTTCGGTTTTACAAAGGTCATTTTTGCAATGTTCTCAGTTTGCAATTTGATTACGTCCCTTTTTCGGTGAAATTTGCAAAAGTATGCGTGCGACGAGATCAAACTACAACCTTTTCCTTATTCTGTACCTTATTCTTTGTCCATATGGCCGTGTACCGAAAATTTTGGGTAACAAATTATATGTTCATTATCATTATTACTGTTATTGATTACAGTAACCGAACGTGGCGCTACGATCCGAACCTGATATCCAGTGCGAGAGACATCGACGCCAGTCTAGCAGAGACCTTCGATGCGGTGGAGCGGACGAGATACTTCTATCTCGGCAGAGTCATCGAGGACGACGAAGGGTGAGTCTAACAAATTTTTACAAAATTTTTTCAATTTAAAAGCTGTAAATTTAAGTTTTTTTAGCTTCAATTATGTTAACCGCTACTATATACATTCAAACTTTTCGATAAATGTTTTCTGATGCAAACTTTTGGTCTAAACTAAAACAGTTGCGAAACCCTCTTTGTAGTAGGAAACTGAAAAGAATCACATAGAATCGCAGATATCGTTAATCTTTCTGATACAATAAATGTAACGCAACGGAATGTGAGTTCGATGATCATACTTTAGTTGTCTCGATAGGCAAGAGAAGGTTTTTAGCTTTTAGCGCTATCGCACCATCGTGTATGTGAATACGGTATGTTTGCTGTGGGGGGAGGGTATAGAAAGCGAGATGTCATTATTTCTCTGTTTTAAACTTGGAAATCACTTAATTCGGTACTCACAGCAGAATAAATATAATATGATTTCAGATTCTTTGCAAGCTTGTGGTCATGGCTCGTCTCCTAACACCAACATCTCTCTCACCACAATTTAAACACCCGATTAAATGTATATTGCCAGTTAATTTCCGAAATCTTCAATCAAAATAGACTTCAATACGGGTTATGAAAACCTCATGTAACACAAATATATACGGGTTACTGTAACGAAATTTTATGTACAGTATGTTGGTTTTCTACTTGTTTTTATGATGTGACGTCGTGTTTCACTAGTTGTATTATCGTCATGATACTTTTTTGTTATTGGTCGTAATGATTTTCCCAATGAGATGAACTGTATCTTCCAAAAGAATACGTACAGTATTCTGTGAAACTTGCGAATGACTACTAGAGAGTGTTTATCGAAAATCAAGTTCTTTGTCCAAGTAAAAAGAGTGAAACGTGGTATAAATATTCAAACAATTTAAATTCGATCAATAATGGATGCGCCTACGCTTTCTTCAGTTTTCGTTTGGGAAAGGAGAAAATTGATTTTCCCCGTGGTACTAAAACCTTTTCTCTCACGTGTTGATCATGAAAAAGACGTTAGGCTCTTGAATTCACATAAATTACAGCCTATTTGGCGACGCTTTTTAAGGTTTCGGCCAGGCTTGAAATTGTATTTCGTCTGGCGATGATTCTTCTGGGATTACTGTATCTATTTTCGTTGGGTTGGTTTTTTTGTTTTATTCAATGAAACAGGTGAAACAATAGTTTGGGTTTAACTATTATTATACTAAAGAGTACTTCTTAGCATCAATCTCACGTAGAAGCCTCAGCTAACCAGCCAGCCTTTCTGTGTCCTGGACGAGTAAGTGTGCAGATCAGAGAGACGCAGACTGTCTCAGCCTGTCGGTAGCCTTACAGTTCACCATGCTCTCGTGCTATCGTACCTGGGGAGTGTCGGAAGATTGGCTCGAATGGCTGTCAGCAGACACATATGTGTCTCAGCGCGATTGGGATGCTACAGGAGCGAGAGAGCATGGAGATCGATGAGACGCAGATAGTCCTACTACGAAACTGACTCTTTCGGTGGAGCCACATTCATAAAGTTTAGAAAACAACCGCCATCGAATACTTTTTCTAGCAAATGCGCAATGTGACGCTGGCTGGAGATACTTCAAAGGAACACATAGCTGCTTCCAGGTAAGACAAGTTTCAACAGAAATTAGACAAATATAAACATAATATATAAACTTATCTGAATACATAATTTGACCAGCTTTCAGTGTATTTAGCAGCACAATAGCATAATTCTTGTTTATGTGAGTAACCTAATTAGAAAAGTACGGTACCAAAAAGAGATCACATGCACATGGCCGAGATTCCGCCCTTTTCCAGAATTTCTATCATTCCGGACATTTTCTGAAGTCCGACGTTTTCTGTCATCTGAAGGGAGCACGCATTGCATCTTTGACCACAAAGGAAGAAACCGATTTTGTCAAAAGTGAGTTCGGAAAGTTTCCAAAACTGGATTTTCTCCGTTCCTACTGCACCTACTAAAGCTCGTACTACGGAAACATGAAATATACTACAAACAAGGAAGGTACCCCGGGCTACGCCCGGGTCCCTCCCTTGATGAGTCTAGGTCGGTGGTTGCGTCGAGAAGTTTTTTCTTTTCTTTTTTTTCGTTATTGAAAAGTCCTCGAACGCGGTAGTTCTCCTTAACACAGAGCGCGGGAGTTCTCCTTAACATAGAGCGCGGAAGTTCTCCTTAACACAGAGCGCGGGAGTTCTCCTTAACATAGAGCGCGGGAGTTCTCCTTAACATAGAGCGCAGGAGTTCTCCTTAACATAGAGCGCGGGAGTTCTCCTTAACATAGAGCGCAGGAGTTCTCCTTAACATAGAGCGCGGTAGTTCTCCTTAACATAGAGCGCGGTAGTTCTCCTTAACATAGAGCGCGGAAGTTCTCCTTAACATAGAGCGCGGGAGTTCTCCTTAACATAGAGCGCGGGAGTTCTCCTTAACGTAGAGCGCGAGAGTTCTCCTTAACATAGAGCGCGGGAGTTCTCCTTAACATAGAGCGCGGGAGTTCTCATCATAAATGTTTCCAGCAGCAGCCGGTTCCAAAAAAACCAAAATGAAGACAGAAAAACACGTACTTTTCACGTGTTCTCTTCACAAAACCAACTGCAGAGTGCACCATTTATTCTCCGTTTCTCGACCAAAACGCAATTGCCTCAGACTCACAGACAGACAGACCAAGCAACGGTTTTATATTAGTAGACAAGGAAGGTAGCCCGGGCTAACGCCCGGCCCCTCCCTTGTTTTTATTCCAGGCTGGCGGGAGCTTCCTGGCCCTCTTTTCTCCTAGACGTAGGGCGCGGAAGTTATTCTCAACATGTATCGCAGGATCTCTCCGTAACATAGAGCGCAAAACTTCTCTCAACATGAGCGTGAGAAGTCTCCCTTACATAGAGCGCGAGACTTTTCGTCATCATTGAGAGCGAGACATCTCTCTCAAGACAGGCGAGACTCTTTTCTATTCTCTCTTTCTTCTCCCACGCTCTCCATTAACCCCCCCCCCTCCTTCTCTCTCTCTCTTTCTATGTTCCTCTCTCCGTCTCTCTCTCAGTCTCTCTCTCTCATACACAGCAAAAACAGGATGAGTAGGGCTCACATAGACAGCGGAAATGGGGACAGTGGAGCTCACATAGACAGCGGAAAGGGGGACAATGAGGCTCACATATACAGCAAAAATGGGATAAGTGGGGCTCACATAAACAGCGAAAATGGGGAAAGTGGGGCTAACATAGACAGCGAAAATGGGGACAGTGGGGCTCACATAGACAGCGAAAATGAGGAGGATGGGGCTCACATAGACATCGGAAATGGAGACAATAGTGCTTACATAGACAGAGAAAATGGGGACAGTGGGGCTAACATGGACAGCAGAAATGGGGACAGTGGGGATAACATAGACAGCGGAAATGGGGACATTGGGGCTCACATAGACAGCAAAAATGGGGACAGTGGGGATAACATAGACAGCAAAAACGGAGACAGTGAAGTTAACATACACAGCAAAAATGGAAACCGTGGAACTTGACAAACACAGCGAAAATGCAGAACAAAGGAGGCGCGACATACAGTTTCACAGTTTTATACTACATATGAGAAAGAGAGTGAAAAAGCAGGATAGTTGGATTGAAGAATGGAAACTAATGAGAAAGATATATATTTACCCAAAAACAAACGACAAATACCTTTTCTGATGCATCCCAGCCGCCTCCCGAGTCGCTAGTTAAACGAAATGGCTTTTTCCAAAATTTGCCGCGTAGCTCACGTAAACTCGTTTCCATTTTCTATCCGCAAAAAAACGGTGATCCATCACTCCCCATCTTACTATCAATTGAAAATGAAAAGCAAAAAGCACGTATCTCCCACGTCTCCCATCTTTCCCCAGTTCCATCATTTGCCTCACTCTCTTTTCGACCAAAAGTGCAAAATGATGGAATTGTTACAAACAAACCAAAGTAGCGAAATATATTAATGGACAAGAAAGGTAGCCCGGGCTAACGCCCGTGCCCCTCCCTTGATGAGTCTAGGTCGGTGGGTGCGTCAAGATGTTTCTTTCATTTTCTCGTCTTCGGAAAATCCTCGAGCGCAAAAATTATCTTTAAAAAAAAGCGTGATAAATTCCTTGAACAGCCGAACCGTTAAGCTCGCACAGACAGCAAAAATAGGCACAGTGGGGCTCACATAGACAGCGAAAATAGGCACAGTGGGGCTTACATAGACAGTGAAAATGGGGAAAGTGGGGCTCACACAGACAGTGGGGCTTACATAGACAGTGGGGCTTATATAGACAGTGGGGCTTACATAGACAGTGAAAATGGGGAAAGTGGGGCTTACATAGACAGTGAAAATAAAAACAGTGGGGCCTACATAGACAGTGAAAATGGGGAAAGTGGGGCTTATATGGACAGTGGGGCTTACATAGACAGTGGGACTTACATAGACAGTGGGGCTTACATAGACAGTGAAAATGGGCAAAGTGGGGCTTACATAGACAGTGGGGTTACATAGACAGTGGGGCTCACATAGACAGTGGGGCTTACATAGACAGTGGGGCTCACATAGACAATGAGGCTTACATAGACAGTGAAAGTGGGGCTCACATAGACAGTGGGGCTTACATATACAGTGAAAATGGGGAAAGTGGGGTTTATATGGACAGTGGGGCTTACATAGACAGTGGGGCTTACATAGACAGTGGGGCTTACATAGACAGTGGCGCTTACATAGACAGTGGGGCTTACATAGACAGTGGGGCTTACATAGACAGTGGGGCTTACATAGACAGTGGGGCTTACATAGACAGTTAAAAGGTGAACAACGCGGCTTACATAGACAGAGAAAATGGGGATAGTGGGGCTTACATAGACAGTGAAAATAAAAACAGTGGGGCCTACATAGACAGTGAAAATGGGGAAAGTGGGGCTTATATGGACAGTGGGGCTTACATAGACAGTGGGACTTACATAGACAGTGGGGCTTATATAGACAGTGGGGCTTACATAGACAGTGGGGCTTACATAGAGAGTGCGGCTTACATAGACAGTGGGGCTTACATAGACAGTGGGGCTTACATAGACAGTGCGGCTTACATAGACAGTGGGGCTTACATGCACAGTGGGGCTTACATACACAGTGGGGCTTACATAGACAGTGGGGCTTACATAGACAGTGGGGCTTACATAGACAGTGGGGCTTACATAGACAGTGGGGCTTACATAGACAGTGGGGCTTATATAGACAGTGGGGCTTATATAGACGGTGGGGCTTACATAGACAGTGAAAATAAAAACAGTGTGGCTCACATAGACAGCGAAAATAGGCAAAGTGGGGCTTACATAGACAGTGAAAATGAGGAAAGTGGGGCTCACATGGACAGTGGAGCTTACATAGACCGTGGGGCTTACATAGACAGTTGAAAGGTGAACAACGCGGCTTACATAGACAGCAAAAATGAGAAAAGTGGGCTCACATAGACAGTGGGGCTTACATAGACAGTGGGGCTTACATAGACAGTTAAAAGGTGAACAACGCGGCTTACATAGACAGAAAAAATGGAGATAGTGGGGCTTACATAGACAGTGAAAATAAAAACAGTGGGGCCTACATAGACAGTGAAAAGGGGAGCAGTGGAAATTACAACGACAGTGAAATGAGGCGCGGAAAATTTTCTTTACAAATCTTTACAGAAAATGACAGCATTAGTGAACGCATTTTTACACAGGTACATATAGAAGTTCACAGAAAAAAGAAGCTATAAAAGAAATATAAATCAATTCGTACCTTATTGTAGCCTCCGGAGGTCTATAGATCAATGATAACAACTATTCAACAATTCTATAGCCGAAAATCCAGAGCACTACCGCCGGTGTATCCATTGAGAATGAAAATGAAAGCAGCAAAAGCACGTACCGCTCACGCGCTTTTTCCCAAACCAACTACAAAGTGCAACGTTTCGCCCATTTTTCGACCAAAAGGACAAAAGCTTCATGCATTCCTTCACTCCAAATTCCATCAGACACACACACAAACCAAGCAAGGCAAATATAAAAGGGACAAGGAAGGTCGCCGGCGGCTAAAGCCGCCTCCTCCTCCCTTGTTTTTATTCCAGGCTGGCGAGAGCTTATATGAGTGTTTGTTTAATTTATGCTTCATTTCCCGAACTTTCGTTTTTCTCAAACATTTCAATCACGTTTTTCTCCACCTTCTACTACATAGAGCGCGCAACCTCTTGCTAACATTGAGCGTGCGACTTCTCCCTAACAGAGGGCGAGAGACCTCTCGCTAACATTGAGCGTGCGACTTCTCCCTAACAGAGGGCGAGAGACCTCTCGCTAACATTGAGCGTGCGACTTCTCCCTAACAGAGGGCGAGAGACCTTTCCTTAACATTGAGCGCGAGAAATTTCTCAACCATAGAAGGCAAGACGCATTTCTATTATTTATTTTTTCTCTCACGCTCTCCATTAACCCCACCCCCCCCCCGCCCTCTCCTTCTCTTTTTATGTCCCTCTCTCCTGCTATGTTTCTGTCTCTCTCTCTTTCTCTCTTTCTCTCTCTCTCTCTTTCTCTCTCATACATAGCAGAAATGGGAATATGGCTCACATAAACAGCGTAAATTGACAAAGTGGAACAAACATAGACAGAGAAAATAAAGACAGTGGGGCTCACATAGACAGACAGCGGAAATGAGGACAGTGGGGCTCACATAGACAGCGGACTGGGAACAGTTAGGCTAACATAAACAGCGGAAATGGGAACAGTGGGGCTCACATAGACAGCGAAAATGAGGACAGTGGGGCCTACAGAGACAGCGAAAATGGGGACAGTGGGGCGCACATAGACAGCGAAAATGGGGACAGTGGGGCTTACATGGACAGCAAAAATGGAGACAGTGGGGCTTACATAGACATCGAAAATGGGGACAGTGGGACTTACATGGATAGCGAAAATGGGGACAGTGGGGCTTACATAGACAGCGAAAATGGAGACAGTGGGGCTTACATAGACAGCGAAAATGGAGACAGTGGGGCTTACATAGACAGCGAAAATGGAGATAGTGGGGCTCACATAGACAACGAAAATGGAGATAGTGGGGCTCCCATACACAGCGAAAATTGAGACAGTGGGGCTCACTAAGACAACGCAAATGGGGCAGTGGGGTTCCCATACACAGCAAAAATTGAGACAGTGGGGCTCCCATACACAGCAAAAATTGAGACAGTGCAACTCAAATACACTATACACATCAAAAATTGGAACCGTGGGGCTCACATAGACAGCAACCATGAGTACAGTGGGGCTCCCATACACAGCAAAAATTGAGACAGTGGGGCTCACATAGACAACGCAAGAGGGGGCAGTGGGGTTCCCATACACAGCAAAAATTGAGACAGTGGGGCTCCCATTCACAGCAAAAATTGAGACAGTGCAGCTCAAATACACAGCGAAAATTGAAACCGTGATACTCCCTAACAGAGGGCGAGAGACCTCTCGCTAACATTGAGCGTGCGACTTCTCCCTAACAGAGGGCGAGAGACCTTTCCTTAACATTGAGCGCGAGAAATTTCTCAACCATAGAAGGCAAGACGCATTTCTATTATTTATTTTTTCTCTCACGCTCTCCATTAACCCCCCCCCCCGCCCTCTCCTTCTCTTTTTATGTCCCTCTCTCCTGCTATGTTTCTGTCTCTCTCTCTTTCTCTCTTTCTCTCTCTCTCTCTTTCTCTCTCATACATAGCAGAAATGGGAATATGGCTCACATAAACAGCGTAAATTGACAAAGTGGAACAAACATAGACAGAGAAAATAAAGACAGTGGGGCTCACATAGACAGACAGCGGAAATGAGGACAGTGGGGCTCACATAGACAGCGGACTGGGAACAGTTAGGCTAACATAAACAGCGGAAATGGGAACAGTGGGGCTCACATAGACAGCGAAAATGAGGACAGTGGGGCCTACAGAGACAGCGAAAATGGGGACAGTGGGGCGCACATAGACAGCGAAAATGGGGACAGTGGGGCTTACATGGACAGCAAAAATGGAGACAGTGGGGCTTACATAGACATCGAAAATGGGGACAGTGGGACTTACATGGATAGCGAAAATGGGGACAGTGGGGCTTACATAGACAGCGAAAATGGAGACAGTGGGGCTTACATAGACAGCGAAAATGGAGACAGTGGGGCTTACATAGACAGCGAAAATGGAGATAGTGGGGGCTCACATAGACAACGAAAATGGAGATAGTGGGGCTCCCATACACAGCGAAAATTGAGACAGTGGGGCTCACTAAGACAACGCAAATGGGGCAGTGGGGTTCCCATACACAGCAAAAATTGAGACAGTGGGGCTCCCATACACAGCAAAAATTGAGACAGTGCAACTCAAATACACTATACACATCAAAAATTGGAACCGTGGGGCTCACATAGACAGCAACCATGAGTACAGTGGGGCTCCCATACACAGCAAAAATTGAGACAGTGGGGCTCACATAGACAACGCAAGAGGGGGCAGTGGGGTTCCCATACACAGCAAAAATTGAGACAGTGGGGCTCCCATTCACAGCAAAAATTGAGACAGTAGAACAAAATGGCTTTTTCTAAAGTTGCCGAGTGTAAACAGCTCACGTAAACTCGTTTTCATCTTCTATCCGCAAAAAAAACGGTGATCCACCACTCCTCATCCCACTGTCAAATGAAAATGAAAACCGAAAAGCACGTCTCTCCCACGTCTCCCATCTTTCCCCAGTTTCATCGCTTGCCTCACTCTCTTTTCGACCAAAAGTGCAAACTGTGTGAATTGTTACAAACAGACCAAAGTAGCGAAATATATATATGGACAAGGGAGGGCGCCCGGGCTAACGCCCGGGCCCCTCCCTTGATGAGTCTAGGTCGCTGGTTGCGTCGAGGTGTTGGTTTCTTTTTTCCTCTCATTCTTTTTCGCCTTCTCTCGATCACAATTGGGATCACATAGACATTGGAAGTATAGAGTGCAAAGGAAGTTCGAGAGTTTCTTCACTTTTTCTCTCGCTCTCTCTCCTCCTCTCTATCGTTCTTTATGTCTTCTGTCTCTCCTATTTGGTACCGTTCACCTGCTGAATTGTTTCGAAAATCATAAAAAGTGAAAAATGAACAGTGGGGATCACATAAACAGCGAAAGTACAGGGATAGAACGAAACTCATGAGGGTATTTTTCTCTTTCTTTCCTTTCTCGCTCTTTTTCTCTCTCTCTTTCGATCTCTCATACACAGCAAAAATGGGGACAGTGGGGCTCACATAGACAGCCAAAATGAGGACAGTGGGGCTCACATAGACAGCGAAAATAGGGCTAGCGGGGCTCACATAGACAGCAAAAATAAGGCTAGCGGGGCTCACATAGACAGCAAAAATGGGTACAGTGGGGCTCACATAGACAGCAAAAATGGGGCTAGTGGGGCTCACATAGACAGCGAAAATGGGGACAGTGGGGATTCACATACACAGCAAAATTTGGACAGTGGGGCTCAAATACACAGCGAAAATTTGAACAGTGGGGCTCAAATACACAGCAAAAATGGGGACAGTGGGGCTCAAATACACATCAAAAATGGGGACAGTGGGGCTCAAATACACATCAAAAGTTAGAACAGTGGGGCTCAAACAGACAGCATAATGAAAACATTCGGGATTCACATACGCATCGAAATGGGGACAGTGGTAATCTGGTAATCAAATACACAGAAAAAATTTGGACAGTGGGGCTCAAAAACACAGCAAAAATGGGGACAGTGATGCTCAAATACACAGCGAAAATTAGAACAGTGGGGCTCAAACAGACAACAAAATGAAAACATTTGGGATACACATGCGCATCGAAATGGGGACAGTGGTACTCACGTACACAGCAAAAATTAGGACAGTGGGAATCAAATACACAGCAACAATTTGGACAGTGGGGCAAACATGAGAACATGAGAGGATGGAAGAAAAAGGAGATGGAAACGAGAAACACAAAGAGAGATAATAAACCAAAAATAAACAGCAAATACCTCTTCCAATACATCCCAGCCGCCTCCCAAATCGCCAGTAGAACAAAATGGCTTTGCTCAAAATTTGCCGCGTAGCTCACGTAATCTCGTTTCCATTCTTTATCCGCGAAAAAACGGTGATCGACCACCCTCCATCTCACTACCAATTGAGAATGAAAAGCAAAAAGCACGGTTTCACGCCTCCCCAGTTAGAAAGTGCAATAGTGAAGGAATTCGCCCGATTTCCGACCAAAAGTGCAAAAATGATGGAATTCCGGACAGACAGACAAACAAACAAACAAACAAACACACCAAAGTAGCGAAATATATTAGTAGATAAGTTAGTAGATTAGTGGGGCTCACATAGACAGCGAAAATGGGGACAGTGGGGCTCAAATACACAGAAAAAATGGGAACAGTGGGGCTCACATAGACAGCGAAAATGGGGACAGTGGGGCTCACATAGACAGCAAAAATGGGGACAGTGGGGCTCAAATACACAGAAAAAATGAGGACAGTGGGGCTCAAATACACAGCAAAAATGGGAACAGTGGGGCTCACATAGACAGCAAAAATGGGGACAGTGGGGCTCAAATACACAGAAAAAATGGGAACAGTGGGACTCACATACACAGCAAAAATTAGGACAGTGGGGCTCGAAAATGGGAACAGTGGGGCGAACATGAGAACATGAGAGGATGAGCAAAAAGCGATGGAAAAAGTGAAAGAGTAGCACCAAAATAGATATTTAACCGAAAACAAACGGCCAATACCTTTTCTGATGCATCCCAGCCGCCTCCCGAGTCGCCAGTAGAGAAAATGGGCTTTTTCCAGAATTGCCGCGTGTAAACAGCTCACGTAAACTCTATTTGCGGAAAACGGTGATCCACCACCACCCATTCCACCATCAATTGAAAATGAAAACCGAAAAGCACGTCTCTCCCACGTCTCCCATCTTTCCCCAGTTTCATCGCTTGCCTCACTCTCTTCTCGACCAAAAGTGCAAACTGTGTGAATTGTTACAAACAGACCAAAGTAGCGAAATATATATATGGACAAGGTAGGTCGCCGGTGGCTAAAGCCGCCTCCGCCTCCCTTGTTTTTATTCCAGGCTGGCGAGCTCTTATAGGAGTTTTGTTTAATTTTCGCTCCATTTGCTGAACTCACTTTTGTCTCGACCATGTCAATCACGTTTTTATCAACATGAGACGCGATGATTTCTAGTACATAAAGCAGGACATCTCTCTTCAACATAGAGCGCGATATCTCTCTCTAACATAGAGCGCGAGACCTTTCAACATAGGGCGCAAGATCTTTCTCTAACATAGAGCGCGAGACTTTTCAACGTGGGGCGCGAGACTTCTCCCTAACATAGGGAGACTTCTCCCTAACATAGGGCGCGATACCTCTCTCTAACATAGAGCGCGAGACTTTTCAACGTGGGGCGCGAGACTTCTCCCTAACATAGGGAGACTTCTCCTTAACATAGGGCGCGATACCTCTCTCTAACATAGAGCGCGAGATCTCTCTCTAACATAGGGCGCGAGACTTTTCAACATAGGGCGCAAGACTTCTCCGTAACATAGGGCGCGATGCCTCTCTCTAACATAGGGCGCGGGAGTTCTCTCTAACATAGAGCGCGAGATCTCTCTCTCTAACATAGAGCGCGAGACTTTTCAACATAGGGCGCGAGATCTCTGTCTCTCTTTCTCCCTAACATAGGGCGTTCTCCGTAACATAGGGCGCGAGAGTTCTTCCTATCATAGAACTCGAGACCTCTCTCTAACATAGAGCGCGAGACCTTTCAACATAGGGCGCAAGACCTTTCTCTAACATAGAGCGCGAGACTTTTCAACGTGGGGCGCGAGACTTCTCCCTAACATAGGGAGACTTCTCCCTAACATAGGGCGCGATACCTCTCTCTAACATAGAGCGCGAGATCTCTCTCTAACATAGAGCGCGAGACTTTTCAACATAGGGCGCAAGACTTCTCTCTAACATAGGGCGCGATGCCTCTCTCTAACATAGGGCGCGGGAGTTCTCTCTAACATAGAGCGCGAGATCTCTCTCTCTAACATAGAGCGCGAGACTTTTCAACACAGGGCGCGAGATCTCTGTCTCTCTTTCTCCCTAACATAGGGCGTTCTCCGTAACATAGGGCGCGAGAGTTCTTCCTATCATAGAACTCGAGACCTCTCTCTAACATGAGGCGCAAAAGACCCGTAACAACAATCAGTTTCAAAACAGCAAAACCCGAGAACAACACAACTGGAAAATCTCTTTTTGTCTACAATTTTGGGGATGCAGAGTTTCTTCTTCCTTTCTTCATCTTGTGAGCAGCACCCGGCAGTGGGAGCTCCAGTGGCTCCTACAGCAGCACTCCCGACCATCCATCGAGTCCACGGCAACAGCTCCAGTCCAGGGCATCCTCGGGGCGAACAGAGCGTTCGAATGGCTCTCCCCTCGTCCCGCCGCGCTTTTATACCCATTTTCCCACCCTGTTAAGCCATTCCTGTTAACCGTGACGGCGTGAAACTCGTCTACCCAGTTGAGATGCACTTGCTAT
Source organism: Litoditis marina (assembly GCA_964036275.1). NCBI lineage: Eukaryota > Metazoa > Nematoda > Chromadorea > Rhabditida > Rhabditidae > Litoditis > Litoditis marina. Next base: position 32,114,546 of record OZ038434.1, read on the forward strand.
TGCAAAACTGCCCAGCAGCAACCGATTTCGGAAAATGAAATGCGCACGTTCTCTCACGTCTTAGCTGGAAAAATCGCCGGCTTCAGTTTTCGGCCCATTTTCCGGCTAAAAGTGCAAAAATGATGGAATTCGCCTCAACAAACAGACAGACAGACAGACAGACAGACCAAGCAAGCGAAACATACAAAGGACAAGGAATGTAGCCCGGGCTAACGCCCGGGCCCCTCCCTTGATAAGTTCAGAATGGTGGGTGCGTCAAGATGTTTTTTTTTGTTTCCGAAGTCCTCAAGCGCAAGTACTTTTACATAGAACGCAAAGACTCTCTTCGAAACAGAGCGCGATGGTTCTCCAGTGGGGCTCACATAGACAGTGGGGCTTACAAAGACAGTCAAAATGAAGACAGTGGGGCTCACATAGACAGTGGGGTTTACATAGACAGTGGAAATGGAGACAGTGGGGCTCACATAGACAGTGGGGGCGAAAATGGGGAAAGTGGGGCTCACATAGACAGCGAAAATAGGCACAGTGGGGCTCACATAGACAGCAAAAATAGGCACAGTGGGGCTTGCATAGACAGTTAAAATGGGTAAAGTGGGGCTCACACAGACAGTGGGGCTTACATAGACAGTGAGGCTTATATAGACAGTGGGGCTTACATAGACAGTGAAAATGGGGAAAGTGGGGCTCACATAGAGAGTGGGGCTTACATAGACAGTGGGGCTTACATAGACAGTGGGGCTTACATAGACAGTGGGGCTTACATAGACAGTGGGGCTTACATAGACAGTGGGGCTTAAATAGACAGTGGGGCTTACATAGACAGTGGGGCTTACATAGACAGCGGGGCTTACATAGACAGTGAAAATGGGAAAAGTGGGGCTCACATAGACAGTGGGGCTTACATAGACAGTGAAAGTGGGGAAAGTGGGGCTCACTAGACAGTGAGGCTCACATAGACAGTGGGGCTCACATAGACAGTGGGGCTCACATAGACAGTGGGGCTCACATAGAAAGTGGGACTCACATAGACAGTGGGGCTTACATAGACAGTGGGGCTTACATAGACAGTGGGGCTTACATAGACAGTGGGGCTCACATAGACAGTGGGGCTTACATAGACAGTTGAAAGGTAAACAACGCGGCTTACATAGACAGAGAAAATGGGGATAGTGGGGCTTACATAGACAGTGAAAATAAGGATAGTGGGCTTACATAGACAGTTAAAATAAAAACAGTGTGGCTCACATAGACAGCGAAAATAGGCACAGTGGGGCTTACATAGACAGTGAAAATAAGGAAAGTGGGGCTCACATATACAGTGGGCTTACATAGACAGCGAAAATGAGAAAAGTGGGCTCACATAGACAGTGGGGCTTACATAGACAGTGTAACTTACATAGACAGTTCAAAGGTGAACAACGCGGCTTACATAGACAGAGAAAATGGGGATAGTGGGGCTTACATAGACAGTAAAAATAAAAACAGTGGGGCCTACATAGACAGTGAAAAGGGGAGCAATGGAAATTACATCGCGGAAGCTCTCCTTCAATAGTTCTCCTTAGCATAGAGCGCGGAAGTTCTCCTTTGATAGTTCTCCTCAGCATAGAGCGCGGAAGTTCTCCTTAGCTTAGAGCGCAAAGTTTCTCCTCGGCGTAGAGAGCGGAAGCTCTCTTTACCATTGCAGAAGTTCTCCTCAGCATAAAACGCAAAATTTCTCCTTGGCCAAGAGCGCTGAAGTTCGCCTTCGAAAGTTCTTCTTAGCATAGAGCGCGTAAGTTCTCCTTTGAGAGTTCTCCTTAGCATAGATCGCAAAATTTCTTCTCAACGTAGAGAGCGGGAGCTCTCCTTAACATCGCGGTAGTTCTCCTTAACATAGAGCGCGGGTGTTTTTCTAAACATAGAGTGCGGAAGTTCTACTTAGCATAGAGCGCAAATTTCCTCTTGGCATAGAGCGCGAGATCTCTTCCTCAGCATAGAACCCAACATATCTCGTTAACGTAGGGCGCGAGAGTTCTTCTCAACATAGAGCGCGACAGTTCTCGTTAATGTAGAGCGCGAAAGTTCTCCTCAACATGGAGCGCGACAGTTCTCGCTGACATAGAGCGCGAAAGTTCTGCTCAACATAGAGCGCGACAGTTCTCGTTAACATAGAGCGCAAAAAAATTTTCCAACATAGAGCGCGACAATTCTCGTTAACATGACGCGCAACAGCTGTCATTAACGTAGAACGCGACATTTCTCGCTGACATAGAGCGCGAAAGTTCTGCTCAACATAGAGCGCGACAGTTCTCGTTAACACAGAGCGCGAGACTTTTTTTCAGCTTAGAGCGCAACAGCTCTCGTTAACGTAGAGCGCAAAAGTTATTCTCCACATAGAGCGCAACAGTTCTCGTTAACACAGAGCGCAAGACTTTTTATCAACCTTGAGCGCCAGAAGTCCCACAAACAGGGATTAAACTACATGAAAAGACAGTTGAACATATAGGGTGCACATGAACCGTATAAATTCCCATTAAAAAAGTATTATAACTACTAATAGGACCAAAGTACATGGAAGTACCTTCAAAAAACCAAAAACGTAGTTGTAGTGTAAACATAAACAGCGTAAAAAATTGATTGTCACCCTTTCAGCACATTGCAGCCTCCCAGTAATTAATAAATACGATTGCAAATCAGAAAATGAGACTTATAAAGCAGAGAATCAGAGCACTACCGCCACCATTCTCATCTCGGAACAAAATGAAAAGCAAAAAGCACGTGTCTCTCACGTCTCCTATCTTTCCCCAGTTCCATCATTTGCCTCACTCTCTTTTCGACCAAAAGTGCAAAATGATGGAATTGTTACAAACAAACCAAAGTAGCGAAATATATATATGGACAAGGTAGGTCGCCGGCGGCTAAAGCCGCCTCCGCCTCCCTTGTTTTTAATCCGGGCTGGCGAGAGATTCTAAGAGTATTTGTTCAATTTTCGCTTCATTTGTCGAACTCACGTTTTTCTCAACATGAGGCCCAATGGTTCTTACTACATAGAGCGTGGGTCCTCTCTCTAACATAGAGCGCGAGACCTTTCTAACATAGAGCGCGAGAACTTTCCCTAACATGGAGCGCGAGACCCCTCTCTCACATAATGCGCGATTCCTCTCTCTAACACAGAGCGTGGGTCCTCTCTCTAACATAGAGCGTGAGATTTTCCCCTAACAGAGAACTCGATACCTCTCTCTAACATAGGGCGCGGGAGTTCTCTCTAACATAGAGCGCGAGACTTTTCAACATAGGGCGCGAGATCTCTCTCTCTCTCTAACATAGGGCGTTCTCCGTAACATAGGGCGCGGTAAATCTCTTCACCATAGAGCGAGAGACCTCTCTCTAACATGGGACGCGGAAGTTGTAACAACAATTAGTTTCAAAACAGCAAAACCCGAGAACAACACAAATTAGAAATCTCTTTTTGTCTACATTTTTTGTGGTGCAGAGTTTCTTCTTCTCTTCTTCATCATTTGTGCAGCACCCGGCAGGCAGTAGGAGCCCCAGTGGCTCCTACAGCAGCACTCCCAACCATCAGCCATCCAATCCACGGCAACAACTCCAGTCCGGAGCAGGGATCCTCGGAGCGAACAGAGCGTTCGAATGGCTCTCCCCCCTTCCCGCCGCGCTTTTATACCCATTTTCCTACCCCGTTAAGCCATTCCTGTTAACCGTGATCGCGTGAAAATCGTCTACTCGAGTTAAGATGCACTTGCTATTGCAAAACTGCCCAGCACCAACCGATTTGGAAAGTGAAATGCTCACGTTCTCTCACGTCTTAGCTGGAAAAATCACCGGCTTCAGTTTTCGGCCCATTTTTCGGCTAAAAGTGCAAAAATGATGGAATTCGGTTACATACAGACAGACAAACCAAGTAAGCGAAATATACAAAGGACAAGGAAGGTACCCCGGGCTACGCCCGGGCCCCTCCCTTGATGAGTCTAGGTCGGTGGGTGCGTCGAGAAGTTTTTTTTTTTCGTCTTTGAAAAGTCCTCGAGCGCGGGTGTTCTCTTTGACATAGAGCGCGAGAGTTCTCCCTAACATAGAGCGCGGGAGCTTCCCTTCAGATAAAGCGCGGAATTTTTTTCAACATAGAGCGCGAGCATTCTTTTCACCATGGAGCGCGGTAGTTCTCCCTAACATAGGGCGCGAGAGTTCCCCTTAAGATCAAGCGCGGAATTTTTCTCAACATAGAGCGCGGTAGTTCTTCTCAACATAGAGCGCGGTAGTTCTTCTCAACATGGAGCGCGGTAGTTCTCCTTCAGAGAATGTGCGGAAATTTTTTCTCAACATTGAGCGCGGCCGTTCTCCTTTACATAGAGCGCGGGAGTTCTCCTTAACATAGAGCGCGGCCGTTCTCCTTAACATAGAGCGCGCGAGTTCTCCTTAACATAGAGCGCGGGAGTTCTCCTTAACATAGAGCGCGGGAGTTCTCCTTAACATAGAGCGCGGGAGTTCTCCTTAACATAGAGCGCGGTAGTTCTCCTTAACATAGAGCGCGGCCGTTCTCCTTAACATAGAGCGCGCGAGTTCTCCTTAACATAGAGCGCGGGAGTTCTCCTTAACATAGAGCGCGGGAGTTCTCCTTAACATAGAGCGCGGGAGTTCTCCTTAACATAGAGCGCGGTAGTTCTCCTTAACATAGAGCGCGGCCGTTCTCCTTAACATAGAGCGCGCGAGTTCTCCTTAACATAGAGCGCGCGAGTTCTCCTTAACATAGAACGCGGGAGTTCTCCTTAACATAGAGCGCGGGAGTTCTCCTTAACATAGAGCGCGGTAGTTCTCCTTAACATAGAGCGCGGCCGTTCTCCTTAACATAGAGCGCGCGAGTTCTCCTTAACATAGAGCGCGCGAGTTCTCCTTAACATAGAACGCGGGAGTTCTCCTTAACATAGAGCGCGGGAGTTCTCCTTAACATAGAGCGCGGTAGTTCTCCTTAACATAGAGCGCGGCCGTTCTCCTTAACATAGAGCGCGGGAGTTCTCCTTAACATAGAGCGCGGGAGTTCTCCTTAACATAGAGCGCGGGAGTTCTCCTTAACATAGAGCGCGGTAGTTCTCCTTAACATAGAGCGCGGCCGTTCTCCTTAACATAGAGCGCGCGAGTTCTCCTTAACATAGAGCGCGCGAGTTCTCCTTAACATAGAACGCGGGAGTTCTCCTTAACATAGAACGCGGGAGTTCTCCTTAACATAGAGCGCGGTAGTTCTCCTTAACATAGAGCGCGGCCGTTCTCCTTAACATAGAGCGCGCGAGTTCTCCTTAACATAGAGCGCGGGAGTTCTCCTTAACATAGAGCGCGGTAGTTCTCCTTAACATAGAGCGCGGCCGTTCTCCTTAACATAGAGCGCGCGAGTTCTCCTTAACATAGAGCGCGCGAGTTCTCCTTAACATAGAACGCGGGAGTTCTCCTTAACATAGAGCGCGGGAGTTCTCCTTAACATAGAGCTCAAGAGTTTTCCTTAACAGAGAACGCGAGACCTCCTCTTTACATGAGGCGCGAGTTCTCTCTCTAACATAGAGCGCGAGTTCTCTTTCTAACATAGAGCACAGAAGGTGTCCTTGAATGCAAGACCTCTCACTAACTTAGGGTGCGAGACCTCTCCAGAACGCGAGTCATATTTTTAACATCGAGGGCGAGTCTTCTATCTAACATAGAGCGCGAGTCCTCTTTCTAACATAGAGCGCGAGTCCTCTTTCTAACATAGAGCGCGAGACCTCTCTCTGGCATAGAGCACGAGATCTCTCTCTGGCATGGATCGCAAGACCTTTCTCCAACGTAGAGCGCGAAACCTTTCTCTAACATAGGGCGCGATTCTCTCTCTCTCTCTCTCTCTCTCTCTCTCTCTCTCTCTCTCTCTCTCTCTCTCTCTCTCTCTCTCTCTCTCTCTCTCTCTCTCTCTCTCTCTAACATAGAGCGCGAGTCCTCTCTCTAACATAGGGCGCGGGAAATCCCCCCTAACATAGAGCGCGAGACCTCTCTCTAACATAGGGCGTGGAAGATCCCCTAACATAGAGCGCGAGACCTCTCTCTGGCATAGGGCGCGATTTCTCTCTCTCTCTCTCTGGCATAGAGCGCGAGACCTTTCTCTAACGTAGAGCGCGAAATCTTTATCTAACATAGAGCGCGAAACCGCTCTCTAACACATAGCGCGAGACCTCTCTGTGGCATAGATCGCGAGATCTCTCTCTTCAACATAGAGCGCGACTTTTCTCTAACATAGGGCGCGATTTCTCTCTCTCTCTCTCTAACATAGAGCGCGAGACTATTTTTTAACATCGGGCGCGGAAACATGAGAACAACAAAATTGAAAAATCTCTTTTTGTCTACTATTTTTGATGTGTAGAGAGTCTTCTTTTCTATCTTGTGAGCAGCATCCAGGAAGTAGGGAGCCCCAGTGGCCTTTACAGCAGCACTTCCAACCATCCATCCAATCCACAACAGCAGCTCCAGTCCAGGGCAGGCATCCTCGGGGCGAACAGAGCGTTCGAATGGCTCTCATCCCTTCCCGTCGCGCTTTTATACCCATTTTCCTACCCTGTTAAGCCATTCCTGTTAACCGTGACGGCGTGAAACTCGTCTATCCTGTTTAGAGAAATTTTCTATTGTCAAATCCCAACAACAGCCGATCAGTCGATTGGGAAAAATGAAAGCACACGCTGCCCACGCCATTTGCCTCACCCAGCTTGCCTCAGTTTCCTCACCATTTTTCGACCAAAAGTGCAGCGAAAAAGTTTCAAACAAACAGACCAAAGTAGCGAAATATATATATGGACAAGGGAGGGCGCCGGCGGCTAAAGCCGCCTCCTCCTCCCTTGTTTGAGCCTAGGCCGATGGGCGCGTCGAGATGTTTTTTTTTTGTTTCCGAAGTCCTCAAGCGCAAGGACTTTTAAACATAGAACGCAAAGACTCTCTTCGGAACAGAGCGCGATGGTTCTCCAGTGGGGCTCACATAGACATTGGGGCTTACATAGACCGTGGAAATATGAATAGAGGGGCTCACATAGACAGTGGGGCTTACATAGAGAGTGGAAATGGAGACAGTGGGGCTCACATAGACAGTGGGGCTTACATAGACAGCGAACATGGGGAACGTAGGGCTCACATAGACAGTGGGGCTTGCATAGACAGTGGAAATGGAGACAGTGGGGCTCACATAGACAATGGGGCTTAAATAGACAGCGAAAATGGGGAAAGTGGGGCTCACATAGACAGTGGGGCTCACATAGACAGTGGGGCTCACATAGACAGTGGGGCTCACATAGACAGTGGGGCTCACATAGACAGTGGGGCTCACATAGACAGTGGAAATGGAGACAGTGGGGCTCACATAGACAGTGAGGCTACATAGACAGTGGAAATGGGGATAGAGGGGCTCACACAGACAGTGGGGCTTACATAGACAGCGAAAATGGGGAATCGGGGCTCACATAGACAGTGGGGCTTACATAGACAGTGGAAATGGGGACAGTGGGGCTCACATAGACAGTGGGGCTTACATATACAGTGAAAATGGGGAAAGTGGGGCTCACATAAACAGTGGGGCTCACATAGACAGTGAAAATAGGAAAAGTGGGGCTCACATAGACAGTGGGGTCTACATAGACAGTGGAAATGGGGATATAGGGGCTCACATAGACAGTGAAAATGGGGAAAGTGGGGCTCACATAGACAGTGGGGATTACATAGACAGTGAAAATGGGGATAGTAGGGCTCACATAGACAGTGGGGCTTACATAGACAGTGAAAATGGCAGTGAAAATGACAGTGAAAAAGACAATTTCTGTCAACATAGGGCGTAAACATCTAACAATGAGAAACGTTGATTATAATTGAAAGAAGATGGTTGGAGAGAGGAATGAGAAGAAAGAGAGAAAAGGAAGGAGATAAAGCCAAACATGAACATCAAATACCTCTTTCAATGCATCCCAGCCGCCTCCCGAATCGCCAGTGAAACAAAATGGCTTTTTCAAATCTGCCGCGTTTAAACAGCCCACGTAAACTCGCTTTCATTTTCTATCCTCAAAAAAAAAACGGTGATCCACCACTTCCCATCCCACTACCAATTGAAAATGAAAAACGAAAAGCACGGATTCCACGCCTTTCCAGTTGGAAAGTGCAAACTGTGTGATTTTCCCGAAATTCTCGACCAAAAGTGCAAACTGTGTTGAATTGTTACACACAAACAAACAAACAAACCAAGCAACGGAAATATATAAGTAGACAGGTAGGTCGCCGGCGGCTAAAGCCGCCTCCGCCTCCCTTGTTTTTATTCCGGGCTGGCGAGAGCTTCCTGGCCCTATTTTTTCTGAACATGGACCGCCGAAGCTCTCCTCAACATAGAGCACGAAAAATGTCCTCAATAGCAAAACCTCTCTTCAACATAGGGTGCGAGTCTTCTCTCTAACATAGAGAGCGTCTCCGCTCTCCAACAAAGAGCGCGAGCACTCTTCCTAACAGAGCGCGAGTCCTCTATCTAACTTAGAGCGCTAGCACTCTCCCTAACTTAGAGCGCTAGCACTCTCCCTAACATAGAGCGCGAGTCCTCTTTCTAACTTATAGCGCGAGATCTCTCCCTAACATAGAGCGCGGAACTTCTACTTAACATAGAGCGCGGGATGTCTCAGCATAGAGCGCGGAACTTCTTCCTAACATAGAGCGCGGAACTTCTCCATAACATAGAGCGCGGAACTTCTTCCTAACATAGAGCGCGGAACTTCTCCTAACAGAGCGCGAGTCCTCTATCTAACTTAGAGCGCGGAACTTCTCCCTAACAGAGAGCGCGGAACTTCTACTTAACATAGAGCGCGGGATGTCTCAGCATAGAGCGCGGAACTTCTCCCTAACATAGAGCGCGGAACTTCTTTCTAACATAGAGCGCGGAACTTCTCCTTAACATAGAGCGCGGGATGTCTTAACATAGAGCGCGAGACTTCTATCTAACATAGAGCGCGGAACTTCTCCTTAACATAGAGCGCGGGATGTCGCAGCATAGAGCACGAAACTTTTCCCTAACATAGAGCGCGAGACTTCTCCCTAACATAGAGCGCTGAACTTTTTTTCACATAGAGCGCGGGACTTCTCCTTAACATAGAGCGCGGAACTTCTCCTAACAGAGCGCGAGTCCTCTATCTAACTTAGAGCGCGGAACTTCTCCCTAACATAGAGCGCGGAACTTCTACTTAACATAGAGCGCGGGATGTCTCAGCATAGAGCGCGGAACTTCTCCCTAACATAGAGCGCGGAACTTCTTTCTAACATAGAGCGCGGAACTTCTCCTTAACATAGAGCGCGGGATGTCTTAACATAGAGCGCGAGACTTCTATCTAACATAGAGCGCGGAACTTCCCCTTAACATAGAGCGCGGGATGTCGCAGCATAGAGCGCGAAACTTTTCCCTAACATAGAGCGCGAGACTTCTCCCTAACATAGAGCGCTGAACTTTTTTTCACATAGAGCGCGGGACTTCTCCTTAACAAAGAGTGCGGAACTTCTACTTAACATAGAGCGCGGGATGTCTCAGCATAGAGCGCGGAACTTCTCCCTAACTTAGAGCGCTAGCACTCTCCCTAACATAGAGCGCGAGTCCTCTTTCTAACTTATAGCGCGAGATCTCTCCCTAACATAGAGCGCGGAACTTCTACTTAACATAGAGCGCGGGATGTCTCAGCATAGAGCGCGGAACTTCTTCCTAACATAGAGCGCGGAACTTCTCCATAACATAGAGCGCGGAACTTCTTCCTAACATAGAGCGCGGAACTTCTCCTAACAGAGCGCGAGTCCTCTATCTAACTTAGAGCGCGGAACTTCTCCCTAACAGAGAGCGCGGAACTTCTACTTAACATAGAGCGCGGGATGTCTCAGCATAGAGCGCGGAACTTCTCCCTAACATAGAGCGCGGAACTTCTTTCTAACATAGAGCGCGGAACTTCTCCTTAACATAGAGCGCGGGATGTCTTAACATAGAGCGCGAGACTTCTATCTAACATAGAGCGCGGAACTTCTCCTTAACATAGAGCGCGGGATGTCGCAGCATAGAGCACGAAACTTTTCCCTAACATAGAGCGCGAGACTTCTCCCTAACATAGAGCGCTGAACTTTTTTTCACATAGAGCGCGGGACTTCTCCTTAACATAGAGCGCGGAACTTCTCCTAACAGAGCGCGAGTCCTCTATCTAACTTAGAGCGCGGAACTTCTCCCTAACATAGAGCGCGGAACTTCTACTTAACATAGAGCGCGGGATGTCTCAGCATAGAGCGCGGAACTTCTCCCTAACATAGAGCGCGGAACTTCTTTCTAACATAGAGCGCGGAACTTCTCCTTAACATAGAGCGCGGGATGTCTTAACATAGAGCGCGAGACTTCTATCTAACATAGAGCGCGGAACTTCCCCTTAACATAGAGCGCGGGATGTCGCAGCATAGAGCGCGAAACTTTTCCCTAACATAGAGCGCGAGACTTCTCCCTAACATAGAGCGCTGAACTTTTTTTCACATAGAGCGCGGGACTTCTCCTTAACAAAGAGTGCGGAACTTCTACTTAACATAGAGCGCGGGATGTCTCAGCATAGAGCGCGGAACTTCTCCCTAACATAGAGCGCGGAACTTCTTTCTAACATAGAGCGCGGAACTTCTCCTTAACATAGAGCGCGGGATGTCTTAACATAGAGCGCGAGACTTCTATCTAACATAGAGCGCGGAACTTCCCCTTAACATAGAGCGCGGGATGTCGCAGCATAGAGCGCGAAACTTTTCCCTAACATAGAGCGCGAGACTTCTCCCTAACATAGAGCGCTGAACTTTTTTTCACATAGAGCGCGGGACTTCTCCTTAACAAAGAGTGCGGAACTTCTACTTAACATAGAGCGCGGGATGTCTCAGCATAGAGCGCGGAACTTCTCCCTAACATAGAGCGCGGAACTTCTTTCTAACATAGAGCGCGGAACTTCTCCTTAACATAGAGCGCGGGATGTCTTAACATAGAGCGCGAGACATCTATCTAACATAGAACGCGGAACTTCTCCTTAACATAGAGCTCGGGATGTCGCAGCATAGAACGCGAAACTTTTCCCTAACATAGAGCGCGAGACTTCTATCTAACATAGAGCGCTGAACTTTTTTTTTACATAGAGCGCGGGACTTCTCCTTAACAAAGAGCGCGAAACTTTTCCTTAACATAGAGCGCGACAGTTCTCGTTAGGATTCTCTCTTTCTCTCTCTCTCTACCTCTCTCTCTCTCTCTCCCTCTCTCTCTCTCTCTCTCTCTCTCTCTCTCTCTCTCCCTATTTCTGTGAAGGCTGCGTGTATTTCACGTGACTTTAACGCACTTTGTTCAACTTAAATAAAGCAAATCTATTCCCTCTCTCTCTCTCTCTCTCTCTCTCTCTCTCTCTAGCTAGTGTAAGCTCACGTAAACCCGTTTCCACTTTCTATTCTCCATTTTCTATTCGCGAAAAAACGGTGCACCACCACTACCCATCCCACCATCAATTAGAAATGAAAAGAAAAAAACACGTCTCTCCCACGTCTCCCATCTTTTCCCAGTTTCATCGCTTGCCTCACTCTCTTTTCGACCAAAAGTGCAATAGTGTGTGGATTGTTACAAACAGAGTAAGCGAAATATAGAGTAGGACAAGGAAGGTACCCCGGGCTACGCCCGGGTCCCTCCCTTGATGAGTCTAGGCTGACGACAGTTTCCAGCTGTCTTTTTACTATTCTTCCTTCCTTTCTCTTTTCTATTTTCAAATTAGTTGTTTTACGGCGCGATACTTTTTATGAGCATACAGCGCGACAGATCTTCTCAACATAGAGCGCGACAGATCTCCTCAACATAGAGCGCGGTAGTTCTCTTCAACAAAGAGCGCGGTAGTTCTCTTCAACATAGAGCGCGGTAGTTCTTCTCAACACAGAGCGCGGTAGTTCTCCTCAACATAGAGCGCGATAGTTATCCTTAACATAGAGCGCGGTAGTTCTTCTCAACATAGAGCGCGGTAGTTCTCCTCAACATAGAGCGCGGTAGTTCTCCTCAACATAGAGCGCGGTAGTTCTCCTCAACATAGAGCGCGGTAGTTCTCCTTAACGTAGAGCGCGTGAATTCTTTAGAGCGTGGAAGTTTTTCTTAACATAGAGCGCGGTAGTTCTGTTTAACATAAAAAGTGGTAGTTCTCCTCAACATAGAGCGCGGGAGCTCTCCTTAGCATAGAGCACGGGAGTTCTCCTTAGCATAGAGCGCGGAAGTTTTCCTTAGCATAGAGCGCGGGAGCTCTCCTTAGCATAGATCACGGGAGTTCTCCTTAGCATAGAGCGCGGGAGTTCTCCTAAGCATAGAGCGCGGAAGTTCTCCTTAGCATAGAGCGCGGAAGTTCTCCTCAGCATAGAGCGCGGGAGCTCTCCTTAGCATAGAGCACGGGAGTTCTCCTTAGCATAGAGCGCGGGAGTTCTCCTAAGCATAGAGCGCGGGAGTTCACCTAAGCATAGAGCGCGGAAGTTCTCCTTAACATAGAGCGCGGGAATTCTTCTTAGCATAGAGCGCCAAATTTATCTTTAGCATGGAGCGCTAAATTTTTTCTCAGCATAGAGAGCGGGAGTTCTCCTTAGCATAAAGAACGGTAGTTCTTATCAACATAGAGCGTGTAAGTTTTCCTTGGCATAGAGCGGGCAAGTTCTCTTTAGCATAGTGCGCGAAAGTTCTCCTTAGCATAGAGCGCGGAAGTTCTTCTTAACTTAGCAAAGAGCGCGGTAGTTCTCCTCAACATAGAGCGCGGTAGTTCTCCTCAACACAGAGCGCGGTAGTTCTCCTCAACATAGAGCGCGGAAGTTCTCCTTAGCATAGAGCGCGGGAGTTCTCCTCAGCATAGAGCACGGGAGTTCTCCTTAGCATAGAGCGCGGGAGTTCTCCTAAGCATAGAGCGCGGGAGTTCACCTCAACATAGAGCGCGGAAGTTCTCCTTAGCATAGAGCGCGGGAGCTCTCCTTAGCATAGAGCACGGGAGTTCTCCTTAGCATAGAGCGCGGAAGTTCTCCTTAGCATAGAGCGCGGGAGCTCTCCTTAGCATAGAGCACGGGAGTTCTCCTTAGCATAGAGCGCGGGAGTTCTCCTAAGCATAGAGCGCGGGAGTTCTCCTTAGCATAGAGCGCGGGAGCTCTCCTTAGCATAGAGCACGGAAGTTCTCCTTAGCATAGAGCGCGGGAGTTCTCCTAAGCATAGAGCGCGGGAGTTCACCTAAGCATAGAGCGCGGAAGTTCTCCTTAACATAGAGCGCGGGAATTCTTCTTAGCATAGAGCGCCAAATTTATCTTTAGCATGGAGCGCTAAATTTTTTCTCAGCATAGAGAGCGGGAGTTCTCCTTAGCATAAAGAACGGTAGTTCTTATCAACATAGAGCGTGTAAGTTTTCCTTGGCATAGAGCGGGCAAGTTCTCTTTAGCATAGTGCGCGAAAGTTCTCCTTAGCATAGAGCGCGGAAGTTCTTCTTAACTTAGCAAAGAGCGCGGTAGTTCTCCTTAGCATAGAGCGCGGAAGTTCTTCTTAACATAGAGCGCGGGAATTCTTCTTAGCATAGAGCGCCAAATTTCTCCTTAGCATAGAGCGTGGAAGTTCTCTCCAGCACAGAGCGCGAACTCCTCAACATAGAGCGCGAACACTTCAACATAGAGCGCGAACATGGATATCACGTGTGATTTACGTGAACCCCGTTCTTCTATTCAACTGAACATTAACTTGTCATTCTCAAATTCGAATCCCAACAACAGCCGATTGCGATGGGTTTGGAAATGAAAAGCAGCCAATTGCACGTTTTTCACGTCCTCTCCATTCTCCTCCGTAACTTTGGCGTCAATGACGGGAACCGACTAAATCGCGAAAACAGTCGAAAACCGCGCCGACTGTCGGAAATCCTGAATCAGGACCGACTTGTCGCGACGGCGGCAAAATTTATTCAAATTTTTTCATGTTTTATATGATAAGGCTGAAGAAAGTTTGTGCGTTTCGGAAAAAGGAGATGATTTCTACTACTATTTTGAATGTAATCTTCAACTATAACGCGATAAACATGATAATAGGTTATTTTTCTCAGTTTTCGACCTTTTTATGAAAATTTGCTTTTCACTGGTAAATTTCTCAAAATTGGATAAATTCAATAATACCTACATATTTTCACATTCTACATGATGATATTCAACAATTTCTTCAAATTGTCTATCCTAACTCATTTATTGTCAATTTAAAGTAGTAAATGAGTGATTTTCTATTTCTGTCGCGACAAGTCGGACCCCTCCGACTGTCGGTGCACCGTCATTGACCGGTAGGTTTGCTGAGTCCTTTTCCAACTACAAAGTGCACCATTTCTTCTCGATTTCTCGACCAAAAGGACAATTTGCCTCATACACACAAACACACCAAGCAACGGTTTTAAATTAGTAGACAAGGAAGGTACCCCGGGCTACGCCCGGGTCCCTCCCTTAATGAGTCTAGGCTGGCGACAGTTTCCAGCTGTCTTTTTACCTTCTTTCCTTCCTTTCTCTTTTCTATTTTCAAATTAGTTGTTTCACGGCGCGATACTTTTTATGAACATACAGCGCGACAATCTTCTCAACATAGAGCGCGACAGATCTCCTCAACATAGAGCGCGGTAGTTCTCTTCAACAAAGAGCGCGGTAGTTCTCTTCAACATAGAGCGCGGTAGTTCTTCTCAACACAGAGCGCGGTAGTTCTCCTCAACATAGAGCGCGGTAGTTCTCTTCAACAAAGAGCGCGGTAGTTCTCTTCAACATAGAGCGCGGTAGTTCTTCTCAACACAGAGCGCGGTAGTTCTCCTCAACATAGAGCGCGGTAGTTCTTCTCAACATAGAGCGCGGTAGTTATCCTCAACATAGAGCGCGGTAGTTCTCCTTAACATAGAGCGCGGTAGTTCTCCTCAACACAGAGCGCGGTAGTTCTCCTCAACATAGAGCGCGGTAGTTCTCTTTAACGTAGAGCGCGTGAAGTCTTTGGAGCGCGGTAGTTCTCCTTAACATAGAGCGCGGTTTTCCTCTTTAACATAGAGCGCGGAAGTTCTCTTTAGCATAGAGCGCGGAAGTTCTCCTCAGCATAGAGCGCGAAAGTTCTTCTCAGCATAGAGCGTGGAAGTTCTCCTTAACTTAGAGCGTGGTAGTTCTCTTTAACATACAGCGGGGTATTTCTCTTAATGTTCTGCTTGACATAAAATGCGTTATTTCTTATTAACGTAGAGCGCGGTAGTTTTCCTCAACATAGAGCGCGAGACCTTTCCCTTACATAGAACGCGAGAGTCCTCCCTATCATAGAGGGCGAGATCTCTCTATAACATAGATCGACATCTCTCCCTAACACAGAGAGCGGAACTTCTCTCCAATTTTGACCGTGAGATTTCTACCTTACCTGGAGCGCGAGACCTCTTTCTAACATAGAAAGTCATATCTCTTTCTAACATAGAGAGCAAGACCTCTCTCTAACATATAGAGCGTTATCTCTCCCTATCATGAAGAGCGAGACCTCTCTAACTTAGAGCGTGAGATCTCTTCCTTACATAGAGCGTGAGACCTCTCTCCAACATAGAGCGCAAGACTTCTCCCTAACAGAGAGAGCGATACCTCTCTCTTACATAGGGAGCGATATATCTCCCTAACACAGAGAGCGGAACTTCTCTCCAATTTTGACCGTGAGATTTCTCCCTAACATAGAGAGCGAGACGTCTTTTTAACAGAGGGTGGAACCTCTTCACAACATAGAGGGCGGTAGTTATCCTTAGAATGCGAGAACAAAAAACACAGAAAAAATCTCTTTTTGACTATTATTATTGGGATGCAGTTTTTTCTTGTGTCGTCTCTTCTTCAGCGCAGCATCCAGCAGTTAGCGGGAACCACAGTGGCTCCTACAGCAGGTCCCCCGTCCAACCATCAGCAGTCCAATCCAGGCAGCAGCTCCATCCCGGAGCAGGCATCCTTCGGGCGAACAGAGCGTTCGAATGACTCTCCCCTCGTCCCGCCGCGCTTTTATACCCATTTTCCCACCCTGTTCAGCCATTCCTGTTAACCGTGACGGCGTGAAACTCGTCTATCCTGTTGAGCTGCACTTGCTATTGCCATATCCCAGCAGCAACCGATTTGGAAAAATGAAATCTCACGTTCTCTCACGTCTTCCAGCTTCCCAGCTTGCTTCACTTGCCTCACCCCATTTTCGACCAAAAGTGCAATAGTGAAGCAAAATCGGACACACAGACCAAACAACGCAAATATAATAGAGGACAAGGTAGGTCGCCGGCGGCTAAAGCCGCCTCCGCCTCCCTTGTTTTTATTCCGGGCTGGCGAGAGCTTCCTGGCCCTATTTTTTCTGAAATGGACCGCGAAAGCTCTCCTTAACATAGAGCACAGAAGGTGTCATTGATTGCGAGACCTCTCACTAACTTAGGGTGCAAGACCTCTCCAGAACGCGAGTCATATTTTTAACATCGAGGGCGAGTCTTCTATCTAACATAGAGCGCGAGTCCTCTCTCTAACATAGAGCGCGAGACCTCTCTCTGGCATAGAGCGCGAGATCTCTCTCTGGCATGGATCGCAAGACCTTTCTATAACGTAGAGCGCGAAACCTTTCTCTAACATAGGGCGCGATTTCTCTCTCTCTCTCTCTCTAACATAGAGCGCGAGTCCTCTCTCTAACATAGGGCGCGGGAAATCCCCCCTAACATAGAACGTGAGTCCTTTCTCTAACATAGGGCGCGGGAGATCCCCCCTAACATAGAGCGCGAGACCTCTCTCTAACATAGGGCACGATTTCTCTCTCCCTCTATCTCTCTCTCTCTAACATAGAGCGCAAGTCCACTCTCTAACATAGGGCGCAGGAAATCCCCCCTAACATAGAGCGCGAGACCTCTCTCTAACATAGGGCGTGGGAGATCCCCTAACATAGAGCGCGAGACCTCTCTCTGGCATAGAGCGCGAGACCTATCTATGGCATAGAGCGCGAGACTTCTCTCTCTCTCTCTGGCATAAATCGCAAGACCTTTCTCTAACGTAGAGCGCGAAATCTTTCTCTAACATAGAGCGCGAAACCGCTCTCTAACATATAGCGCGAGACCTCTCTGTGGCATAGATCGCGAGATCTCTCTCTTCGACATAGAGAGCGAGACTTTTCTCTAACATAGGGCGCGATTTCTCTCTCTCTCTCTCTCTCTCTCTCTCTCTCTCTCTCTCTCTCTCTCTCTCTCTCTCTCTCTCTCTCTCTCTCTAACATAGAGCGCGAGACTATTTTTTAACATCGGGCGCGGAAACATGAGAACAACAGAATTGAAAAATCCCTTTTTGTCTACTATTTTTGATGTGTAGAGAGTCTTCTTTTCTATCTTGTGAGCAGCATCCAGGAAGTAGGGAGCCCCAGTGGCCTTTACAGCAGCACTTCCAACCATCCATCAAATTCACGGCAGCAGCTCCAGTCCAATGCGGGCATCTTCGGGGCGAACAGAGCGTTCGAATGGCTCTCGCCCTTCCCGCTGCGCTTTTATACCCATTTTCCTACCCTGTTAAGCCATTCCTGTTAACCGTGACGGCGTGAAACTCGTCTATCCTGTTTAGAGAAATTTTCTATTGCCAAATCCCAGCAACAGCCGGTTGGGAAAAATGAAATCACACGTCCCGCCACGCCATTTGCCTCACCCAGCTTGCCTCAGTTTCCTCACCATTTTTCGACCAAAAGTGCAGAAAAAAGTTTCAAACAAACAGACAGACCAAAGTAGCGAAATATATATATGGACAAGGAAGGTACCCCGGGCTACGCCCGGGTCCCTTCCTTGATGAGTCTAGGTCGGTGGTTGCGTCGAGAAGTTTTTTTTCTTTTTTTTCGTTATTGAAAAGTCCTCGAACGCGGTAGTTCTTCTTAACATAGAGCGCGGGAGTTCTTCTTAACATAGAGCGCGGGAGTTCTCCTTAACATAGAGCGCGGTAGTTCTCCTTAACATAGAGCGCGGGAGTTCTCCTTGACATAGAGTGCGGTAGTTCTCCTTGACATAGAGTGCGGTAGTTCTCCTTAACATAGAGCGCGGTAGTTCTCCTTAACATAGAGCGCGGGAGTTCTCCTTGACATAGAGCGCGGTAGTTCTCCTTGACATAGAGCGCGGTAGTTCTCCTTAACATAGAGCGCGGTAGTTCTCCTTAACATAGAGCGCGGTAGTTCTCCTTAACATAGAGCGCGGGAGTTCTTCTTAACATAGAGCGCGGAAGTTCTCCTTAACATAGAGCGCAGGAGTTCTCCTTAACATAGAGCGCGGGAGTTCTCCTTAACATAGAGCGCGGTAGTTCTCCTTAACATAGAGCGCGGTAGTTCTCCTCAACATAGAGCGCGGTAGTTCTCCTCAACATAGAGCGCGGGAGTTCTCCTTAACATAGAGCGCGGGAGTTCTCCTTAACATAGAGCGCAGGAGTTCTCCTTAACATAGAGCGCGGGAGTTCTCCTTAACATAGAGCGCGGTAGTTCTCCTTAACATAGAGCGCGGGAGTTCTCCTTAACATAGAGCGCGGGAGTTCTCCTTGACATAGAGCGCGGTAGTTCTCCTCAACATAGAGCGCGGTAGTTCTCCTCAACATAGAGCGCGGGAGTTCTCCTTAACATAGAGCGCGGGAGTTCTCCTTGACATAGAGCGCGGTAGTTCTCCTTAACATAGAGCGCAGGAGTTCTCCTTAACATAGAGCGCGGGAGTTCTCCTTAACATAGAGCGCGGTAGTTCTCCTTAACATAGAGCGCGGGAGTTCTCCTTAACATAGAGCGCGGGAGTTCTCCTTGACATAGAGCGCAGTAGTTCTCCTCAACATAGAGCGCGGGAGTTCTCCTTAACATAGAGCGCGGGAGTTCTCCTTAACATAGTGCGCGGGAGTTCTCCTTGACATAGAGCGCGGTAGTTCTCCTCAACATAGAGCGCGGTAGTTCTCCTCAACATAGAGCGCGGGAGTTCTCCTTAACATAGAGCGCGGGAGTTCTCCTTAACATAGAGCGCGGGAGTTCTCCTTAACATAGAGCGCGGTAGTTCTCCTTAACATAGAGCGCGGGAGTTCTCCTTAACATAGAGCGCGGGAGTTCTCCTTAACATAGTGCGCGGGAGTTCTCCTTGACATAGAGCGCGGTAGTTCTCCTCAACATAGAGCGCGGTAGTTCTCCTCAACATAGAGCGCGGGAGTTCTCCTTAACATAGAGCGCGGGAGTTCTCCTTAACATAGAGCGCGGGAGTTCTCCTTAACATAGAGCGCGGGAGTTCTCCTCAACATAGAGCGCGGTAGTTCTTCTCAACATAGAGCGCGGGAGTTCTCCTTAACATAGAGCGCGGGGGTTCTCCTTAACATAGAGCGCGGGAGTTCTCCTTAACATAGAGCGCGGTAGTTCTCCTTAACATAGAGCGCGGGAGTTCTCCTTAACATAGTGCGCGGGAGTTCTCCTTGACATAGAGCGCGGTAGTTCTCCTCAACATAGAGCGCGGGAGTTCTCCTTAACATAGAGCGCGGGAGTTCTCCTTAACATAGTGCGCGGGAGTTCTCCTTGACATAGAGCGCGGTAGTTCTCCTTAACATAGTGCGCGGGAGTTCTCCTTGACATAGAGCGCGGTAGTTCTCCTTAACATAGTGCGCGGGAGTTCTCCTTGACATAGAGCGCGGGAGTTCTCCTTAACATAGAGCGCGGGAGTTCTCCTTAACATAGAGCGCGGTAGTTCTCCTTAACATAGTGCGCGGGAGTTCTCCTTGACATAGAGCGCGGTAGTTCTCCTCAACATAGAGCGCGGTAGTTCTCCTCAACATAGAGCGCGGGAGTTCTCCTTAACATAGAGCGCGGGAGTTCTCCTTAACATAGTGCGCGGGAGTTCTCCTTGACATAGAGCGCGGTAGTTCTCCTCAACATAGAGCGCGGTAGTTCTCCTCAACATAGAGCGCGGGAGTTCTCCTTAACATAGAGCGCGGGAGTTCTCCTTAACATAGAGCGCGGGAGTTCTCCTTAACATAGAGCGCGGGAGTTCTCCTTAACATAGAGCGCGGTAGTTCTCCTCAACATAGAGCGCGGGAGTTATCCTTAACATAGAGCGCGGGAGTTCTCCTTAACAGAGAGCGCGGTAGTTCTCCTTAACATAGAGCGCGGGAGTTCTCCTTAACATAGAGCGCGGGAGTTCTCCTTAACATAGTGCGCGGGAGTTCTCCTTGACATAGAGCGCGGTAGTTCTCCTCAACATAGAGCGCGGTAGTTCTCCTCAACATAGAGCGCGGGAGTTCTCCTTAACATAGAGCGCGGGAGTTCTCCTTAACATAGTGCGCGGGAGTTCTCCTTGACATAGAGCGCGGTAGTTCTCCTCAACATAGAGCGCGGTAGTTCTCCTCAACATAGAGCGCGGGAGTTCTCCTTAACATAGAGCGCGGGAGTTCTCCTTAACATAGAGCGCGGGAGTTCTCCTTAACATAGAGCGCGGGAGTTCTCCTTAACATAGAGCGCGGTAGTTCTCCTTAACATAGAGCGCGGTAGTTCTCCTCAACATAGAGCGCGGGAGTTCTCCTTAACATAGAGCGCGGGAGTTCTCCTTAACATAGAGCGCGGGAGTTCTCCTTAACATAGTGCGCGGGAGTTCTCCTTAACATAGAGCGCGGAATAGTTCTCCTTAACATAGAGCGCGGTAGTTCTCCTTAACATAGAGCGCGGTAGTTCTCCTCAACATAGAGCGCGGGAGTTCTCCTTAACATAGAGCGCGGGAGTTCTCTTTAACATAGAGCGCGGGAGTTCTCCTTGACATAGAGCGCGGTAGTTCTCCTTAACATAGAGCGCGGTAGTTCTCCTCAACATAGAGCGCGGGAGTTATCCTTAACATAGAGCGCGGGAGTTCTCCTTAACAGAGAGCGCGGTAGTTCTCCTTAACATAGAGCGCGGGAGTTCTCCTTAACATAGAGCGCGGGAGTTCTCCTTAACATAGAGCGCGGGAGTTCTCCTTAACACAGAGCGCGGGAGTTTTCCTTAACATAGAGCGCGGAATAGTTCTCCTTAACACAGAGCGCGGAATAGTTCTCCTTAACATAGAGCGCGGTAGTTCTCCTTAACATAGAGCGCGTAAGTTCTCATCATAACTATTTCCAGCAGCAGCCGGTTTCAAAAAAACCAAAATGAAAACAGAAAAGCAACGGTTTTATATTAGTAGATCTTTCAGGTCGATTTTCACAAACCGTGATGTAGAACTTACACGTTTCACGTTATTGGGAAAGCTAGAAATGTACCACGTTTTCCAGAGCTGGTGGGTGAGGACTACCCGCGTCATGCATCGGAAATGCCATATCTGGGGTTGACGGCACCGAGTAAGGATTGCAAGTTCACTTGGTTGGAAGGGAATGCGTTGAACCGGTCCGCGGTAAACTGGTCCCCTGGAAACCCGAATAGCTGTAGGGGAGCGGGAACATGTGTTTCGGTCAGTAAATTTTTTAGCGTATATAGCAATACTCGGTCCACATGAGACGTTCTCATGATCATCTCATGAGCATTCAGTGGACATTCATGCACTTTCCGCGATTTTCAAATTATCTGATCTGGCCTCCGAGGAAGTATTCCAACTGAAAGCTATACATATCTGGACAACTTTGTGTTTTGCGTGTTGTAACACGGAAAACCTCACATTTTCGAAGTTTTCTTTCAACTTGTCAAACAGACAGAACGGGCATAATTTCAGTTGACAGTCCCCAATTCGAACTACGGTCGTGATATGATTCTGAACGACATCTGCTGCACGACGGTTCTGAAGCGCACGCTGTGCAAGAAACCTGCGGAACCGAAGCAAGTTCAAGGTAAGTAAGTTGCGTGGATTATATCCAAGTTACAAACTTTCAAATGACTCTGACAACCAGACTTAGACAACGTGATTCATACACTTTTCAACGTCAGAAACGGAAACCACACCACTCAGTGGTTCTAGAAGCATTTTCGCAGTTTTTTTCGAATCGTGAGGTCCTATAGGTTTACCTCTCATACCAATATTTGCAGTGAAAATGCCATGTGATGAAGGTTGGTCACACTACAAGGAGACTGACTCCTGCTTCAAGGTATAGTTTTTTCACCGATATAAGCTGCATGTCACCGACAATACTCGGAAAGTAATCAAACTTTATTGGCTGAGAAATAGCCGAATCAACCTTGGGATGGCATCCTAACCCGCTCCGGGATGTTTCCTGCTTACGGCCTCGGTTGGGACAGTCTGCGACTAAGAAAAGTGTCGAATTAGGCGCTGACAGTCTTGGCGCTTTGGTGGGGGATTTTTCATTTCAACATCTTTTTGTTAAGGACTTCGTTCGACCGGCGAAATATGATGAGTCGATGTCCCACTGCAGGTCATTTGGAGCAGAGTTGGTGACCATTTCAACTTCAGGAGAAACTCTGTTCTTGAAGAGTAGGTTTCACTCGAGTTGTACTGTTGAAGAACTACATTCACGCTACATGCAAATCTATCAGAGTTCTACATGATGTGCGCATAGGGAGCTCAACAAACCTGTCAAAAATGTTAAATTGGAGCAACATTCTCAAAGAAATATAGTATTCGGGCCTCGTATGGCCATTCATTGTGTTTTCATTCACACGGAGACGCCTACGATAGTATTACAAAGTGTTGCCCGTTGAATTCACTTGAACGTAATCAGAACTTTCAACAATATGGGAAATCGTTTTGATTCCCTATAGTGCTCACATTTTCCAACTGGACTCTTTGGCAGCGTGCCAAAATCTTTGGAAGACTTTTATTCAGAGAAAACATGTATTTTGCAGGAAGTTTCTTTGAACACAAAATATAAGAAGACGAACCCTTCATATGAAATTCTATTGTTTGGAAGTATTGAAACATGGTAAAAACTGCCTTGAAATTTTATCGACAAGCTGCCCAAGTCCTGTTGGGAAATGTGCGAACTATACAACGGAGTGATTGAAAATGTTTTCCACAACGTTGAAGTTTGCATCAAAAACAGCCACTGGAAAGTTCGAATGAGTACTGTTACTGTAGTATAAGTAGAGAAGGTGTGAACTAAATTATTGTTTTGTTCCAGGCATGATTGTAAAAGGAACCATCAAGGACTGGGCAGACTTCTCCTTTATCGGTATGACGCATACAGAAGGCGACTACAGCTTCAGATGGACCGATGGCAGCCCGCAGAACTATTCCGTTGTCGCATACGATGTCAACAAACCTAACTTCATGGCAGAACAACAATTTTGTGTAATGGTTGGTTTTTCATTGATACACTGCACCGAATAATGTCCTGCAGTGCGCTAGTATTTTTCTCTAAATGTATACTAGTTTTTTACATTTATTGTAGGGTCTGAGAGTCACATGACACGTTTCCGTCACTCAGGGGTCTGTGAAACGTGGGTACTAAATACTAAATACCATTACTGAATGCTTATCTCAATCAAGAGTTAAAGATTATCTTGTTTGTGTGCATAATTTGCTAAACCGCGAAATACCCCAAGTCAACTGTGTACAGATTGTGCCGCCGATTGAGCCAAACACAGAGATATTCCCACTCTCGAGTATTCGGTTCAAACTCAACCGCTGCATATATCATTTCAGTTCGAGCCATCTTGGTGGCAGTATGGTCCCAAGGGACACCCATCCACCTGGTTTAAAAGAGGTCCAATCAATATACTGGACGATGTCAGGTGTTGGAAGTTGGTTCACCGGGTCATGTGTAAGAAAGGAGCCGTCGAACCAATTGGAGGTAAACTAAACATATAGTGGACTCTTGGAGTATAATTATAAAACGTTCCGGTTGGAACTTTCTGATTCCCATTTGTCTGAATATATTATGGACAGTAGAAGTTTACATCTAAAAATTGGAATGTTTGAATATAGACTGTAGGAGTCTGAGTGAAAAATATAGATCTACGAAAGAATCACGCAAATAATGTGAGCTAACGTAAAACCTATTATTGAAGTTTTTTAAACCCGACTGAACAGTATAAACTTTGATAATGTAAAATTCGATAATATAGACAGTACATACCCTCATTGACATATCGTCAACTACCATGTACAAAGTGAAATATTGTAGTTACTTTGTATTCTAACAAACGCTGTTTCAATACTTTTTAGACCACGGAAGTTGTAAAAGAGGGTGGTCTCGCGTAGCTGGCACCAGGGCATGCCGAAAGGTGAGAGAACTAACCCCCACGGTCTGACGAACATTTGTCATGATCTTTATTGTGAGTAGTCGAGTGAAAGCTTTCAAAACCTGTTCTAACATAGTAAGCACTGACCTCTAACCATACTCAACGAGAATGCATGTTATTTCAACTAAATTATTCATTTCAGGATCGAAACGAGCCCGAAAAGTTATATCAAAGAGGTATGGTTTTCCTAGCCTGGAACGTGAACCTTCCAAACATTATAGTTTATACCTCATATACCGAATGTTCAGGTTGAACTGAAGTGATTAGCACTAGCAAAAACATGAGCATTTTGAAACTGTAACATTAACAGTTTTAGAACTCTGATGTACATTTAAACACCCCTTGTAACAATGTTTGCTTCGGCACAAATAATCGTATTGAAAGTACGTATGTTTGACACTCATAACGTGATTCACTAATGAATCATTAAAGGTGATCCCGAGTGTGACAATGGCTGGAATTATTTCAAAGGCACCCACTCCTGCTTCAAGGTAAGTTTATAGAAAGAGAGGGTAGGAAGTGCAGCATGCAATCTACCGTAGGTACACGTTTACAAAAACCTCTCGTTTACGCTCTGTGCAAAGTGAATGAACTTTATTTAACAAAGTCGGTGCAATACTGTGTGAGTCGACTAGAACTTTCACTATTCTCTCGAATTCGATCTTAGGTTCTTGTGAAGAGGTTCTAGACGTTTTATTCGCATACAAATTGCTCGATTTTACAAACATGGAGAACAAACTGAAAGAAAAACTGATTGAATGAACTAATCGAAAACAATGTATGATGTGAACAACGCGGAGCAACCAACACAATGTGATGTAACAACATCCTATACTGTTAGTCAATTGCGCAGTCACGTGAGACATGCTAAACACAGCAGAACTCATAAACGGGCAATGAAAAAGTGCCCGATACCCCATCAGAATTCTAACTTCACGTGCCTATTCAATTCATTTCTACCATGAATAACTGAATAACTAATCAAATTGATCAGAACTTCCATCAATCCGGAAACTTCCTTCAATCTGACGCTTTCTGCCACGCACAGAAATCAAGAATAGCTTCCCTGGAAACAAGGGAGGAGGCCGATTTTGTCAAGAGTAAGCTTTTTATGTATTTTGTTGTTAGTTAATCTTTGCTTACAGATTTGTTCACCAAAATTAGATAGAAAAACTGTCAAAATATATTACCAGAAATACTTGATGGCTTAGATCTGAGCATACGTTAGTCCTACTCTAGTGATGCCTTTAAGAAAATAAAAACAACTGTACAAAAAACATGAAATACAAAAATTCACCTCAAATATGGCAAATTCGTTATTTCCAGAACTAGTGGGTGCCGATTACCCCTCGCACTCCGTCTGAACTTCCGTTTGTCGGTCTGACCGCGGTGAACGGCGACTGTCAGTTCACTTGGTTGGATGGCAGTTCGTTGAACCGTTCCGCCGTGAATTGGGCCCCGGGAAACCCCAATAAATGCAAAGGCGGAGTGCCTTGTGTGGTGGTACGTTCGTACAGATCGCGTCTGTTCCATGTGTGTCTCTGAAGTAATTTGAAAACTCCACTCATAAGGCGGATAAAAACGTTCAACTGGTCGAATGTGAATCGATCATTTGTTCTCTCTCTCTCTTTTTCTCTCTCTCTATACATCTCTCTCTCTCTCTCTTTTCTCTCTCTCTGGTCTCTCCCCTTCTCTCCCCTTTTTACCAAACAAAAAAGTACGACGTATTCGAACCACGACACAATACAATAATATATTGCATTCCAGCTCACCCCACCTAACTCCAACTACGCCCAAAACCGTTTCCTCGACGATGTCAGCTGCGACTGCAAACAGAAACGCACCTTATGCAAGAAACCAGCCAAACCGGATCGCACTCCAGGTTTGATTTTCACAATTTGACAGTGCTGCACAAAAGCCTAGCAGATCACGTGAAATGTGTAAAAACGTGAAACTAAGAATTGCGTACTATGTGGAGTGATGCACTGCACAGTCGCTGGTTGCTTTATCACCGTCTACATGGATCTTTGTCAATTACCCAATTATTTAATCTACAATCACAGTTTGTAGTGTCACTTATACCAATGTAGAAAGACACGTGTTCGATCGCAAATAAACATTCCATTCCATTCTAGTCTATTCTATACTCAAAAATAAGTTTCACAAGAGAGGACAATATATAATTGATATCATTTTGTTTCAGCCAAAAAAGAATGTGACAAGGGTTGGAGCTATTACAAGGAAACCAACTCGTGTTTCAAGGTCAGTTATTTGATGGCGTTTTGTTGAGCAATACCTTACAAGACTTTGGCATAATCTTACGAGCGAAAGAGCACGCTAAAACAAAGTTTTCAAAATGTTGTGCATGAAGAAGTATCACTATGGTGAGTTGCGAAATTAAGAAATGTCTGTCTTGCCGGAGCCGAAACTGCGAGCAACAGTTTCGTAGAAGAGCGCTGACCACTGCGCTATTAGTGCACATAACCGAAAAGGTTTGGAATCAAAGCAAAGAAATGTGTGCGTACACAGCGTAAAGTACAGTATCGAAATATACAGTATCCTCCCGCCTTTCCGTTGGCGACGACTACACGAGAGAACATGATCCAACCGTATAAAATACAGCCTGTTCAAAAAAGACCACCACAATGTTCAAATCTAAACAGGACTAGTCCAGGAAAGCAACAATTACTTCAAATGATATTCTACTAAATGATTGTTATTTTCAGAACTTTGCCCGTCCCGCCAACTTTGCCCGTCCCGCCCAGCAGAAATGGGCACCGTTTCAACCCCGGGAGAAACAATGTTCGTAAAAAGTAGGTTTTAGAAGATTTTTTCGGACAAAGTTTGTTAAACTAGCTCGTCGATAGTTACAGGTCAGATCTCTAAATTATTTTACCTATTTTTTAATCCCGCTGAGTTTGTAGTTAAGTTCGAAGTTCCGATCCTTCACGATCAAAACTCGTGTGCTGTAACTCGTTTCAATATCCAGCTAAAACAAACATTTGGTGACTCTCCATAAACGAGCTTGTGTGTTTGAAAGATACAGTAACCTCATAAAACATGCGGATAAGCTGTTAGGTGTATTATTTGTTGTTGATGTTTCTATGAGTTCGAAGTGCAGTTGTCCATTAGGTTTTTGTATTTCAGACCTGGTGAAAGACAAGGTGTCTACCACCACTTCCACGTGGTACTACATGCCGTTCATGAACCTCTTGGGCCTGAACGGAGACTGCAACTTCAAGTGGCCCGACCTGACCCCAATGAACAAATCGGTCATTGGCTTCATCACTGGAAAACCGAATCACTGCACAAACAACCAGTTTTGCATCATGGTAAACAAATAAATAAATTAAAACGATCAATCAATGGCAAACATTCTTCGGTGAGAAGCAAACCGCTGACTTTGACGAACTTGAATAGCGAAACTGGCGAAAAGCACCCGGTTATTCCTTCCGGATCATAAATGCCAGCGTTGACACGCGCCGTTCTGAAGTTGGAATTAGACTGACAAGTTTGCAGTATTACTTAGTTACACTTAAGTAAGTACCATCGTGATGGTTGGAGCTTTGAGAAGTAACCTTCGTTGCAGAGATTAACTAACGAACTTTCAACTTAGTACTCAACATCTGCATTGTAAAGACAGAAATCACCAAGGCACGCGAGCAACTTCCTTCATTTTAGCTCACAGAGAATCTAAAAATCTGAATCATTCAGTGGGAACTGCCTAAAATTTGGCGAGGTGGTGCCGTCAACGTTCTAGACGACATTCATTGCTGGACCACAGTGTACCGGGTGTTGTGTAGAAAGAGTCTCGATGTGAAGGAAATCGAAGGTATAGTCAAATCCATTCAGTGTTGACTACTACAGTGTCGCTCAAAGCTCATGTGGTAAGCTCGTAGAGTTTTTGAATCGTACAGAAACCGGACTACTCGCACAACATTTCAAACAAATGTTTACGTACCACATCTCGGTTTCACTTCAAAGTGCTTTGGACTTGAGTTAAACATCTTACGCTTCTCAATTTTGCCAATGAGAGCAATCTGAAAGAGTTGTATTTGTAGTTTGATCATTCACAGAGACCGTGGTTTGCAAGGATGGTTGGTCTCATGTGGAAGGAACCAACACATGTGTCAAGGTGGTGGTTGAAACGTGTATTTTTAGTGGATGGTAATGAAAAGTAAAGTGAAATGAAAAACAACCAATGGTTGTACATAATTTTCTGTTTTACTTGATTAGTTATTCGATTAGTAGTATTCATAGGTGATGCCGGTAGGTTTTTGAGGAACTATCTTACATGGTCAAATGTGGAAATCAAACTAGAATTGATGAAAATACAAACGTAGAACGAGTTGAAAAAACACAAAAAACACAATTTGTTTTCAAAACATCCTATCACCTACCACAACACAGTAAGTGACTGTACGAATTCATATTTAATAAAAACCATTTTGCTAGATGCTTTCTTTGAGCCGATAACCCATAATTTCCAGGACCGAAAACAACCGAAAACGACCCCGGTTAGAAACATTGGTAAGTGTCAAGTGAATTCTCGTTGATTGATTCTGAAGTATCGTCGTTGAAGTCGAGTTTCGCTAGAAACGAACAGTTTGAGTTCAAACCGAACTTTTGTTGTTTTGCATTATCATCAGGTCGGTAAACTTGCAAAATCTATAAAACCAAATGATTTGTTCAGAGCAAATTTTGAAAGAGAAATGCGATTCTATCCCGGAAAGAACCTATTTTGACGCGAACACGGTCAGTTTCACGGTTTTACAAAAGACATTCACAGTTTTCTAACATTAGCGACACATTTCACTGGTCTTGCGGTTTACTCTTGGATTGTCAGTTATAAGAAAATAGCAACGAAATCTGAGTTATCGAATTCTCATGAGAAGGTTGACAAGAATGTACACAATTCTAACTGAAATCAAGTGAATAATAGGTAAAAGATTCCTCCATGTTTGGTAAAGAGGTCAAAGGTCCAGGATGAAAAAAAAATCTAGTTAAAATTACTAATGTTATGAGTAATCGAAGTGAATTCGAATAATTCTTCCAGCTTACTTGTGTGGTGCAGAGCTCAGATTGCTCAGACGTCAAATATCCCGGATTTCTAAATAGAAATGCAAACTGTGACCCAATAAGGAGAACCTTGGAGAGGAAAGGCTTTTTCGTGAGTTTCCAAACTTTTCCAATCCCGCTAAAACACGTTAAAAAAGACAGATTGAGAAGATTCATGGTGGTCTGGTCTGGTCTGATTGTAGTTCGATCTATCCACATTCTGATCAATATTGAAAAACGATATTTGAAAAAGTTCTGACGTGTCTGCACATCATTGAAGTTTCAACAAACCAATTAAGCCTACAAAACAAAAAAAAAATCAACTTCATAACACCACAATTGATGAAAAAAGAGACGTTTTGAAACAACTCTTATCTGTACATTCAAAAAATTTCACGTGAAACGTTTCCAAACTGTCGCAACTAATGATGCATGTGGGAAACGTCCAAACCAGTCATAACATTTGTTGTTCAGAAGAGGAGATCCAGTGACCTCTGTGTGTTTGGTGAGTTGTTATTTTATAGAAACTTTAGTCGGTTTCACAGAAATCAAATCATGGCTGTTGTCATGTTTGGTCATGAAGTTCATCAAGAAATCAAATTGTGAAATAACCCGCACTCACGGCGGTTTGGTCCGTTTTACTTGAAGCATATTGTACTATTCTGTAGCTGTTTCTTCGAAAAACAGAAGTCGAAAAAAAGGAATTCACATATAAATGGAGAAAATTGAAAAGTCTTTGTTGTTCATACTGCGAGTCCTACTGTACTACAAAAGTAGTTTTCTCTTAGTTACGCGAATGTTACCAGAAAGCACCCCCCCCCCCCAGTGCATTGCATTCTATTCGGGTTTAATGGAAAATGGGGTGTAATTTGTGTTAAGCATTAGTCAACAGTTACTGAAAGACTCTAATGTGTACTGTGGCAGCTCATATAAGAATGAAAAAGAGCATGTGTACCTCGTTGTTTACAGGCCAGGAGTTGCGGTGCGGAAAAGGAGAGTCGATCAGAGATGATCACTGACCGAAAATGGTGAAAACTTTTTTTTTGTAAACATTATTTACTCCATGACTACAGTTGTACTTTTCTTGGCTCAACTGCAGCTGAAATGTCGTTCAAGCCAAACCGATTAGTATAGGCTAACTTTGAAAAAGTGCATATGTGTATTCCATTAACAATACTGGTAAATAATACGAGGTGAAACGTGAAAAACTCTTGTGTGTCACACGTTTCACGCGATCATTAAACGAATGAAATGTAACTTTTTGTTCTTTTCGAAAATTCGTGGTCGGGCGCCTCAAACGATTGCCAAGCGAGAAGTGGAGAAGCTTCCACATAGTATACTCCAAGTGGGTAAACGGATTGCATTCTTTTTTTCTCTCTTTTTCTTTCTTTCTCCATTATCTTCGACTTTATTTTCCAGTTTCCAGTTACCGCCCAACTTTTTCAATTCGAGTCTGACTTATCGACGAAAAAGCAAGTTGAACTATTCGTTCACCTATGGGTCCGTGAGAAAGCTGAAAAAACCGAGAAATGAAGATGAGAAAGTGAGTTATACTAGAAGTAAACTGAATAATCACGTAGCGTTAGCATCTTAATAATGAGGCAACGTGCACTTTGTCATTGCACGTTTCTCAGTTCTGGTGTGTATAACACGTTCACGTGACTGTGCAATCGACGAACAGTATACAGATTTTGTTTTGCACTCAATTCTTAACAATCAAAAAACAAATAATGTCAAGTTGGACACTGTACGAGTGCAGTAGGCTGAAAAATGCTGTCTGCGTGAAATTGCTTTCAACATCCGAGAAGCTCATGTGATATTTCTCACTAGAATCTTATGACCTCCTCATGAGCTACTAGTAATCCAATTGTAGTATAGCAATCGATAGAATCTCATAAGAAGTTCGTGATCTAATGCTCATGGTCATGAGATCTCATAATGTTTAATCGCTTGCTCCAATGACAGATGTACTATTTTTCAGTTTTTGCCCCCGAAAATATTCATAAAGCTTTGATTTTTCAGATTGATGCAATGATTCGTAAAAAGCAGTACGGTTCTCTAATAATTGTCTCTCATTGCGAAACTAGTTCGAAGAGAGAAGCTTACGTGACACATTTATCCAAGTACACTGACGTGACTGAACGTGGAAAGTGTAGTGGAGTTACGTGGGATTGCGCACGTGGATCGGAGTGCGAGATCGATTTCATAGGTGATCGATGTTCTATTTCATCTTAGATTCATTTCAAATGCTAGTATTTCTGAGGAGTTGGTAAAAAGGCACTACAAAACAATATGTTTTCCTGGTCAAGCACTAAACTAGTATATAGTGGGGGCTAAATTTATAAATTTCAATCTCTCGCCGGGATCGAACCTGCGAGCAAAAGTTTCTCGGAAGGCGCTTACCACTACGCTATTAGAGTACATAATGAGCAAATTTTGGAATCGAAGGTATGTGTGTGTACACAGCGAAAAGTGAGATACACAGCCCCCTATCGCCTTTCCGTTGTCGACGACTATACCATTGGTCGAAATCACAATCACTTGAAACGGGTAAAAACTGTTAATTTCGTCAGTTCAGTCTTGAATGAGGTGAACATTTCAGATGCGATCCTTTTCAGAATCTCACAGATTCTATCTGGCCTTCGAGAACAGCGTCTGTGAAGAATACGTGACGGAAAAATTCTTCAAAGCCAGTAATTACATCGTACCAGTTGTCCTAAAAAGAAGGATTCTGGAACATCTGGTCCCTTCCGAAATGTTCATAGGTAGCTGTTCGACACTTTGTCTTTGAACAACAGCAAAAAAAAAACTCGGAATAGACTTTGCTAATCAATGGAGCATCAAATTATTTTTGAACTCGTTTTTTTGTGATGGTCCAGTACTGAAGTTGCAGAAAAGATATCGAAGTTTCCAATTTTCTTCAAGAACGTTGCATGTATGCAAGACTGCGCAAACAAGTTATTGCAAGAGTTTCATATAGTGCAATCATGTTGGGATCCCTTCTCTTTTCTTCTTGAACAAAAACACTAGAAGTAAATTGAATGGTCACGTGATGTTCGCAAATGAGGAATCCTGCACTTTGTCATTGAATATTTCTGAGTCCTGCTAAGTTCATCATGTTTGACGTGGCTGTGCAATTCACTAACAGTACAGTTAGTGTTTTCAGCTGCTGATGATTTTGAATCTCCCCGAGATCTGGCACAATACCTGAATACATTAAGCGGAAACGATACGGAGTATAGAAAGTGAGTTGTAAATTTTATTCAGACAGACCATAATTTGTTTATTCAAACTTCCAGTTTTTTCATGGGACACAGCATTCAGAAGCAGAAGGTTTGTTTGCGGAAAACAAAGAATACTATTCGACGTACACAATCGTCGTGACTTTGTTTCTAGGACTTGCCAGATATAAACACGTTCCACCAGCAATTAAAGTTGTCGTCTAAAGAAAGGCGGGGATATACTGCATATCTCATGTTGTGTTCTGTGTGAACACGAATACGATTCGTCAACAGTGTTGCTATAAGCGCAGTCGGTATATTGGCTAGCGTCCGCGCGTCCCAAATTTTTGGGCACGGGTTCGAGTCTCACGTGAGGCCGATATTTTATAAATTTGCCACGAACTATAGACAGCTAAGTGTATTTCATTTATTCATCAGATACTTTTCGTGGAGAAATAACTACGAGATTGTGGACTATGAAGCTGACATCTGTCAACTGTGCGCGGACCTCCATGTACGGAATCGGACCCCCACGGTCATCCCCGACATCACCCAGTATTGGAATGTGCAGAATCAGTGCCTGTCGGGATACGCCATGTTACTGGGGCAGTAGTGTATAAAGACTATTTATGTATTTAGTATTCATTATTCATGTTATTAAGACTTACATATTTATGTTTTTGTTGTTTGACGTCTATTTGTTACGAAACAGTGTTCATCATCGCGCAGCGCAAAGCGCTGCGTGTGAGTTGTGTTTGGTTTGGCCATTGCGCACCCATTTTTAGCTTTCAAACCACAAAAGTCTTCAAAGAATACATTTTTCGAAATTTAACAAAAGAGAAAGCTCGAGATCTATTATATACATGTTGTGTGCAAAAATTAGGAAAATCGGTCAAGTTTTAAAAAAGTTATGCTGTCGCGTCGTTATGAAAATTTCCGTTGTCCCTCGTCGCTCGTTCCTCGTCCCTCGTCCGGTGTCCGCATAGAAAATTATTTTTTAACTACTGGGTCGATTTGGCTGAAATTTGGCACTTTTGTGTAAACCCCAAAGTTAGCGCGGCCCCAAAAGTTTGGTGATGTCACGTTATGTCTAACGGTTGGCGCTGGCACCAGATGACGCCGAAAGCTGGAAAATATGTGTTCCCATGAGTTAATATGTCACAAAAGTAGGTTTAACCTGATTCCCAAAACATGGCGCCATATTTATCAAATGGCGCCAAACGCGGGTGCCTATTGGCGCCGAATGAGAACGACGCTAGCCCGCTAGCGAAGTGGGGTAACGACCGGATTCGTTCACAGAGGTCAAAACTATACATTTAGTTGACAAGCGGATTGAGTATCCACATTTCTTGAACATTTGGCGCCGAAAGGCACGTTTATCGCCAATTGGCACCAAAATCGAAAATATTGTTTCCGAACAAAAAATCGTCGGAAACTGCGCTAATTGGTCCAAGCCGTTCGTTCTTGTTCTTTTTCACCAATTGGAGTGAAATGTATGATTATTGGGGCCAAACGCTGGCGCCCGTTGGCGCCAAATCAGTAAAGGCTTGCCTTGTACTGTGATGACTCAGAATTTTCACAAAGCTCAGATTTTAATGAAATAGGCGAAAAAATACGGTTCTGTGGTTTTTACAAGTTTCGCCAATCACGCCAATTTCAGAAGTGAATTGGCGGTAAAAAAAAATTTGAAAAACGAGGAGCACACCGTTTGAGAACTCGAAACATCGCCCAGTAGTCAGAATGTTCTGATTGTTATAGTCATTGAGTGATTGTACTAGAACAACTAGCAAAAAGAGAACAATTAGTAAAAAGTGGGGGACCAGGAAGTGTGTGAGTTCTGTTTGGTTTCACCGTTTCCAGCAAAGAGTGAACAATACGATGTAGGGAGTGTGCAACAAAAATAGAACAATACTTGCACAACGGTTCACAAAAAAACATTTATTACAGAAACCTAATTTTAGCGTGAATGTATAAGTGGTATAACGTACGTATGTTGTGAACCGTTGTGCAAGTATTGTTCTATTTTTGTTGCACACTCCCTACCTCGTATTGTTCACTTTTTGCTGAAAACGGTGAAACCAAACAGAACTCACACACTTCCTGGTCCCCCACTTTTTACTAATACATGTTGAATTCTCAGTTTTTTTTTTTGAGTTGAGACTCAAGGTAGATACACATTTACGGGTCATTAGCTGAACTTTTTTTTCTAATCGAGTCTATGTGATACATTTTGAAAAATGAAAGATGTGACGTGAAATAAATTTTTATTGAAAAACAAAGTTTTCCATCATAATCCCTTACCAAACGTTGTATTGTAAAAACAACCTGAAAATGTCGGCACATTGATCCCATGCTGCGTCTCTCGCTTCGCACACTCTCTACGTGATCTGTATCCTATGTAAACAGGAAAAGAACGTGAGCTCGTGAATATTTTGTAGTTTAATCTTTCACCGTTTCATGGGAACTTTGCGAAAAGATATGTCCGCCGATCATACTACAACTGAATAAAAAAAAAGAATTGCAACATAAATAGTAACTACAAATTATACCTATAATAAACAAATATGTACTATTTGCAAGCGACCTGCTTTTCGAGAGATTGTTTGCTTATCATGAGTCATTGTGCATTTCGGGCGCATTTCGCAACATTCAGTTTGAAAAGATGGTGTAGTTATCATACAACAGGACATTGACCGACCATTGATGGGTTTCAGACGGTTACATATTTTATACAGTACATACGTATATTGACATCAGTGTCAAAATTTGAGTATTCCAGACTTGAGATTCCAATTAACGATCTTTAACTTGTGAGTGCCACATTATATTGAGACAATTTACGGTGTTATAACAGATTCTACCTTTTTAGGTCCAAACCAACGCGTATCACAAAAACTTAGTTTACCGACAACTGTTTTTTCTTGTGCAAAGTATTAATACTATAAGTCATCTTCAAATAAAATATAATCAAGTCATTCAAAGTTAGAATGGTTTTTGAAGTCAATTTCTGCCATTACTGAATGTGTTCGGATGTTTCTGTGTTCTACTATCATGTTTACAATTTTACCCTTATGTCAATAGAGAAATCAATCAATCCAGAGCTATGATAAGACAGTGATATTGCATATTGAGGTAGGGGCAAAACGTACCACTTTCTATACTCTCTCTTTCGTCGTTTTTCTAGTTTGTATTACTTCTTTGAGCGTCACCTTTATTGTTTTCTTGGCCGAGTCCGCTTCGGATTGGTTCGTTTTGCGACTAATGATAATTATGAAATTCGGGTTCAGCTCTCAATCCAAGTTTTGATACAGTTGACCTGTTTTTCAGTGATGGGCGCAATAGCCTATTATTCCATTTCTTGTTTTGTTTCTTTTTTTGACTGAAAATGTTGTTCTAATTCTCAAATTACCAATCTTGAATGAAAAATTGAATTAGGTGATTTAGAAATGAGAACAAAAAGAGTCAAAAAAATTCTTGCTGACACTTTTCACCATCGATTTTGGCTGTTGCTCGTTAGGAACTTGTATGAAACCATCACAGCCTCAAACTTTCTTCAGGCTTTTCCCTCAAATAAAATGAAAGCCAGGATTATCGTTCGACGCTCCGTTCTTATGATTTTCGCTGTGTGTTCAGCACTGTTTTGTGTTACTACAATGTGGAGTGTGAGTCTATTTACCATATTGTGTCAACTATATTAGAACATATTCATGTTGCTTGAAAATACAGTACGATAGTTGAAAAGATAAATTGTCTTCGAACACATTATTTTATAAATTACTAAAGTAGCCTGATATCAACAGTTAGTGGAGCTTGTTTACACGAGCAACGTGGTTTTGTATAGTAGTTTCAACTTCCTAGTTTTCTTATAATTTAATGAAAGCCCAACATTCCTGCTTAGATAACATCCAACAGCATTTTTTGCCCGAAATAGGTAGTTTAAAGGGACCGTTCCCGAGGTTTGAGCTGATGAGTTGCTTTTGTTACCATTGAAAAACCACAATCATTCATATAGGTGTCAACTTCCTGTCTTGTTCCGTGTTATCAAAAACGCATACACCGCCAAGTTCACTTACGTACAATATTTTCAAAATGTTCATATACAAAACCATATCCAAAACATGGCAACAATTACCTAATTGAGAGCTTCTACTCAAAGTGTGTCATATTTTCAAGTAAATGAATAATTTGAACATTACCACATTTATTTCCATTCCTATTGAGCTTTTTCAGATGGATATGTACAGAAATTCTCCGATTCTTCGAAAAGTGGGTAGTTTTCAATACTGTTGCTCGATTCAAACTTTAATAGTTTTACTATGTGTGAAAATGTGTTCACAGTTGTGTTATTAAATGCGACTCACCAGCAACAAAAACTGAATGCGAAAAAGAGAAGAAGGAAAACTGCTACATTCGATAAATGGTTCATTACTGGAAGGGGAAAATATGAAATTGAAATGAATTTCATATCGAATTAATCTTTGACTCGTGCTCTTCTTTCCGCATTCATGTGTGCTGAAACCACTCGTTTAATGGTTCAACAGCTAAATATACTTAAAGAAGGACGATTATGTGGTCCAATCGCAACGCTTCAGTCCTTCAAATCTCAATGCATTTTTCAATTGCAGTTTAAAGGACCGTTGACACGGAATTGGTCCACATAATCGTCCTGCTTTCAGTACAGGTATATTTTCCAGAAGTCCGCCAACACAACACAACTGCTGCTCTCGCCGAGCAACGTGAGTTGCATTTTTGTTTTCTAATGTCCATTTTAGAAGATACTACAAGAAATGGTCATTCACCGAAAATGTGCTGTAGAAGTGCGGTGTTTTTCAGCCGCACATTCTCTGGTTTTACTTCGAACTAGATACGTTTGGATTGTATGTAGAAAATGTTTCACTGGTTTTCGGCAATGGAAAGCCGAACAAAACTTCGGAAGCTAATTAAAACCATGCCTGGTGGTCTGACAGGAACCGAATCTCGTGCCTTGCGCTCCACGATTAATTCATTCGCTCTGACGCGAATGCGTCTTGAAAACCAAGTTTTGAAGATGGACGATTATGTGAACCAATCCCGTGACACCAGTCCTTTGAACTGCAAGTGAAAAATGAAAAATTTTCAGTCTTACATTGTTTCGTCAAGCTCTCTCTCTTTTTATTTCTCTTCATTTCTGTCGCTCGCTCCCCCCCCCCCCCCGTCTCTCCCTTTCTCTCTCTTCCTCTCTCTTTGTCGTTTCTCTTTGCTCAACAATCAGTAATTCTGTCTGTCGCTTCCCATTTCTCAACAATACCCTTCATTTTTCTCTGTATCTCTATATTTTAACTCTTTTTTTCTTGCTCCTTCCTAGTTTCTACTTGCTGGGGTATATTATTTGTTCTCTTTGTCTGTCTCGCTCACTGGTTATCTTTCTTCCGTGTCTGCTTTCTATATCAGTTCTCGATCCCCCTATTTTTCTCCCACTTTCTCTTTTTGCCTCCCTCCTCCTGTCTCTCTCTCGCTCATGAAGTTGGTGATCTGAGATCAAAACATCTCTTAGTTTCGCAACCGTTTCAATACCACTTTCCAGGCTCTCGATGAAAACAAACCACAGCGATGATATTTACAAATGGAACAGAAATAGCTGAGCCACTTTTCCAAGGCTAGTCAAACACAGAACTTCTATATCGAAATTGATGAAAAAATTGAAAGTTACTCGTAGAAGGTGAGAAAAGCCAGAACAGTGGTCAAAAATTCCATTTTTGATTGTCTAGAACTCGGTTGTTCGGACCGAATGCTGAGAAAACACAATTTTGTCCAAACTATTAAATGCGCGGTTAGCGAACGAATATGTGACGCTGCTTATGACGGGTTGCGGCGCGCGGGCGTTTTCAAGTTTTCGCACGAGGTTTCGCACGTATTTCATTTCTAAACTTTCGAACAGTTTCAGGCAAGGTGAAGAAGACGGGCACTGAGAACACAAGACAAGAAAGAATTCTACCACCAGTTCACACATGTCATCAGGAATCAATGTTCGGTCAGTCACTGACGCGGCAGAAAGCATTCCGGAATCAACCTCTCGACTACGGTTTCTAGATAATCAACCAAACAACAAATGCTGAAGTTATCAACACATGTAATGACGAAAAAACACTGGCGCCAAATCTGCTACCTCTGGAAACAGGCTTGGATGGAACCGGTTGTATCAAGGAATTGTATACTCCGGCGAATAATGAAATTGAAAGTATTATTACGACAAAAGGCTGTCATAAATTCAGCTGGAACAGTACCACATACATTGGTACTACTGTAAATAATTGAGGGTGGCTGAAATTGAAGTCGTGCACATAGCCTGCTTTCTGATTCAGTAAAACAGCAGATGGCGGATGTGGACTATTTCCGAAATTACAACAAAAAGTTTTTGCACCAATTATGGTGCATACTAATTGGTGCAGTGTCAGGCTGGACCAACATCACTAACTGCTCCTGAGCTCGGTACACACCTGACACGATGAACCGCTACACCTGATAGTAAGCCTAAGACATTTGTTACCATAACAACGCGCGTCAGGCACGCTTGTTCCATACCAAACTGCTGACATATATGCAGATTGAACAGTACCACATAAATTGGTTGAACTGTAACTACATGAACAGATGTCAGAAATCGAGTCCTTCCGAAAATATACTCAAACGTTCCTGCACCAGTCATGGTGCAAACTGATCGGGGCAGTCCCCGATTGGTCCATCAGCACCAAGACAATGGCGCTGCTGGAGGTAAGCCAGTGAACCCCCTGCCGGATGAACGAGACGATCAAACTCAGTAACTGGTCGTACTCGAGACAAGCACTGGGGAAGGAAGCCGGCACCGTGCAGTGGCTGGCGCATCTGGCCCTCTTCCAAGCCCTAGCGGACAATACTGAAGGAAGAGAGCTGGAGGCGCAGAAGCGAACTACACTGTGCGGGGCTGACCGCCTCATCCTCGCCTCGTTGGCGGTTAAGACCAAGCTGGGAAATCTTCGCAGACTGCTAAGGATCTGCTCGACCTACCAGGCGATCCTGACAAATAAGGAAGACTCGGGGAATTATTCACTGTTATTTCTCAACTAAGTCATAGCTAGTCAGTACAGAATCGAATTCAGTCGCAAATATGTACCTATCCCATTCGGAATCTGTGAATTCTCAACTAAGTAAATACTTCAGTGGGTTCCGTGGTTGAAAATCAAGCTGCCGTGGTTGAAAGTCAAGCTGCCATGGTTGGAAGTCAAGCTGCCGTGGTTGAAAGTCAAGCAGTCAAGTGGGTTGAGATCAAACTATACTGTGTCACCGATTTGTGACACGCTGAGTGAGGAATACTTTTTGTAACTCTGTATCAAGAACATTTACATACCTTCTCCTTACCTTCCCTGAAGTTTCATCGAAAGATTTCAATTGCTCATTTCTTTAAAGATTTTCTCTTCGAAGCATCCTACACATTCACGACATTGAGAAGACAAATCTCATACGACCTGCAGAAGATAGTTTACGACAAAACTCCACGACGATATAAGAAACAGTTCCGGGGAAGAATAACAAGAACTCTGGAACGGGCTGAGCGAGACACCCAGACAGAGGAAGAATACGAGAAAACGGACCCGTCGGATTGGGCCGACAGGACGGACGGTCGTTGTGATCAACTCACCACCGCATGCAGCAGTCTAGCAAAACACGATATCACCACTACACCTATTAGAAATCTTAGACAATATTAATCGTAACACACGCATCAAGCTTGTTACTTACTAAATTGCTGGCATATATGCAGCTGGAACATATCTCGTATATGGTTTAACTGTGAATACACACGAATTCGGATAAGATTTCTGCCTTCTTCAGTCAGAAAGAACGCAGTTATAGCAGAGATGAAAGAATGGAACCCGTTTGAAAGAAACCAAACCCGAGTGAATGGAAATGGACTAGGAAGACAATCTTTGAAGTAAGCAATGTGCGCGTTGCTGCAGGTTTTGGTAGAAGAAGCGGAAGATGGCGGACCAGAAGGAGAAGTCATTTGCAGCTTGTACGTATCTGAGAGGGACATCCTACGCACACTAGCAAAAGAGACTGACTCGAAAACACTCCTCAAGCTGAGTTAGTTAAACATCTTACGCTTCTCAATTTTGCCAATGAGAGCAATCTGAAAGAGTTGTATTTGTAGTTTGATCATTCACAGAGACCGTGGTTTGCAAGGATGGTTGGTCTCATGTGGAAGGAACCAACACATGTGTCAAGGTGGTGGTTGAAACGTGTATTTTTAGTGGATGGTAATGAAAAGTAAAGTGAAATGAAAAACAACCAATGGTTGTACATAATTTTCTGTTTTACTTGATTAGTTATTCGATTAGTAGTATTCATAGGTGATGCCGGTAGGTTTTTGAGGAACTATCTTACATGGTCAAATGTGGAAATCAAACTAGAATTGATGAAAATACAAACGTAGAACGAGTTAAAAAAACACAAAAAACACAATTTGTTTTCAAA
The DNA here is from genome assembly GCA_964036275.1 of Litoditis marina. Taxonomy (NCBI): domain Eukaryota; kingdom Metazoa; phylum Nematoda; class Chromadorea; order Rhabditida; family Rhabditidae; genus Litoditis; species Litoditis marina. The sequence goes on from OZ038434.1 coordinate 32,155,514, forward strand.
ACATCCTATCACCTACCACAACACAGTAAGTGACTGTACGAATTCATATTTAATAAAAACCATTTTGCTAGATGCTTTCTTTGAGCCGATAACCCATAATTTCCAGGACCGAAAACAACCGAAAACGACCCCGGTTAGAAACATTGGTAAGTGTCAAGTGAATTCTCGTTGATTGATTCTGAAGTATCGTCGTTGAAGTCGAGTTTCGCTAGAAACGAACAGTTTGAGTTCAAACCGAACTTTTGTTGTTTTGCATTATCATCAGGTCGGTAAACTTGCAAAATCTATAAAACCAAATGATTTGTTCAGAGCAAATTTTGAAAGAGAAATGCGATTCTATCCCGGAAAGAACCTATTTTGACGCGAACACGGTCAGTTTCACGGTTTTACAAAAGACATTCACAGTTTTCTAACATTAGCGACACATTTCACTGGTCTTGCGGTTTACTCTTGGATTGTCAGTTATAAGAAAATAGCAACGAAATCTGAGTTATCGAATTCTCATGAGAAGGTTGACAAGAATGTACACAATTCTAGCTGAAATCAAGTGAATAATAGGTAAAAGATTCCTCCATGTTTGGTAAAGAGGTCAAAGGTCCAGGATGAAAAAAAATCTAGTTAAAATTACTAATGTTATGAGTAATCGAAGTGAATTCGAATAATTCTTCCAGCTTACTTGTGTGGTGCAGAGCTCAGATTGCTCAGACGTCAAATATCCCGGATTCCTGAATAGAAATGCAAACTGTGACCCAATAAGGAGAACCTTGGAGAGGAAAGGCTTTTTCGTGAGTTTCCAAACTTTTCCAATCACGCTAAAACACGTTAAAAAAGACAGATTGAGAAGATTCATGGTGGTCTGGTCTGGTCTGATTGTAGTTCGATCTATCCACATTCTGATCAATATTGAAAAACGATATTTGAAAAAGTTCTGACGTGTCTGCACATCATTGAAGTTTCAACAAACCAATTAAGCCTACAAAACAAAAAAAATCAACTTCATAACACCACAATTGATGAAAAAAGAGACGTTTTGAAACAACTCTTATCTGTACATTCAAAAAATTTCCCGTGAAACGTTTCCAAACTGTCGCAACTAATGATGCATGTGGGAAACGTCCAAACCAGTCATAACATTTGTTGTTCAGAAGAGGAGATCCAGTGACCTCTGTGTGTTTGGTGAGTTGTTATTTTATAGAAACTTTAGTCGGTTTCACAGAAATCAAATCATGGCTGTTGTCGTGTTTGGTCATGAAGTTCATCAAGAAATCAAATTGTGAAATAACCCGCACTCACGGCGGTTTGTTCCGTTTTACTTGAAGTATATTGTACTATTCTGTAGCTGTTTCTTCGAAAAACAGAAGTCGAAAAAAAGGAATTCACATATAAATGGAGAAAATTGAAAAGTCTTTTTTGTTCATACTGCGAGTCCTACTGTACTACAAAAGTAGTTTTCTCTTAGTTACGCGAATGTTACCAGAAAGCACCCCCCCCCCCCCCCCCCCCAGTGCATTGCATTCTATTCGGGTTTAATGGAAAATGGGGTGTAATTTGTGTTAAACATTAGTCAACAGTTACTGAAAGGCTCTAATGTGTACTGTGGCAGCTCATATAAGAATGAAAAAGAGCATGTGTACCTCGTTGTTTACAGGCCAGGAGTTGCGGTGCGGAAAAGGATCAGAGATGATCACTGTTTCTGGCTGACCGAAAATGGTGAAAACTTTTTTTTGTAAACATTATTTACTCCATGACTAGAGTTGTACTTGTCTTGGCTTAACTGCAGCTGAAATTTCGTTCAAGCCAAACCGATCAGTATAGGCTAACTTTGAAAAAGTGCATATGTGTATTCCATTAACAATACTGGTAAATAATACGAGGTGAAACGTGAAAAACTCTTGTGTGTCACACGTTTCACGCGATCATTAAACGAATGAAATGTAACTTTTTCTTCTTTTCGAAAATTCGTGGTCGGGCGCCTCAAACGATTGCCAAGCGAGAAGTGGAACCCTATTCGTTCCCCACAACGACAGGGACATGCAGAATGTACTCGGTGAGAACTAGTTTAATATCTACAATAAAGAATGAAATAACCACCTTCATTCAATCACATGTGAGCTCGAACGTTTTTGAACTATTCGGCGGAGAGTTGGCATCTGGAATTATACAGCTGGAAGTTCTTCTGGAAATATCTCTGTTGAGAACTCTAACTGAAGGAAGAAGAACAAGTAGATAACATGCAAAAAATGTAATGGTCCCGTGAAACACTATTTGAAAACGCTGTTGAGACTATACTGTGAGTCAATTGCACAGTGAAGTGAAACATGTTAAACACAGCAGAACTCACAAGGGTGCAATGATGAAGTCCAAGATGCCCCATTAGAATGCTGGCTTCACGTGGCTATTCAATTTACTTCTAGTATATACGGTTTTGTGCAGTGTTGCAGGCTTATTACACTCTTCTTGGAAGACGTAATCGAGCAGTTATACGTGAAATAATCAAAAATCAAATTATTTGAAATTGCCAACAACCTACCTGAGTTTTCACTACAGATTATCTGTCAACAATCCGTCCATCATCGACCAAAGTATGGCTCGGTTTGGTCTTGACTGCGAACTGGAGAGGCATGGATGGTGCCTATATTGACTATTTGAGGTGGACATCCAGAGCTAGCGGTAAGTACATTTTACTTATGCCTCTCTTTACGTCGTACAAATGGGACATTGTTTTTTACCCAACAGTTCGAGGTTGTGCCGAATAATGTGAAATGATGCCACTTCAATCACAAACCGACATGAAAAGCAAGTACGCTGAGAGAAAATTTTGACCACGCCCTGCGCAGCACCGCCCACTTTTTGCGCATGTTATGGTCTGCGCATGAGAACAATGGAGAGATGAATTGGTCCTGGACAAAGTTTCAACCGTGCGCAGAGAAGAGGTCGTGTTCGTCCGCCCAGTGTCCGCGGCGAAGAGATATTGAGAATGTGCAGAGACAGTGATACCCGGATGACCGTAGATGAACACCATATTGCAACAATATATGAAGTGAAAGAATACTTCTGAAGTAAATTATGCGAAGTAGTCTCGAACAGCTCTAATCTGTTTATTTTACATACTATTATTATATGTATAGTTTTTCAGGAAATGGCCACTCAGATTCTTCACTCTTGGCGTCTCTGTTCCTTTCCCAAACTGTTTCTGAGAGAGAGGGTTCGTTCGCGGCCTATATGCGTGCGGAGGAGCATAATAGCAGGTATATAGTCGTCGCCAACGGAAAGGCGGAAGGGTACTGTATATCTTACTTCCCGCTGTGTACGAAAACGTGTCTTCACATTTGAAAAGTGCCAGTTATGTGCTTTAATAGCGCAGCAGTTAGCGCGCTGCTACCAATTTCTTGCTCGCAGGTTCGATTCCGGCGAAAAACTGAAATTTATAAACTTGGCACTCTCTTTAGTACACACTGTCAACTTCTTTCGCTTTTCATAACATGATTTGCTCCCCTTTGTACCTTACCGTTCCACCTATTCCTCAATAATAACCAACTAATTGACAAAATTAATTGTTCTTTTTGTTTTGTTGATTGTAACGTTTCGTACAAAATATGTGCATAGTGAAAGGTGCTACTAAAAATCTGTATCGATACTCCCACAGTACACATTCGAATTTTTCACTCATAGGTTCCTAATGAAACCTTCTATTTTTTTTACAAAAATAGTTTAACACTGTCTGTAATAAGGAAATCGAGTCAGCATGTGAAAGTTGTGAGCTTTTTGATAGAGTCCCCCATCAAAACCGCTAAATTTGGCGTTGTCAGTAACTCTAGTATAAAAATACTTAAAGACTTAAAGTGAAATGCAAATGAAACTACATTCCTTCCAACAATGCTGGATAAGTTCAGCAGGAACAAGACAATTTGGATAATAGTAGGAGAGGAAAGAAAGTAGTACCTTTTACTTAGTGAATAATTCCTTAATACCGTCTAAAAGTAAAAAATGAGAAGAAGAACGTAGAACAAGTCTGTGAATGTATTTCATGTGAGTTTCATCGATGGTCATAGAGAATCACCGCCTAAACCTAGGAAGTCGAAGTTTTCAAAAAATTAACTTTGAAGTTCAAGTTTTTATGAGTTGGCCTCTCAAATCCATAGATTTCAGATGAAATAAATAACAACTGGATCGGAGCGTTGGGTTGAACTAGATAAAACTCGATTGGTTTGATGTTCAGCCCGTTGGGGCGATAATTGGCAGGTTATTAGGCCAGAGTGCCACTAAAATACATATATTCGCTCAAAGTCAATCAAAAGGTTTGAGAAGAAAATTGTTGCGTTAAAATACGATCTTATATAGTTTCAAGAAGTTTGGCGGTCATAACTAATAAAAAAATCGAATAATTTGTTTTGCGTACTACCCTGGGATGTGGATTCGTTCCACAGAACGAAGCTTCGTTCCTGAGAACGAAATTTTGGTCGAGATTTGAGCGGTCCAATTGAAAAAATGGACTTGCGTACCATAACGAGTGTAAATATTAGAAAGTTGTGGATTTGGTTTAAACGAAGTATGGGTGGTTTCTAATGATAAATACAAGTGTTTTAGTCGTACTTTCGACCACAATCTATTTTTTAATTTATCTAAAAAAATTGTGAATATGAAATTATAGAAATCGACAAACAAGGAAGAAGTTCTCAAATCGTGAATGCTTTGTGCAGTCGTGAAATAGAGAGCAGAAAAGTGAGCGGGGATGGTGGAAAATAATATATATTTTCACACAGCAGAATTTAGGGATACAGTATACTGTAGACGATGTGCATATAGATTTGACTATATCTCCTGTTTTTTCTAGTTGGGACAGAGCTAATGGATGTAGTTCTCCGTGTCAATTTTCTTTTTTGTATTTGTACACAGCACAATTCAGGTATACAGTATACTGTAGACATTCACATGGATTTGACTATAGGTTCGGTTTTTTTTTCAGTGTTTTTTTCCGAATAAATGGTGAATTGCTTATTCTGATTTTTTTATTAATTCACAGCTCAATGAAGGTACACTGTATAGTGAAGACTTTCATACACAGCAGAATTAATGTCTACAGTATACTGTAGACATTCAGATGGATTTGACTATAAGTTCGGTTTTTTCCAGTGTTTTTTCCAAATAAATGGTGAACTGCTTTTTCTTATTTTCTATTTATTCACAGCTGAATGAAGGTACACTGTTTAGTGTAGACTTTTTTACTCATCAGAGTTCAGGTTTACCATTTACTGTGAACATTCGAATAGATTTGACTATAACTATGTTTTTTCTATTGCAGTCAGAGAACTGGTGGTACTGGTGGCTGTACCATTTCTACTTTCCACTCATACACAGCATAAATTAGGTTATACAGTATACTGTCGGCATTCATATGAATGTGGCAACAGAGGAAAATAATAGGCATACATATCTCTGTCAATTCAGAGAAGTTCTTTTCATACATAGCAGAAAATTAGGTATACAGTATTCTGTGGTCATACATTGGGCATGCCTATTATCACGGTTTTCTTCGTAAACGTAATTGTGAAGTGTATTGTATTCTTTTGCTTTGTGTGTAGTACGCATTTTAATCATTCTTTCATTCAAATACTGGTTCAATAATCATCGACAAACACAACATAATTAGTATTAGAGAGAGAACACAATCACTGACCTAGCCCTTGGTATGTTAAGTTGTTGAAATAGTCCGACACATTTTTGCCAATATGGTCGGTTTTCCGACTGACAACCATAATTTTTTTTGTAAAGAAGTGGTAAGTGGCGAAAAACCCAAGTAATTGTAATACAATGAGAAGAAGTATGACAAATATAAAGAAGTGGTAGGAGGAGAGGCTAAACGTTGCGTGCTCAACTCTTACTCTGCCGCTTCTTTTCATGTGATGCGTCATGTTCGGAACCTGTAAGATGGAATATTACACCCATTTCGGAGAGGTTCACGTTTCTCGACCGAATTCTCGAAACTGATCGATGAAAAAGAAGATTGAGTACAAATATATATATTTTATGTATAAGTGCAAAAATATCTAATAGTGCACGCAGTTTAGTCCGAGATATATGTTCGCTTTTGAGTTGGATGAAAAGTCAGACACGAAAATCTAAATCGAATCGAAAAATGATTTCTTTTTTTTTCAGCAATATTTCAACTTTCAAGAATGTTTCAACTTTGAGTAATATTTGAACCTTCAGCAACTGTGATTCACTCATTGCGATTTCAATTGATTAAATTAAATCGAAATAACTTACTTCTCCATAGCTAGTGAATTGAATATGATCGACCACTGATATTCTACTCTCCACCACAGTATCACGGATCTGTAGGCTGGTGGAAGGGGGTAGTTGAACAGAGAACACTTGTCCGGGAAGAAGAATGGCCTCCGGGAGTCCATATTCGTGCACCAGCTGTCCCCTGCCACTGGTGGTTGCGATGACTTGTTTGGAGAGCATGTTTCTCACCAAGACAAACTGAAAAATACAAAATACAAAATGAAAACCAAGTTCATCATGCATTTAATGCGTAACCCGAAGCATTTCAACCTGTTCTTTGCTTAATCGAAATACGTGAACAAAATCAGATTGAGTTTGGTTAACAGATAAACAGTTCATTAAGTTTCATAAGTTTCACGTTCAATTTCCCTCTTTTATCTCGTATGACGTTATCGCTTATACCGTTTCACTAGTTTTGCGTGGCGGATATACGTTTAACTTCACTTTTTTCTATGAATTATGTTGTGACGTACCGATTTATCTACTTCCACAGATGTATGATAGCATTCCGTTCTTTCCGCTAGACTGAGGGCACACTTCTCTCTCTGAGCCATGAATCTCGGACACAGATCCACGTTTCCCAGCTTCTTACATGAGAACGGTCTAGTGAACACGCTCAGATTCGCCACGTTATTGGCAGTCCACGTGGCAACATAGTACTCCGGCAGACGGGGATAAACAAAGTGTTTCTGATCGAGATCGAAACGACCAGTTGGCAGAACTTGGATCACCGTGCTAACTGTCTTCTTGGCTACAGTAGGATAACATACCTGCAATTCTAGTGTGTTTTTTCCAAAATCACTGTTGTTGACCGCCAAACTCGACCCAGGTCAATGTCAGAGACAAAAAGAAACGCAACAATTGTAATGAATGAGAAGAGCTCAACTCCTAAACTCCCTATATTTTATGTTGGCAGCCAATTTTCTGGTTTTGGTTTCATGTCTTTTTTAATAGAAAAATCATGCAAACATGAGAATATGGAACTGCCTGGAAAAATAAAAATTATCTGTGACGCGAACAAGAAGACGCGAACAAGAAGACCTGAGCGCGTTCTCACGTGAGGAGCGTTGTTCCAGAGTTAACAATAAAATCAAACGGAACACGCTTTATCAGAAAGTTTCAATTGCACTCACCTTAACATACATGTTCTTGTTGTTCATTGTCGTTACAGCTGTTGTGATCACAGAACGAGAGTGAGCATGGTAGTGACTCAAAAGGGAATCTGTAAATCGAATTTGTCTAATTCGCGGGTGAATTTTGCGCCTCTTTATAAAGTTCATTTCATTAATGAAATGTGTTGCACTCAGTGAAACCTCATCATATCTTGTGAGATGCAATATTGATGCAGAATAATTTTGTTTATGTCTTCGCGAATGATAATTAATTTCCGTTCCATGGAACAAAACGGAGTTCTCATCGGTTAAACGTCACTTTTCTAGGTGAAAAATCATTATATCACACGAAATACAAATTTACCTTTGAACTTCAAGCCCATGTTTTTTCTGATCAAATCCCATACAGATCCTTTCTCATCAACGAGTAGAGATTTTGATGGTTTCCCATCAACAAACAAGCTTTCAATAGAGTTCGTTACTTGTTCTTCTATGAAACTCCGAAGCGAGCGTAGCACGGACTCAACTCGATAACTAAAAGCATATGTGTCCAGTTTCTTGGTCAAAAATAGGTGCACAAGTTCAATATAACTACTTTTGTCTATGTAGTTCATCTTCCTCAGTATGACTACGTGATAACGAACAGTATGTATATACTAACCGCCATTTATTTTCCTGAATTATCCTTTTTTTAAACTTTCGTTCTGTGGAACGAGAGACTGAAAAGGTCAATAGAAGATCATGCATTCACGTGAGAGTCATAACGTAAAATTTTCACGTGATACTGAAAATTAAAAACACCCAAACAAACGCTCAGTTGCTGAATAATCAGTTTCTAGAACCTTCGTTCTGTGGAACGAAAGACTTCCATGGTCAAGAAAACGCGAATAATTTACGTGAGAATCATAACCTGAACTTTCCACGGAATACTGAACAATAAGGATATTATAACTAACATTCATTTTGTTAAATGTTCGATTTTTAGAACCTTCGTTCTGTGGAACGAGAGACTGCTAATGTCAATGAAAGGCCATGAATTCACGTGAGAATCATAACGTGACTTTTTCACGTGAGAATGAACATTATGAATATATAAATAACTTCAAAGCTCTAAAAAAATGATATACCTACCTCAATAGGATTTGAGCAGTTACATTTAACCTCTCTTGTACATCGTGCATCTCGCGAGTTAGAGCATTTCCATTCTACAATATTCACATATATGGCGGTGCAATGTAAAAAAAGTCTTGAAAAGCGTAACACTTTTTCACATAATTTTTTTTTGTTTTAACAAAACCAACAGTTTTCACGCAGGTGTTAATTACGTACGTTTGTTGTTGTTATTCTTACTAAGAGTCACGTTCTATGTTTGCTCTAGTAGTATTACTAATATTAAGTTCTAGTATAATTTTGAACGCTGAACACGATATACTGTTAGTCAATTGCACAGTCACGTGAAACATGTGAAACACAGCAAAACTCAGAAACGTAGACTGAAAAGTGCACGATGCCTCATTAGAATACTAACTTTACGTGAGTATTTAATTGACTTCTAGTTTATTACAGCTGTCTAAATGATTTCAACAATATGCTCCAAGCAAAGACCCTAAGTCCACAAGATAAATTTCGCTCAACTCACGTTATTTGGTCCAAAGAATTGCATAATTTTCTCTTCGATAAAAGCTCCTGCCATCGAAAAAACAAAGCCAATAGCGATGGTTCCCACAAATTGAAAACCGTGTTGGTCAGGACTGGAAAAAACGAGTTGTGCATTTCACGTCAAAGTTTGTTATAATGTGTTTTCCATTGGTTCACAAAACCATTCATTTTTCACTGAATTCATGAATAAAAAACACTTTCAGAATTTTGTTAAATCTGGCCTAATTTTGAATACGTGTTCTAGAAAAACAAGACTACTCTTTCATCATCTAAAATCACGTGAAAAACTGCAGTTGTTCTGAGCTTAATTGATTTTTACCTCTTGGTGGTTTCATTTGCGTAACTCGTGAAGACTGATGTCATGGTCGTTCTGTGCTCGCTGAACAGGTTTTCCTTCACTTTTTCGAAAATCTGTAAATGAAATTTCTCCCGCCACATACAGTGTGTTGATTGTTATATCAGGTATACAATGTAATGGGTACATAACTAAAAGTGAAACTAATTCAAGGTATTTTTGCACAAAAGAAAGACGATAAATATTTCTGTCCGCTTTGAGATTTCTGGTTTTTTCTTAAACTTAACTAGATGTTTCGAGGATAAATAGAACTGCAATCCTATTAATCCAGCCACTCTAACATGCGTATTTCTTCCCTACAATAAATCAGCTACTCATTGACCATAATAAGTTTCTTCTCTGTTTTCTGAATTATTCTACTGTGTAAAGTACCATACATATTTCTTCTCTGCAGAAAGTGGACCACAGACTTAATGTTTTTTTTCTCGAATTGACTCACCTGCACCTGTTCCGGACAATCTGGATCAATCATCTTCGATTTAAGACGATCCGCTTCAAACTCAAAAGTCTTCCCACTTATGAACGGTTCGTAATCTGTAATGATAACATTTTCGGAGACAGAAATCAGAGACTAATTATACTCAATCATTCAAACTATGCGATCATTGGCGCAGGAGTCAAATTCGCCAGGAATTAATTCAGAGGTGGTTCAGTTGAATTTCGGTCAAATTGGACAATTAGCGAAGGTTTTTTTAAATGGATATGGTTTGTTATCGCAAAGTTTAATCTTGGTAAATGACGGACCCAAAAACCCCAAATACAGAAATTAATATATTTGCCCAGAAGTTCCTTCGAATCACAATTTTTTTGCACTTACAGAGAGAAGCCATTGAACATTCTTCTTCCAACAAAGCTGCATAACCAACTTGCTCGGCCATGAGTTCGTTGTCTCGAAAACTGATCAACAGATGTTCATCAATTGTAGTCGGAAACAGTTTCACATGAGGCAAATCTGATGCTCGAAAAAGAGCAGACGTTCCAGGTAGTAGGGTGGATAAAAATAGGTAGATGAAAAACATAGCACCCATCCTAGAAAGAACAAATTTTCATGAACACGTTTGTGTACGTTATATACAGAACGCAGTTGTTCTTAGCAAAAATATATATAGAAATACATCGGAAGTCACTATGAATAAATGACCAACAACTCACGTGAAAATATCGAGGAGAGCTTTTTACGTCATGCTGAACACTATGATTATCCCAACTTTACATATCCTGAATATCCCAACTCTTAGTTTACTAAATATTGAAGTGTGTTAAGGTCTGGTTAGTTCCAAAAAACACAGCAGATGCTACTTAATGTTGAGTTCTCAAATTAACGACACAGGGATAGAGTAAACAGAACTAAAACAGCGTTATAGTACGTTTTATGAACTAGTACACAAACGGACCACCTTATATTATGATAAAGTATGGTGCATACTGGTTGCTAATTATTAGATTGTTGGCTGACATAGGGCGGTGACTCGTAGGGTTAAATGCTTTTCACACTTTGGAAAAACGTCTGTTGCAGAGTGCCTAATAATTAAGATAACGTAAATACCAAGATACCATTTGCTTTGTGCCTAATAATTAAGATAACGTAAATACCAAGATACCATTTTCTTTGAAGTGTTGTCTGAGTTTAAATATAAAACAGGTGTACCGAATTCGCAAACCTTAAAACACTCTTGTTTAATGTGTTCCTGAATGAATCATCAAAACGTGGAAACTGGTACGAGATCTTGACCAGTTCTTCGTTCATGTGGAACGAAGGATTGTTGAGTTCAATGAAACGTCAGTTATTTACGTGAAAATTGTAATGTGAACTTTTCACGTCATACTGAACAGTAACAGTACCCTGAATTAGCTTATTCCACTACTTATTACGCTGAATATTCAGTATACAAAACCTTCGTTCTGTGGAACGAAGGATTGTTGAGGTCAATGAAACGTCAGTTATTTACGTGAAAATTGTAATGTGAACTTTTCACGTCATACTGAACAGTAACAGTATTCTAAATTAGCTTATTCCACTACTTATTAAGCTGAATATTCAGTTTACAAAACCTTCGTTCTGTGGAACGAAGGATTGTTGAGGTCAATGAAACGTCAGTTATTTACGTGAAAATTGTAATGTGAACTTTTCACGTCATACTGAACAGTAACAGTATTCTAAATTAGCTTATTCCACTACCTATTACGCTGAATATTCAGTTTACAAAACCTTCGTTCTGTGGAACGAAGGATTGTTGAGGTCAATGAAACGTCAGTTATTTACGTGAAAATTGTAATGTGAACTTTTCACGTCATACTGAACAGTAACAGTATTCTAAATTAGCTTATTCCACTACTTATTAAGCTGAATATTCAGTTTACAAAACCTTCGTTCTGTGGAACGAAGGATTGTTGAGGTCAATGAAACGTCAGTTATTTACGTGAAAATTGTAATGTGAACTTTTCACGTCATACTGAACAGTAACAGTATTCTAAATTAGCTTATTCCACTACCTATTACGCTGAATATTCAGTTTACAAAACCTTCGTTCTGTGGAACGAAGGATTGTTGAGGTCAATGAAACGTCAGTTATTTACGTGAAAATTGTAATGTGAACTTTTCACGTCATACTGAACAGTAACAGTATTCTAAATTAGCTTATTCCACTACTTATTAAGCTGAATATTCAGTTTACAAAACCTTCGTTCTGTGGAACGAAGGATTGTTGAGTTCAATGAAACGTCAGTTATTTACGTGAAAATCGTAATGTGAACTTTTCACGTAATACTGAATAGTAAAAGTACCCTAAATTAGCTTATTCCACTACTTATTACGCTGAATATTCAGTTTACGAAACCTTCGTTCTGTGGAACGAAGGATTGTTGAGGTCAATGAAACGTCAGTTATTTACGTGAAAATTGTAATGTGAACTTTTCACGTCATACTGAACAGTAACAGTATTCTAAATTAGCTTATTCCACTACTTATTAAGCTGAATATTCAGTTTACAAAACCTTCGTTCTGTGGAACGAAGGATTGTTGAGTTCAATGAAACGTCAGTTATTTACGTGAAAATCGTAATGTGAACTTTTCACGTAATACTGAATAGTAAAAGTACCCTAAATTAGCTTATTCCACTACTTATTAAGCTGAATATTCAGTTTACAAAACCTTCGTTCTGTGGAACGAAGGATTGTTGAGTTCAATGAAACGTCAGTTATTTACGTGAAAATCGTAATGTGAACTTTTCACGTAATACTGAATAGTAAAAGTACCCTAAATTAGCTTATTCCACTACTTATTACGCTGAATATTCTGTTTACAAAACCTTCGTTCTGTGGAACGAAGGATTGTTGAGTCAAATAAAACGTCAGTTATTTACGTGAAAATCGTAATGTGAACTTTTCACGTAATACTGAATAGTAAAAGTACCCTAAATTAGCTTATTCCACTACTTATTACGCTGAATATTCTGTTTACAAAACCTTCGTTCTGTGGAACGAAGGATTGTTGAGTTCAATGAAACGTCAGTTATTTACGTGAAAATTGTAATGTGAACTTTTCACGTCATACTGAACAGTAACAGTATTCTAAATTAGCTTATTCCACTACTTATTAAGCTGAATATTCAGTTTACAAAACCTTCGTTCTGTGGAACGAAGGATTGTTGAGTTCAATGAAACGTCAGTTATTTACGTGAAAATCGTAATGTGAACTTTTCACGTAATACTGAATAGTAAAAGTACCCTAAATTAGCTTATTCCACTACTTATTACGCTGAATATTCTGTTTACAAAACCTTCGTTCTGTGGAACGAAGGATTGTTGAGTCAAATAAAACGTCAGTTATTTACGTGAAAATCGTAATGTGAACTTTTCACGTAATACTGAACAGTAAAAGTACCCTAAATTAGCTTATTCCACTACTTATTAAGCTGAATATTCAGTTTACAAAACCTTCGTTCTGTGGAACGAAGGATTGTTGAGTTCAATGAAACGTCAGTTATTTACGTGAAAATTGTAATGTGAACTTTTCACGTAATACTGAACAGTAACAGTATCCTAAATTAGCGGATTCCACTACTTATTACGCTGAATATTTTGTTTACAAAACCTTCGTTCTGTGGAACGAAGGATTGTTGAGGTCAATGAAACGTCAGTTATTTACGTGAAAATTGTAATGTGAACTTTTCACGTCATACTGAACAGTAAAAGTACCCTAAATTAGCTTATTCCACTACTTATTACGCTGAATATTCTGTTTACAAAACCTTCGTTCTGTGGAACGAAGGATTGTTGAGTCCAATAAAACGTCAGTTATTTACGTGAAAATCGTAATGTGAACTTTTCACGTCATACTGAACAGTAACAGTATTCTAAATTAGCTTATTCCACTACTTATTAAGCTGAATATTCAGTTTACAAAACCTTCGTTCTGTGGAACGAAGGATTGTTGAGTTCAATGAAACGTCAGTTATTTACGTGAAAATCGTAATGTGAACTTTTCACGTAATACTGAACAGTAACAGTATTCTAAATTAGCTTATTCCACTACCTATTACGCTGAATATTCAGTTTACAAAACCTTCGTTCTGTGGAACGAAGGATTGTTGAGGTCAATGAAACGTCAGTTATTTACGTGAAAATTGTAATGTGAACTTTTCACGTCATACTGAACAGTAACAGTATTCTAAATTAGCTTATTCCACTACTTATTAAGCTGAATATTCAGTTTACAAAACCTTCGTTCTGTGGAACGAAGGATTGTTGAGGTCAATGAAACGTCAGTTATTTACGTGAAAATTGTAATGTGAACTTTTCACGTCATACTGAACAGTAACAGTATTCTAAATTAGCTTATTCCACTACCTATTACGCTGAATATTCAGTTTACAAAACCTTCGTTCTGTGGAACGAAGGATTGTTGAGGTCAATGAAACGTCAGTTATTTACGTGAAAATTGTAATGTGAACTTTTCACGTCATACTGAACAGTAACAGTATTCTAAATTAGCTTATTCCACTACTTATTAAGCTGAATATTCAGTTTACAAAACCTTCGTTCTGTGGAACGAAGGATTGTTGAGTTCAATGAAACGTCAGTTATTTACGTGAAAATCGTAATGTGAACTTTTCACGTAATACTGAATAGTAAAAGTACCCTAAATTAGCTTATTCCACTACTTATTACGCTGAATATTCAGTTTACGAAACCTTCGTTCTGTGGAACGAAGGATTGTTGAGGTCAATGAAACGTCAGTTATTTACGTGAAAATTGTAATGTGAACTTTTCACGTCATACTGAACAGTAACAGTATTCTAAATTAGCTTATTCCACTACTTATTAAGCTGAATATTCAGTTTACAAAACCTTCGTTCTGTGGAACGAAGGATTGTTGAGTTCAATGAAACGTCAGTTATTTACGTGAAAATCGTAATGTGAACTTTTCACGTAATACTGAATAGTAAAAGTACCCTAAATTAGCTTATTCCACTACTTATTAAGCTGAATATTCAGTTTACAAAACCTTCGTTCTGTGGAACGAAGGATTGTTGAGTTCAATGAAACGTCAGTTATTTACGTGAAAATCGTAATGTGAACTTTTCACGTAATACTGAATAGTAAAAGTACCCTAAATTAGCTTATTCCACTACTTATTACGCTGAATATTCTGTTTACAAAACCTTCGTTCTGTGGAACGAAGGATTGTTGAGTCAAATAAAACGTCAGTTATTTACGTGAAAATCGTAATGTGAACTTTTCACGTAATACTGAATAGTAAAAGTACCCTAAATTAGCTTATTCCACTACTTATTACGCTGAATATTCTGTTTACAAAACCTTCGTTCTGTGGAACGAAGGATTGTTGAGTTCAATGAAACGTCAGTTATTTACGTGAAAATTGTAATGTGAACTTTTCACGTCATACTGAACAGTAACAGTATTCTAAATTAGCTTATTCCACTACTTATTAAGCTGAATATTCAGTTTACAAAACCTTCGTTCTGTGGAACGAAGGATTGTTGAGTTCAATGAAACGTCAGTTATTTACGTGAAAATCGTAATGTGAACTTTTCACGTAATACTGAATAGTAAAAGTACCCTAAATTAGCTTATTCCACTACTTATTACGCTGAATATTCTGTTTACAAAACCTTCGTTCTGTGGAACGAAGGATTGTTGAGTCAAATAAAACGTCAGTTATTTACGTGAAAATCGTAATGTGAACTTTTCACGTAATACTGAACAGTAAAAGTACCCTAAATTAGCGGATTCCACTACTTATTACGCTGAATATTCTGTTTACAAAACCTTCGTTCTGTGGAACGAAGGATTGTTGAGTCAAATAAAACGTCAGTTATTTACGTGAAAATTGTAATGTGAACTTTTCACGTCATACTGAACAGTAACAGTATTCTAAATTAGCTTATTCCACTACTTATTAAGCTGAATATTCAGTTTACAAAACCTTCGTTCTGTGGAACGAAGGATTGTTGAGTTCAATGAAACGTCAGTTATTTACGTGAAAATTGTAATGTGAACTTTTCACGTAATACTGAACAGTAACAGTATCCTAAATTAGCGGATTCCACTACTTATTACGCTGAATATTTTGTTTACAAAACCTTCGTTCTGTGGAACGAAGGATTGTTGAGGTCAATGAAACGTCAGTTATTTACGTGAAAATTGTAATGTGAACTTTTCACGTCATACTGAACAGTAAAAGTACCCTAAATTAGCTTATTCCACTACTTATTACGCTGAATATTCTGTTTACAAAACCTTCGTTCTGTGGAACGAAGGATTGTTGAGTCCAATAAAACGTCAGTTATTTACGTGAAAATCGTAATGTGAACTTTTCACGTCATACTGAACAGTAACAGTATTCTAAATTAGCTTATTCCACTACTTATTAAGCTGAATATTCAGTTTACAAAACCTTCGTTCTGTGGAACGAAGGATTGTTGAGTTCAATGAAACGTCAGTTATTTACGTGAAAATCGTAATGTGAACTTTTCACGTAATACTGAACGGTAAAAGTACCCTAAATTAGCTTATTCCACTACTTATTACGCTGAATATTCAGTTCACAAAACCTTCGTTCTGTGGAACGAAGGATTGTTGAGGTCAATGAAACGTCAGTTATTTACGTGAAAATTGTAATGTGAACTTTTCACGTCATACTGAACAGTAACAGTATTCTAAATTAGCTTATTCCACTACTTATTAAGCTGAATATTCAGTTTACAAAACCTTCGTTCTGTGGAACGAAGGATTGTTGAGGTCAATGAAACGTCAGTTATTTACGTGAAAATCGTAATGTGAACTTTTCACGTAATACTGAACAGTAAAAGTACCCTAAATTAGCGGATTCCACTACTTATTACGCTGAATATTCTGTTTACAAAACCTTCGTTCTGTGGAACGAAGGATTGTTGAGTCAAATAAAACGTCAGTTATTTACGTGAAAATCGTAATGTGAACTTTTCACGTCATACTGAACAGTAACAGTATCCTAAATTAGCGGATTCCACTACTTATTACGCTGAATATTCAGTTCACAAAACCTTCGTTCTGTGGAACGAAGGATTGTTGAGGTCAATGAAACGTCAGTTATTTACGTGAAAATTGTAATGTGAACTTTTCACGTCATACTGAACAGTAACAGTATTCTAAATTAGCTTATTCCACTACTTATTTAGCTGAATCTACTTATTTTGCTGAATATTCAGTTTCCAAAACCTTCGTTCTGTGGAACGAAGATTTACTGAAGTCAATAAAACGTCAGTTACTTATGTGAGAACAACATTTTGAATTTGATCGATCAAAATTTTCATTCATATCATACTTGAGTCCAATTGAATATCTATATATCCACTACAACGTCTGTCGAATAATTATCGTTATCTACCAAACGCGACCCGGAGCTTGACCTTGCGATAGTAACGTAATTAGGAATCAGGTGCTTCCCTCTCACCAAGCCAGTTCATACCTGTGTAATCACATAGAGCTCTCTCTCTCTCTTTTCCCAATTACTAATCATACTTTTTGAAATCTTAGAAAACATATGACATTTTGCAAACATAAACTTTCATTAAAACATGCATAAAATCAAATATGTCAGTTGTGACTATACTTGAAGAGCAATAATTTTGTAAGTTAGTTCAACATACTTATTACAGATCAAACATCTATGTCTGGCTCCGATTCTGAACAGGACAGAAGTCACTACGATGTTTACTTGAAAATGCAACAAGATGGACTGTTGTGTGGTTCTGTCAGCTTTACAAGAGATCTTTAATCTCAACCAAACGAAATTGAAATTTCTCAAACGTTCTGAACATCGAAGTTGTTTCATGTATGATAAGTGACGTTCTACTCTTTGTGATAGTTAGTTATTCGTTTTCTGGCACGAACCTGTTCAAATTTGCCTTTGTTATTTAATTAGGTCGTAATTAGGCCTACTACAACTGATGCACTAAAGAATATCAAAGAGAAATTTTGAACGAAAATAACAATAACTCTCCGCTCGACGCAAACTCTCATTAGTATCCTCAATGTGACCCCCTCTAATGTTTTTACTTTTGACTATAACTATAACGCTGAGAGTGTATTTGGCTAGGTGTGAATTCAACGTAACTGTAATTTCAACAAGTGTTTATGACGTGAATAGGTAACGTTTATACCAGAAGTAAATTGGAAAGTCACGTGAAGTTAGCATTCTAATAAGGAATTGGTGCACTTTGTCAATGCACGTTTCAAGCTTCTGCTGTGTTCACCGCGTTTCAAGTGACTGTGCAATTGACTAACAGTATAGAGCTTCCACCAATATTTCTACGTTTCACTGTCATCGCAAAGCTATTAGTGTTGTTTGAATGAGAACAATAGCTTTTTTGACGCTAACTTCCACTATTCCTTATACGTGCATCTGAAATTTCATCGCTAGTGATAATTATCTCTGAGATGGTTTTTCTGTAACTGCAATTCCGGCGTTCTGCTGGGCGTTCTATTCAAGTGAAAATTGACTTCTCACTCATGTTAGCACTATTTCGTTTCATGGCACACATAAATTCAAATTTGTCTTCACATTCATTCACCCACTGAATAGGCTAGTCAGACAGTTTGAATGGGTCAAACAATTTGTATCAATAAAACTGGCTATAAACCGGAACATTTTTTTTCACTGGTAACTTGACTATTACTTCTACATGTAATGTTATTTAAACGCCCTTAGTATTCATGACGTTGAAAAAACGTTTGATTTAACCAACATTTCTATGTTTAACTGTTTCCAACGGTAGTAGTGCTGTTCAAGAAAGATAAAGACGTTTTGACGCGTACGTTTTTCTGTACTTTTACGTGTAACTGTACTCTCATTGCTTATGGTGCTTTGTGAGGAGAGTTCCACTATTCATTGTATTTTAATAATCACCTGTAAGTTGAACACAATAATTTTTGTATCTGGATGACTCAATTATTTAATTTCATGGCATGAGGAGATACCCACTAAGTTTAATAAACCAGTAAACAATCAATAAGCCAGTTATATTGAAGTAGTTGAACAAATATCTCGGAAAAACAAATTTTCAATTTCAGCGGAATTCGAGAAAAAACCATCTTCATCTGGCTATCATTGCATTGTTTGTGGTCAGAGCAGCCGGATTGGTCGTATTTACGATCACGCAAAGACTCATCACCTGACCAAAAAACAGGAACAGGTGTGTTTATTTGTTCAGAGATTGGTTAGTTAGGAGCAAACACCCAACGGAAAGGCTGGAAAGTACTGTATATCCTACTTTCCGCTGTGTACGCACAGATGTCTTTGATTCCAAAGCTTGTCGGCTATATACTCTAATAGAGCAGTGATTAACGCCCTTCTACCAAACCTCTGCTCGCAGGTTCGATTCCGAGGGGAGACCGAAGTTTATAAATTCGGCACTCACTTTACCTAGTTTGTAATGTAGTTTGCTCTCCTATAAGCAAGCTTGAACGTGTAACTGACGAATCCGAGATTTGATGTTCCAGTTATTGATGAGAATTTACAACACAATATTCTTGCATTCTTTCTGCCCGACAGTACAGTGCGGTCTGTTTCAGGTGGTACGGAAAGCTGCTGATTGTGTGAGTGCTCGGCAACGTGGAAGTCATTTCGACTGTCGAGATGTTCCAAAACCCAGGACTGTGGGAGAATTCGAGCAAGCAGATTCGTTTCTGACAAACATGCGGAAAATGGGAACTCCAATGATACATCAGGTCAGAAAACACAAAATCATTACTGAGTACTGTGTTTACACTATTTTTGGAAACCAAACTCAAAAAAATCCTTCAGTTGAGTGAAAAAACCAAGTTTCGTTCAATTATAGTGAAACCTGATACTCGCTTTTCCTTTATCGAAAGATCAAAGGTTAGATTACTCTCGTACGCAGTCGAAAAACACGTCTTTTTAAAATGTCTTATTATAGGATGTTATTAAACGACCGGATGCACAAGTTACGGACATGAGTCAGCTGATTGTCAATGCCGCTCAGACATCAGCACAAAATGATCGCCTGCTCATGAGTGTGAGAGAACTCGTGGAAGTGAGTTGCTAATTTTTTTCATTGTTTTGTTAGAGTTTAACTGCTGTACTGTAAATTATACTGCTCGTTAGTTAAGGGCTAAGAATAGTTTGTTTTGTTTAACACTTCACATGTAAGACTTATGAAACTCCCTCTTCTTTTGAGAAAGAAACAACATCAACCGCGTTCAATTACGCTTTTCTGTTAAATATGACGTAACAGTCAATGTTGAAAGTCTCACGTGATTTAGTGACCGTTTATTGACCCTACTTGTTTTTCGTTCCACAGAACGAAGGTTTCGGAAATTGATTATTTTGCGAACTTAGTAGTGGTTTAAGATAAGTTAGGGTATTGTTGCTGTTCAGTATGATGTACAATGTTCACATTGCGATTTTCACGTGAGTTACTGACGTTTAATTGACCTCAGCATGTCTTCGTTCCACAGAACGAAGGGTTCGGAAATTGAATGTTCAGCGGACTGAGTAGTGGTTTAAGATAAGTTAGGGTATTGTTACTGTTTAGTATGATGTGAAATGTTCACATTCCGATTTTCACGTGAGTTACTGACGTTTAATTGACCTCAGCATGTCTTCGTTCCACAGAACGAAGGGTTCGGAAATTGAATGTTCAGCGGACTGAGTAGTGGTTTAAGATAAGTTAGGGTATTGTTGCTGTTCAGTATGATGTACAATGTTCACATTGCGATTTTCACGTGAGTTACTGACGTTTAATTGACCTCAGCTTGTCTTCGTTCCACAGAACGAAGGTTTCGGAAATTGATTATTTTGCGAACTTAGTAGTGGTTTAAGATAAGTTAGGGTATTGTTGCTGTTCAGTATGATGTACAATGTTCACATTGCGATTTTCACGTGAGTTACTGACGTTTAATTGACCTCAGCATGTCTTCGTTCCACAGAACGAAGGGTTCGGAAATTGAATGTTCAGCGGACTGAGTAGTGGTTTAAGATAAGTTAGGGTATTGTTACTGTTTAGTATGATGTGAAATGTTCACATTCCGATTTTCACGTGAGTTACTGACGTTTAATTGACCTCAGCATGTCTTCGTTCCACAGAACGAAGGGTTCGGAAATTGAATGTTCAGCGGACTGAGTAGTGGTTTAAGATAAGTTAGGGTATTGTTACTGTTTAGTATGATGTGAAATGTTCACATTCCGATTTTCACGTGAGTTACTGACGTTTAATTGACCTCAGCATGTCTTCGTTCCACAGAACGAAGGTTTCGGAAATTGATTATTTTGCGAACTTAGTAGTGGTTTAAGATAAGTTAGGGTATTGTTGCTGTTCAGTATGATGTACAATGTTCACATTGCGATTTTCACGTGAGTTACTGACGTTTAATTGACCTCAGCATGTCTTCGTTCCACAGAACGAAGGGTTCGGAAATTGAATGTTCAGCGGACTGAGTAGTGGTTTAAGATAAGTTAGGGTATTGTTACTGTTTAGTATGATGTGAAATGTTCACATTCCGATTTTCACGTGAGTTACTGACGTTTAATTGACCTCAGCATGTCTTCGTTCCACAGAACGAAGGGTTCGCAAATTGAATGTTCAGCGGACTGAGTAGTGGTTTAAGATAAGTTAGGGTATTGTTACTGTTCAGTATGATGTAAAATGTTCACATTGCGATTTTCACGTGAGTTACTGACGTTTAGTTGACCTCAGCATGTCTTCGTTCCACAGAACGAAGGGTTCGCAAATTGAATGTTCAGCGGACTGAGTAGTGGTTCAAGATAAGTCAGGGTGTTGTTACTGTTTAGTATGATGTAAAATGTTCATATTGCGATTTTCACGTAAGTTACTGACGTTTAATTGACCTCAGCATGTCTTCGTTCCACAGAACGAAGGTTTTAAAAACTGATTATTTAGCAAACCACGTTAGCAGTCCTTCGTTCCACTGAACGAAAGGTTCGGAAATTAAATGTTCAGCGGACTAATTAGTGGTTTGAACCAAGTTAGGGTAGTGTTACTGTTCAGTATGATGTAAAAACGTCACATTGCTATTTTCACGTAAGTTACTGACGTTCAATTGACCTCAGCATGTCTTCGTTCCACAGAACGAAGGGTTCGCAAATTGAATGTTCAGCGGACTGAGTAGTGGTTTAAGATAAGTTAGGGTATTTTTACTGTTCAGTATGATGTAAAATGTTCACATTCCGATTTTCACGTGAGTTACTGACGTTTAATTGACCTCAGCATGTCTTCGTTCCACAGAACGAAGGGTTCGGAAATTGAATGTTCAGCGGACTGAGTAGTGGTTTAAGATAAGTTAGGGTATTTATACTGTTCAGTATGATGTAAAATGTTCACATTCCGATTTTCACGTGAGTTACTGACGTTTAATTGACCTCAGCATGTCTTCGTTCCACAGAACGAAGGGTTCGGAAATTGAATGTTCAGCGGACTGAGTAGTGGTTTAAGATAAGTTAGGGTATTTTTACTGTTCAGTATGATGTAAAATGTTCACATTCCGATTTTCACGTGAGTTACTGACGTTTAATTGACCTCAGCATGTCTTCGTTCCACAGAACGAAGGGTTCGGAAATTGAATGTTCAGCGGACTGAGTAGTGGTTTAAGATAAGTTAGGGTATTTTTACTGTTCAGTATGATGTAAAATGTTCACATTCCGATTTTCACGTGAGTTACTGAAGTTTAATTGACCTCAGCATGTCTTCGTTCCACAGAACGAAGGGTTCGGAAATTGAATGTTCAGCGGACTGAGTAGTGGTTTAAGATAAGTTAGGGTATTGTTACTGTTTATTATGATGTAAAATGTTCATATTGCGATTTTCACGTAAGTTACTGACGTTTAATTGACCTCAGCATGTCTTCGTTCCACAGAACGAAGGGTTCGGAAATTGAATGTTCAGCGGACTGAGTAGTGGTTTAAGATAAGTTAGGGTATTTTTACTGTTCAGTATGATGTAAAATGTTCACATTCCGATTTTCACGTGAGTTACTGAAGTTTAATTGACCTCAGCATGTCTTCGTTTCACAGAACGAAGGGTTCGGAAATTGAATGTTCAGCGGACTGAGTAGTGGTTCAAGATAAGTTAGGGTATTGTTACTGTTCAGTATGATGTAAAATGTTCACATTGCGATTTTCACGTGAGTTACTGACGTTTAATTGACCTCAGCATGTCTTCGTTCCACAGAACGAAGGGTTCGCAAATTGAATGTTCAGCGGACTGAGTAGTGGTTCAAGATAAGTCAGGGTGTTGTTACTGTTTAGTATGATGTAAAATGTTCATATTGCGATTTTCACGTGAGTTACTGACGTTTAATTGACCTCAGCATGTCTTCGTTCCACAGAACGAAGGGTTCGCAAATTGAATGTTCAGCGGACTGAGTAGTGGTTCAAGATAAGTCAGGGTGTTGTTACTGTTTAGTATGATGTAAAATGTTCATATTGCGATTTTCACGTAAGTTACTGACGTTTAATTGACCTCAGCTTGTCTTCGTTCCACAGAACGAAGGGTTCGGAAATTGAATGTTCAGCGGACTGAGTAGTGGTTTAAGATAAGTTAGGGTATTTTTACTGTTCAGTATGATGTAAAATGTTCACATTCCGATTTTCACGTGAGTTACTGAAGTTTAATTGACCTCAGCATGTCTTCGTTTCACAGAACGAAGGGTTCGGAAATTGAATGTTCAGCGGACTGAGTAGTGGTTCAAGATAAGTCAGGGTGTTGTTACTGTTTAGTATGATGTAAAATGTTCATATTGCGATTTTCACGTAAGTTACTGACGTTTAATTGACCTCAGCATGTCTTCGTTCCACAGAACGAAGGTTTTAAAAACTGATTATTTAGCAAACCACGTTAGCAGTCCTTCGTTCCACTGAACGAAAGGTTCGGAAATTAAATGTTCAGCGGACTAATTAGTGGTTTGAACCAAGTTAGGGTATTGTTACTGTTCAGTATGATGTAAAACGTCACATTGCGATTTTCACGTAAGTTACTGACGTTCAATTGACCTCAGCATGTCTTCGTTCCACAGAACGAAGGGTTCGCAAATTGAATGTTCAGCGGACTGAGTAGTGGTTTAAGATAAGTTAGGGTATTTTTACTGTTCAGTATGATGTAAAATGTTCACATTCCGATTTTCACGTGAGTTACTGACGTTTAATTGACCTCAGCATGTCTTCGTTCCACAGAACGAAGGGTTCGGAAATTGAATGTTCAGCGGACTGAGTAGTGGTTTAAGATAAGTTAGGGTATTGTTGCTGTTCAGTATGATGTAAAATGTTCACATTCCGATTTTCACGTGAGTTACTGACGTTTAATTGACCTCAGCATGTCTTCGTTCCACAGAACGAAGGGTTCGGAAATTGAATGTTCAGCGGACTGAGTAGTGGTTTAAGATAAGTTAGGGTATTTTTACTGTTCAGTATGATGTAAAATGTTCACATTCCGATTTTCACGTGAGTTACTGACGTTTAATTGACCTCAGCATGTCTTCGTTCCACAGAACGAAGGGTTCGGAAATTGAATGTTCAGCGGACTGAGTAGTGGTTTAAGATAAGTTAGGGTATTTTTACTGTTTAGTATGATGTAAAATGTTCACATTCCGATTTTCACGTGAGTTACTGAAGTTTAATTGACCTCAGCATGTCTTCGTTCTACAGAACGAAGGGTTCGGAAATTGAATGTTCAGCGGACTGAGTAGTGGTTTAAGATAAGTTAGGGTATTGTTACTGTTTAGTATGATGTGAAATGTTCACATTCCGATTTTGACGTAAGTTACTGACGTTTAATTGACCTCAGCATGTCTTCGTTCCACAGAACGAAGGGTTCGGAAATTGATTATTTAGCAAACCACGTTAGCAGTCCTTCGTTCCACAGAACGAAGGGTTCGGAAATTGAATGTTCAGCGGACTGAGTAGTGGTTTAAGATAAGTTAGGGTATTGTTGCTGTTCAGTATGATGTAAAATGTTCACATTGCGATTTTCACGTGAGTTACTGACGTTTAATTGACCTCAGCATGTCTTCGTTCCACAGAACGAAGGGTTCGGAAATTGAATGTTCAGCGGACTGAGTAGTGGTTCAAGATAAGTTAGGGTATTGTTACTGTTTAGTATGATGTGAAAAGGTCACATTGCGATTTTCACGTGAGTTACTGACGTTTAATTGACCTCAGCTTGTCTTCGTTCCACAGAACGAAGGGTTCGGAAATTGAATGTTCAGCGGACTGAGTAGTGGTTTAAGATAAGTTAGGGTATTGTTACTGTTTAGTATGATGTGAAAAGGTCACATTGCGATTTTCACGTGAGTTACTGACGTTTAATTGACCTCAGCATGTCTTCGTTCCACAGAACGAAGGGTTTGCAAATGGAATGTTCAGCGGACTGAGTAGTGGTTCAAGATAAGTCAGGGTGTTGTTACTGTTCAGTTTGATGTGAAAAGGTCACATTGCGATTTACAAGTAAGTTACTGACGTTTTATTGACCTCAGCAATCCTTCGTTCCACAGAACGAAGGTTCTAAAAACTGATTATTTAGCAAACCAGGTTAGCAGTCCTTCGTTCCACAGAACGAAAGGTTCGGAAATTAAATGTTCAGCGGACTAATTGGTGGTTTGAACCAAGTTAGGGTATTGTTACTGTTAATAATAATAATTCATTCGTTCATATGTTTCAGAACAGACTTCAAACAAAAAACTATCTAATTATATGAACTCACGGAAAAGGGGAAAAAGAAAAGAGAATACACCAACACAAAATTTAGACATAAAACATTACAAAGCTAATAAAAATTACTGAAAGACTAATAGTAATAGTAACTGCCTCATAAAACATTGAGAAACAATCATACCTAGTAAAACCTTAAATATTAAAACAACAAACACAAAGCGCCAAATCTACTCGCATCCTCATTATAATTTGCAGCAACTAGAACCTAGCAAAACAGTATGTAATTATGGTTTAGAAAGCTTATCGTGTTGAAATTATTTCACCAAGTCTTCAAAATGGTGCCAAAAGTCTACGGCGTAATTTTAATGAAAGTCAGAAGTTTGGGATCAAACTACAATAATGGGCCGTTCATTCATACGAATAACAATGATTGAGAGGATGAAAATGAGGGATTGAGACTATTTCGTAATGTCCGGCACAGAATTGTTCTTATAAGAAAAGGAAAAAGATATTGTAATAAGAGATATAGATTTATGATTAGGGAGTATAATAAGAGATATGAAAAAAGTGGTAGTTTCGTTAAATCACACCAGTTAGATCGGGTAGACATTGAGCCACACCTGATACATGACTAAACCTGTACCACTGTTCAATGTGATCTGAAAGTTCACGTTGATATTATCACGTGGATAATTGATTGTTTTGTTGACCTCAGCAGTTTTACGTTCCACAGTACGATAGTTCTCAAAATCGGTTGGCTTCAATAAGTTGATTTACAGGTTATGAAAAAGGAACAGAAAAGTAGCTGTCCTCCAGACGTGCAAATTCCTCGTCCGAGAATGGTGAGAAAACATCCGAAGTATAGAGAGTGTAGGAATACTTGTTGTAGTTTGATATACTGGTCGTACCCTTTCGATTTTTGACTAAAAAGCATGTTGATCAACCCGTAAACACAGCGGCATACTGCAAAATAAAATGTAAATAATTGCTTGGATATCCTCAAGTATACTCTGCCATGTAGCTCGGAAATCGATACCAACTAATTTTTCAATATACGGTCCAAAACTACATTTTGTTGGTCATGAACTGACACCAGTGAATGTGTTCGCGATGAAATTACAACATTTCGCAATGGAATGAAATACATAACAATGTAAATTTATTCAGGAAACTGCATTGCTCGATTTGAACCGACCAAACATCGCTCTCGCATCAAATGTTCTCGAGCGAGAGGAAGCATACGAGGAAACAGACGACCATTTTTACACGAGTCAGTTCACATAATAGGTTTAAGCTTTTTAGTTACAAATTGGTACTTATACACAAATAGAGTTCCAGCAATGAGTATGAATCTGTACTTCAATATGAAGTTACCCGACAGTAAAAAGTGTGTATACTGTACTACTATTCAATATTCGTGACATGAACGTTTTCTAACTAATGGTGTATCTTAGAATCGCAGTTATTGTTACTCCGGTATGAAACACTCTGTGTGAAAAAAATTACGTTAATGTTAACAATAAAACATGATAACGTTTCAGTGAGAGGAGCTGTCAACACAGTATTCGTTTTACCAGCCGAGAACAACTTCGGATTCGATTGGAAACATGATGAATGGATGAGCTCGTACTACACGCAAGCATACACTGCTAGAGGAAGTAAATATGCATTACAATTCAAATTAGTCAATATTTCTTACGCCCTGATGAGCCTTGTAAGAAACAATTCACGTCAAAACGTGAAGTTTCACTTGACGTAACAGTCTTTCGATCCTTGGAGCGAACACATCCAAATTTGCTTGTATTATTACACCGAGTAGTGATTTAAGTCGTTACAAGATTAGGATCGGGAAGTTAAGCAATATAAATTGAAAAAAATGTTCACAAAAACACATTTCGACTTTTGAGGCGAACTTTACACGTCAAAGAGTGACCTCTCACATGACATGACAGTCTTTCGTTCTCAGGAACGAACATATTCAAATTAGCTTCTATTCAAACAATGGGTAGTAATTGAGGTCATTACAAATTGAGAATCGGTGAATTAGGCAATGCAAATCGGGAATACATTCACAGAAACATAGTTTTACTTTCGAGGCCAACTTTCTACGTTTTCATAACTCCTATCTGTGATTACACTTAAATCACAAGCTTTTAACGTCAAAAAGTGACGCTTAACTTGGCAAGGCGTACTTACGATTGTAAATTGAAAATACTCTATGTGAGTGACACTTTTCACAGTAGAAAAAAGACGTTTCCCCCAGCGTGAAAAATATTTAGTTAGCATTGTACATTATCGTTTACTAGCCAATTTCAGTTGAACAGTTGGAACTTCACGAAAAGCTGCGGTTCTGGCGAAAACTAATCGTCGGTCAACATCCGATTCTCGTTGGATTCTCAAAGTACCTAGAGAATATGAAGGACGACAAAAGCATCACACCGGCGGAATTCGATGACAGCGACAACTTCAGGCACCAATACCTGTCGAGTATCTGCCGCTTTATGCTAGTTGTGATGCGATCTCGACAAAGTTAAGTAACAAAAAAATGCCGTACAAAGTTTTTGAATTTTAAACAAGTCCATCTCGCTGGGTGTGTAGTTTTATTCCAGTTCTTTTCGTTCACGTGATTATTGACGTGTAGCACGATCAAACTACAACGAAGAATTCAATCACTTTCCAGAGTTACGGTATATTTTACTGTTAACGACGACGTGAAAGTTCGCGTTGAAATATTCACGCGAATTGTTGAACTTTTATTAACCTTGGCAGTCTTTCGTTCTACAGAACGAAAATTCCCAAAACCGACTTTTTATCAGATTAAGAGTAGTGTATCACCCCACAATTTACCCTATTCCCCACATAATTGCCAACTCTAAAAATAAACTGATAACGGCGTGGCACCTTCCATCATCGTCCCCAAAACATCCAACTCAACTAATCGAGTATGAACTTCAAATGAGTGCGCTGAAGGCGAGAATCAGTATAATTTCGGAAATTTTGTCTTCATCATGTTTACCAGATTGATTTCTTGACTGTAGAGGCCAAGACATTTTTTTATTTCAAAATTTTAAACTACAAAAGTTCAAACTACAAAACATATTTCAAGTTTTAAAATAATTCCAAATGAAAGAATAAAAAATGCAAGTAGAATTTTTGTTATGCTAAACTACCAAGATCTAATCAAAATCTTTCGAGTTAAAGAGTAGTCTAGGTCCAGTTTCTAGATTCTCTTCGTTAAACCTGTTAATTGAGCATTGGGGTAAACCACAGTAGTGTCTGACTAATTGAGACTTGTTCACCTCTCGAAATGATAAATTTCGAACGGTCTTGGCCTCTACAGTCAAGAGATCAATCTGGTGAACATAATGAGAACAAAATTTTCGAAATTATGTAGATTCTCGCCTTCAGGGCCCTCATTTGAAGTTCATACTCGATTAGTTGAGTTGGATGTTTTGGGGACGATGATGGAAGGTGCCACGCCGTTATCAGTTCATTTTTGGAGTTGGCAATTCTGGGAGGATTGGTGTAAATTGTGGGGTAGTACACTACTACTGAATGGTATTTAGGGTAATCGAATTGTTCAATATGACGTAAACGTTAACGAGTTTTCACGTGAATTAGTGACGTTTATTGAGCTTAGCAGTGTTTCGTTCCAATAAACAACCTAGTACTATGTATCTCTAGAACTAATGTTAACATTTCTTTTTCAGGTTCGGACAGAAGGTCACCATAGACGATATACTCTTTTCACGGAAAACTTTCCAGTTCTATATGGACGGAATTGTTCGTCTGAAAGTGAAAGAAGGAGTTCAACTTGGTTTCATCAAGGCGCTCATTTGTTGTCTAAAGTACATCAAGCATGTTGTTGAGCCTGGTAAGTATTTTTCAAATTTTAACAGTGTTGATATGTTTTCTTTGTCATTTTGTCATCAAGATTAGTACTGTAGTAATAATCAATTTTGGATTAACAGTAGACAGTTAAAATGTTCATAATTTGAGTAAGTATCAGTGAATTTCTGCGTGCTGCTTGTGTTCACGAGTTAACACCGTTCAACAAACATGTAACGTTTAGTGGCTTTCCACGGTCTTCGCGCGTCAACTTGTGAAATGTATTTGGAATCATTGATATCACTGATGAAGCGAAGCAAGAACAGGGAAGCACGAACGCAATCGAAACGTGGAGCTGTGTCGGCAAAGGAGAAGGTATATATATATATTAAAGAGATATATCTATAATGAATTATGAAATATGAGAAAGTAATAGAAACTGTTTTAAGTTAGGAGTTTTTCACCATACATGTAATGACCTAAAAAAACGCTTGATTACGGAGAAAAGCGCAAGAGTACAATAGAAGGGGTACTGTAATACAGCAATCCTAAATCCCGTACTGCCTTGTTGCATTCACAATATTCACAAATCTTTCCTCACAACGTTGGGTCATCTGACAAAGTTCTGAACAGGGTTTCGTATTTTAATCGACATTTCGAAAATTTCGTACCTAGGTGAATCGCAATTCTGAGAGAGTAGAGTAAGATGAATAGTTGAAAACTAGATGAAGGTTTGTTATTTTTTGATGTTCAAGAGTTTTATTGATCAGCGTCAAATTTCGAATTTGAGGTAGACCGCTCCTTTGAGCAGAATATTGTATCAGTGAACAAAAAAGGGTCCAACTGACCACCAGTAGTATGATAAAATAATTCCCGCACTCCAAAACTGGAATAACCACGTTTTTAAAATCAATAACTTTTGATTCCAGACATACACGCCCTATCCATTGGCTTGTGCCCTGGTTGGTCACAAATCCATCACCGCTAAGATTGAGAAAATCAAAGAAAGCTCGCCAATGTGTTCCAGAGCAGAGTTCAACTTTGTATTAGGGTGAGAAAATTGAAAATTTACCAAATATAGTTGAGTTTCGGATAAAAGTATGAAACGGAGGGTTCGATCACCAATTCACTGATTTTGAACTCAATTTTTATAGCAGTCTGCTGAAACACTAGTATACTGCCAGTCACTCGCGCAGTCACGCATTTTCAACACATCAGAACTCAGAAACATGCAATAACAGAGTGCACGATGTCTCATTATATGGCTAACTTTACGGGACTATCTATAAACTTAAATCCATTTGAGTGTTCGGTGAAAAACCTTCGCGACCGAACGCTCTTTGCTCGCAAAGGGTAGCACTCAACCCTTTTCTACTTCTTAACCGGAAGTGAACATGATGGTTCATTAAATCAACTTGCGAAGTAGCATCTACGTTAGAAACATTATTGCATTGAACTGGAAACATGTATAGCTGCAGTATAGTTGAATATTTTTCAGTATTTCTTTGTTGTAGGGCCGGCATGATCAATCTTGTGGTGAAGAACACATCGAGAAATGAGATCGGAAAAAAAATTCTGTGTGGAGCTATTCGAGGACAGAAGGATGGAATGGGAGGAGTACACAAAGACACTGGCTTCAGAACATTCGAGAAAAACGGCGAGAAGTATTATGTAAGTTTTTTTGTGCATTTATTCAAAATGTTCAATTCTCCATATATTGTTAACTATAAAATTCTCCATATATCGTCAACTGTGAAGAAATGTGTTCTGTTCATAATCCTATAACTTTTCCACCATCCCTGCAGGTATCCTACTACGCCTGTCCAAAAAATTTGAAGAATATGAAAAGCCGAAGCGCCCTGCTTGGCGGACTTTTTGTAGTCGATGAAAGAATGAAGAGGATTTTGGACATATACCACGAATTGAAGAAAACGTGAGTTTCGGAAAATAATTCGATATGACGTGAAAAGTGCTCGTAATATTTTTCACGTGATTTACTAAAGTTTCATTGATGTTATGATTTTAACGTGACCTATTTGCTTTGAATGACCTATAATTGACCTTAGCAGTCCTCCGTTCCACAGACCGAAATTTAAAAAAAATTGAATATTCATTCAACTAAGTAGTAGTTAGGGTAATTTCACTGTTGAGTATAACATTAAAAGTGCACGTAGGAGTTCTTAGGTGAATTACAAATCTTTTATTGACGTTGGCAGTCCTTCGTTCCACAGAACGAATGTTTTGTAAATTGTATATTCAGCAAATAGAGTAGTCGTTTAAGATAAGTTTAGGTACTGTAAATGTTCAGTATGACGTGAAAAGGTCACATTGCAATTCTCACGTAAGTAACTGACGTTTTATTGACCTCAGCAATCCTTCGTTCCTCAGAACGAAGGTTTTGGAAATTGAATATTCAGCGAACTGAGTAGTCGTTTAAGATAAGTTTAGGTACTGTTACTGTTCAGTATGACGTGAAAAGGTCACATTGCAATTCTCACGTAAGTAACTGACGTTTTATTGACCTCAGCAATCCTTCGTTCCTCAGAACGAAGGTTTTGGAAATTGAATACTCAGCGAACTGAGTAGTCGTTTAAGATAAGTTTAGGTACTGTTACTGTTCAGTATGACGTGAAAAGGTCACATTGCAATTCTCACGTAAGTAACTGACGTTTTATTGACCTCAGCAATCCTTCGTTCCTCAGAACGAAGGTTTTGGAAATTGAATATTCAGCGAACTGAGTAGTCGTTTAAGATAAGTTTAGGTACTGTTACTGTTCAGTATGACGTGAAAAGGTCACATTGCAATTCTCACGTAAGTAACTGACGTTTTATTGACCTCAGCAATCCTTCGTTCCTCAGAACGAAGGTTTTGGAAATTGAATATTCAGCGAACTGAGTAGTCGTTTAAGATAAGTTTAGGTACTGTTACTGTTCAGTATGACGTGAAAAGGTCACATTGCAATTCTCACGTAAGTAACTGACGTTTTATTGACCTCAGCAATCCTTCGTTCCTCAGAACGAAGGTTTTGGAAATTGAATATTCAGCGAACTGAGTAGTCGTTTAAGATAAGTTTAGGTACTGTTACTGTTCAGTATGACGTGAAAAGGTCACATTGCAATTCTCACGTAAGTAACTGACGTTTTATTGACCTCAGCAATCCTTCGTTCCTCAGAACGAAGGTTTTGGAAATTGAATATTCAGCGAACTGAGTAGTCGTTTAAGATAAGTTTAGGTACTGTTACTGTTCAGTATGACGTGAAAAGGTCACATTGCAATTCTCACGTAAGTAACTGACGTTTTATTGACCTCAGCAATCCTTCGTTTCTCAGAACGAAGGTTTTGGAAATTGAATATTCAGCGAACTGAGTAGTCGTTTAAGATAAGTTTAGGTACTGTTACTGTTCAGTATGACGTGAAAAGGTCACATTGCAATTCTCACGTAAGTAACTGACGTTTTATTGACCTCAGCGATCCTTCGTTCCTCAGAACGAAGGTTTTGGAAATTGAATATTCAGCGAACTGAGTAGTCGTTTCAGCTAAGTTAGGGTATTGTTACTGTTCAGAATAACGTGAGAAGTTCACATTGCTATTTTCACGTAAGTAACTGACGTTTTATTGACCTCAGCAATCCTTCGTTCCTCAGAACGAAGGTTTTGGAAATTGAATATTCAGCGAACTGAGTAGTCGTTTAAGATAAGTTTAGGTACTGTTACTGTTCAGTATGACGTGAAAAGGTCACATTGCAATTCTCACGTAAGTAACTGACGTTTTATTGAC
The DNA here is from genome assembly GCA_964036275.1 of Litoditis marina. Taxonomy (NCBI): domain Eukaryota; kingdom Metazoa; phylum Nematoda; class Chromadorea; order Rhabditida; family Rhabditidae; genus Litoditis; species Litoditis marina. The sequence continues at coordinate 32,188,723 of OZ038434.1, forward strand.
CTCAGCAATCCTTCGTTCCTCAGAACGAAGGTTTTGGAAATTGAATGTTCAGCGAACTGAGTAGTCGTTTCAGCTAAGTTAGGGTATTGTTACTGTTCAGAATAACGTGAGAAGTTCACATTGCTATTTTCACGTGAGTAACTGACGTAATATTGACCTTCCACAGAACGAAGGTTCTAAAAACTGATTATTTAGCTAACCACGTTAGCAGTCCTTCGTTTCACAGAACGAAGGTTCCAAAAATTCATTATTCCCCAAAATAAATGACACTTTAAATATCCATACTGTTCAGTATCACGTGAGAGATTCACGTTCTGATTCACAGGTGATTAAATTGCTTTTTATTCACTTTGGCAGTTGTTCGTTCCACAGAACGAATGTTTTCAAACTGATCACTTAGCAAACTAAATGGAAGTTGGGGTGTTTTATTGTTCAGTATGAAGTGAAAAACCACATGTTTTGATTCTCACGTGAATTATTGGCCTCAAATTGACCTTAACAATAAGAAATTCACGTTCTGATTCTCGTTCTAGTTGAAGAAAATTAAAAAATTCAGTCGTGGCGAGAGTATTCATACTAATTATTATAACGTTTGCGTTCACGTAAGGTTCTCACATGAATTATTGACCTTACTGGATCTCAGTGGTATTTCGTTCCTCAGAACGAAATATCGTACAATTGATGTTTTGCAAATTGGATAGTAGTAATTGAGAGTATTTAAAATGTTAATATTCATCATTCTGTTTCGATTGTACTCAACCTGACAATTTCTGGCGACTCCATTTGTTGAAAAAAACGGATCGTTTGGCAAACGACCGTCCGTTTTTCTTGTCTTACGATGGAGAGCCGCTGGAGAATCCTGCTTACTACATGCAGACGTTTCTTCGTCTCTCTGGGTTGGCAGACCGCCAAATTACCTGCAATGGGGTTCGTGCGAAAATCGATTTCAACTTAACCGTTAACTCACTTTCAAGTCCCTCAGAAATCATGATTGTTCTAGGTACGGCACACTACCGCTCAGATGCAGTTCGATGAATGGTGCGTGAAGAATCTGAGTGGCGGACCGAATGCTGACGCCGCCCTGTTGGCTGGACATAGTGTGACAATTCAGGTATTATTTCATGTCAAACTATTACCATCAAAGTTTGAATCGGCCTGAACAAAGTTTCTGCTGAGTTCCATCAAAGTTTAATTATAATTGTGAACAGGATCGCACGTATACTGACGATGATCGGAAGCGGGCTTTTCGAGGTTTTCTACGTCTTCGTGAGTTGGAGTTGGTCGAGGAGTTCCAGGCCGACGTCAAGAAGATCACGGAAAAGAAAAAGTTGAACTTCATGGAGTGAGTTGAATTAAGAAAAGTGTTGAAGTTTCGAACAAAAATTACTAACTGTATCTCTTAAAGAAGGTAGAATACCAAAAAAAAACTTACATAGTTATGATAAACTTGAGAACTTCAGAAAAGCGTTATATAGGGATATGAAGAACAAATGAGTGATTAACTCAAGTTCACAATGATATTAGAATAACAAAACTCAGGTATGTAGTAGCATGTCTAGGGTTTAGCACAACACTAACGATTATTATGAACTAGTATAGCGCTGTGTGAGACAAAACACAACGTGAATTGGGAGACGTTTGACTGTTGTACACAATGCCTATAATACATACGGTCAGGGTAAAATTATTGAGATCATACGTCGAAGAATTTTGCATTTTCATCACAGCTAAAATTTGGAATTAGGAGTTTAAAGTGAAACAAAATTTTCCGAGAAAGGTGAATTTTAACGTACAGCTCTACGACTGAAAATCTGAACATGTTCACCAATTATAGCTTGACTGACAAGAAGCTTGTTCAAAAGATGGTTGAAGATGAAGAGCAGGTATTTGGGTTTGACGAACCGTCGGATGAAGATGATGGGGAAGCCGACGATCAGATATTCATGAGAGAAGGTGTGTATTGTTATATTTTTGTTGTTGTCCACACAACAGATAATTCTCGTTCAAACTCTAGTTTTCTATATTCAATCATTCAATGATCACATCAGTAATAGAGAAAAAATCGAGAGGAAACCAATTTCGAAAATGATCAATTTCAGAAGACAGGAGCAGTCGAGCACAGAATGTTGACGCAAATCTTCTGGACAATTCTTCTGTGGCAGGAAGTAGTCGACCACGGAATGTTCGAGCAAATTGTTCGCACAATCTTGGAAAAGCAGGTTAGAAAGAAAATGACTTGATTCTTGATTGTGAACCGATTCTGGAGGAGAATCACAAAGAGATCAAAATATTTTCAGAGAACGTGTTTTCAGAAACCCACTTTGATGTGGCACATATTCATTGTTCCGAAATCATAATCAGGAAAGCATAATATCAATCACATTCTTTAATTTTTCAGGCCAAGTAGCATCTCTTCCAGCTCAAACTCTCCAGAGAAAGAGAGAAATGAAGCAACTCACGTCACCCTCAAGTCATAGTTCAGGTAAGATGGGGAAAGAGAAAGAAAGCGTAATCGAAATTGCGTGAATTTCTTCTGGCGTGGCTTCATAAACGGCGATCGAAACAGAATTGGAACTTTGACCAGTTTTTGTAATTTTTTATTGGTATATATTTAGATGAAGAATCGTCTATTCCACAACGAAGACAACAACGCCTCTTTGTACAGAAATCACCCAGAAAACAACCGCGTCCTCGTCAGTTTGAAAACTCTTTAATATTATCAGTGTATGCAGAGCTAAAAAGTGTGACATATCATAAAAGTCTAGATTTGTAAGTGAAAACTTAGAAAAAAAACTATTTTCATCAGCTATCCGACTTCTGTGGTGCTATCAATCTCAATGCAAGTTAGAAATTTCTTTCGCAAAAATCTGTCAAAAATTAGGATTTTATTTTAAAAACTTCATAGCCCTAGCTTCAGAATCATTTGAAAATGTTTAATCGTGAGGTGAAATTAGCTAATTTGTTCAGAAGAGCAAGATCTCGCCTCAGCATTGACAGAGAAGACAGGACGCAATACTGTGGAAAAGACACCGGAAAAACAGCCACGTTCGAGTTAGTTTACCAACTTTTGAATGATAAGAGAATCCAGTATTGAAAAAAGCAAATCATTATTATAAGACATGTGTACTGATATGCATTAGAATTTCATAGCTATTTTCTATACAGTGAATTAATTATAATGTGAACTTATTAAGATATGTTGGATAATCTGCACAGCACCTACGGAGATAGTCCTTTTCAGTCCAACTCAATCTACGATTTCCAAGGTTTGTATCACAAATAGAATTAGTTCCATGGCACAATCATCTCTGCACGTTTTGTCTTGTTTGTTTCTATTTAGATAAAAATTAAACAAAACATATATTAGTGCCACGAAAACAGATATTAGAGCCATTGTATCGATTTTATTTCTACAATGAAAACAGATATGTTAACGGGGTCGTCTCTTGATTTGTAAGTTTACTAGTGGTTTCACGTGTTACTAGAACTTCAACGCTAGCAACGATTTCTACGTATAAAAATGTAGCCTTTTCCGAGGTTTCTATAACAATTCGATATGTAACTGTAGTTTCAACGGAAGTAGGGTTTCACGTTGAAAAGACAATTCAATTATCGCGAAAGTAATTCGATCAAACAGTACTCTATCAAACTTCCTTCACGATATTTCACCCACTATTCTAACCAGTCGTGCAGTTTTAGTTGATGAAAGAAGGAGGGCCAATCAAAACCAGAGGAGTCAATTTACAAAAAAATGTCTAAAACCTGATTGATGTGGTTTGTAGGCGAGAGTTTCTAAGTTACGGTTTTGAACTGAATTATGACTTTCAGATGACGACCCGTTGCCAACTCCAGGATCCATTTACCCGCGTTTATCCAAACTTTCTGGTTGGTTGCGATACAAAAACTGGCTTGAAATTGTTCTCAATACTACATCAATTTCTGAAACATCTGGAACTACTTAACGACCTATAATTGTGAAATAATAAGCATAATTAAAAGAGACCGAAATGCAACTAGAAGTCTGAAGAATATGACTTGTTTCGATTAGTCGCGCGACCTGTTTTGCAGCAGTTAAGTTTTCACATTTACGTGAATTAATTTCGTTTTACGTGAACGCTGCTGTTCAGTACTGCAGTAATAAAAACACTTCGAGTCGAAAAATATTATTAGGTGCAATCTTGTTGAAGAGGATCTGAGAGTGTTAAAAAATCATGTGTGACCGAAAGTATAGCTTCAGACGAGCCAACCACATCTCTCTCGCAGCCCCCGCCTCGTGTCCTTTTGCCAAAGTTGCAACTAGATGATAAACCATTGCTGCTGGACAATGAACCATCCACTAGCGCAAACCTTCAAGACGGAGGTGGAGGTTGGTTTTCACGGTTAATTTTTTTCATTTAATAGTAGAGCTATTTCGTTTTATGTGTGGAGCACGGTGGTTACATTTGTAGTCTGAACTATGAGGCGACAAATGAATTTCCCAAACAAAAACAGAAAACACCAGATAGAAAGTGTGGTTTGAAATTGTTTTTCCGTACACGTCTGGTTTCTGGTGACTGACGTTTTATTGATCTCAGCAATCCTTCGTTCCACAGAACGAAGGTTTTGTAAACAGAATATTCAGCGTAATAAGTAGTGGTTTCAGCTAAGTTAGGGTAACGTTACTGTTCAGTGTGACGTGAAAAGTTCACATTGCGATTTTCACGTGAATAACTGACGTTTACTTGACCTCAGCAATCCTTCGTTCCACATAACGAAGGTCTTGCAATTTGAATATTCAGCGTAATAAGTTGTGGTTTCAGCTAAGTTAGGGTAACGTTACTGTTCAGTGTGACGTGAAAAGTTCACATTGCGATTTTCACGTGAATAACTGACGTTTACTTGACCTCAGCAATCCTTCGTTCCACAGAACGAAGGTTTTGTAAATTGAATATTCAGCGTAATAAGTTGTGGTTTCAGCTAAGTTAGGGTAACGTTACTGTTCAGTGTGACGTGAAAAGTTCACATTGCGATTTTCACGTAAATAACTGACGTTTTATTTCACAGAAAGTGGCAAATGTTTGCCTTCGGTCGAACAAATCAGTCCAGACGTGTTTGATGTTGATGACCCAACTGAATCGAACTTTGATTTCTCCACCTTGTTGAGTGAGTTTATCAAAATCGAAACAGATAGATTCCATTAAGCAGTAACATGGCAGATAGTTAAAACATTCTCTCATAAAGTTGCTCGAATGAACTGTGTTCAATTCTCGAAAATCAAAACGACGTTATATGGGAAGAGTATTATATTTCTCCTGAACTAATGTTAATAAATTACTCCAAAATGCACGCGTGATTTATTCAATTGCTAACTCTAGAAAATACGGTATCTAAACTTTATCTAAATCACGAATTCGTTTCAGTATTCTTCTTTCCGAATCTGCAGTTTGTGAAAGCAATGAATAATCGTTCAAGATGAATTTTGTTATTACAGGCCCAATGAAGGCTCAGAGAGCGAAAAAACATTTCGACGAAAGAGGAATTCTGAAAAATATTTCTGATATAATTGAGACTTTCAATGCAAGAGAGTGCCTCGATAGTCCTCGGAAAACACTTGCGTCAAAAGAGGAACTGACCGAGTTTCGCAGAAGGAGCCAGAAAGCTCCAGTAGAGGTTTGTAATTATTATGGTCTCTACGAAGACAGAACATACTTCAATGTTGTCTTTTCTTCGTAAGTTCACGTAGAAACTGTTTCACCAAGACACGTTATATTTTTTGGGGTAGAAAACCTGATGTTCCAGGACTTTCCATGGCTCAAAATAGTAGAAGTCGATGCAAATGTGGGTCTGGGACTGTCTGCTAAAGTCGACATTGAAGAGGGCTCGGTCATCTGTGGATACCGGTGAGTCATAAAAATATTATTCAAAATATTTAAAGCAAAAATTATACAACTAATAACAATAATGATAATTGAAAAAAAATGATAATAATATATATATATATATATATATATAATAATACTAGCAATATTATTAAAAATATAAATAATAATAATAATAATAAAAATAATAATAATAATAATAATGATAATAATATTAATAATAGTACTTGCACGAATAATAATTATAAAAATACTGGCAAGAATAATAATAGTAAAAATGATTGTAGTGGGTGCCAAAGTTATAAGTTTCGGTTTCTCCCCAGAATCGAACCTGCGAGCAAAATATTCGTAGCAGGCCGGTAACCACTGCGCTACTAGAGCACATAACGGTCGATCTTCGGAATCGGAGACAAGTGTGCGCACACAGCGGGAAATGCGATAGACTGTAGGAGTCTGAGTGAAAAATATAGATCTACGAAAGAATCACGCAAAATATGTGAGCGAACGTAAAACCTATTATTGAAGTTTTTTAAACCCGACTGAACAGTATAAACTTTGATAATGTAAAATTCGATAATATAGACAGTACATACCCTCATTGACATATCGTCAACTACCATGTACAAAGTGAAATATTGTAGTTACTTTGTATTCTAACAAACGCTGTTTCAATACTTTTTAGACCACGGAAGTTGTAAAAGAGGGTGGTCTCGCGTAGCTGGCACCAGGGCATGCCGAAAGGTGAGAGAACTAACCCCCACGGTCTAACGGACATTTGTCATGATCTTTATTGTGAGCAGTCGATTGAAAGCTTTCAAAACCTGTTCTAACATAGTTAGCAATGAACTCTAACCATACTCAACGAGAATGCATGCTATTTCAACTAAATTATTCATTTCAGGATCGAAACGAGCCCGAAAAGTTATATCAAAGAGGTATGGTTTTCCTAGCCTGAAACGTGAACCTTCCAAACATTATAGTTTATACCTCATATACCGAATGTTCAGGTTGAACTGAAGTGATTAGCACTAGCAAAAACATGAGCATTTTGAAACTGTAACATTAAAAGTTTCAGAACTCTGATGTACATTTAAACACCCCTTGTAACAATGTTTGCTTCGGCACAAATAATCGTATTGAAAGTACGTATGTTTGACACTCATAACGTGATTCACTAATGAATCATTAAAGGTGATCCCGAGTGTGACAATGGCTGGAGTTATTTCAAAGGCACCCATTCCTGCTTCAAGGTAAGTTTATAGAAAGAGAGGGTAGGAACTGCAGCATGCAATCTAGTACACGTTTACAAAAAGCTCTCGTTTACGCTATGTGCAAAGTGAATAAACATTTTTTAACGAAGTCGGTGCAATATTGTGTGAGTCGACTAGAACTTTTACTATTCTCTCGAATTCGATCTTAGGTTCTTGTGAAGAGGGTCTAGACGTTTTATTCGCGTACAAATTGCTCGATTTGACAAACATGGAGAACAAACTGAAAGAAAAACTGATTGAATGAACTAATCGAAAACAATGTATGATGTGAACAACGCGGAGCAACCAACACAATGTGATGTAACAACATCCTATACTGTTAGTCAATCGCGCAGTCACGTGAGACATGCTAAACACAGCAGAACTCATAAACGGACAATGTTAAAGTGCCCGATGCCCCATCAGAATTCTAACTTCACGTGCCTATTCAGTTCATTTCTAGCATAAATAACTGAATTACTAATCAAATTGATCAGAACTTCCATCAATCCGGAAACTTCCTTCAATCTGACGCTTTCTGCCACGCACAGAAATCAAGAATAGCTTCCCTGGAAACAAGGGAGGAGGCCGATTTTGTCAAGAGTAAGCTTTTTTGTATTTTGTTGTTAGTTAATCTTTGCTCACAGATTTGTTCACCAAAATTAGATAGAAAAACTGTCAAAATATATTACCAGAAATACTTGATGGCTTAGATCTGAGCATACGTTAATCCTACTCTAGTGATGCCTTTAAGAAAATAAAAACAACTGTACAAAAAACATGAAATACAAAAATTCACCTCAAATATGGCAAATTCGTTATTTCCAGAACTAGTGGGTGCCGATTACCCCTCGCACTCGTCTGAACTTCCGTTTGTCGGTCTGACCGCGGTGAACGGCGACTGCCAGTTCACTTGGTTGGATGGCAGGTCGTTGAACCGTTCCGCCGTGAATTGGGCCCCGGGAAACCCCAATAAATGCAAAGGCGGAGTGCCTTGTGTGGTGGTACGTTCGTACAGATCGCGTCTGTTCCATGTGTGTCTCTGAAGTAATTTGAAAACTCCACTCATAAGGCGGATAAAAACGTTCAACTGGTCGAATGTGAATCGATCATTTGTTCTCTCTCTCTCTTTCTCTCTCTCTCTCTATACATCTCTCTCTCTCTTTTCTCTCTCTCTGGTCTCTCCCCTTCTCTCCCCTTCTCTCCCTTTTTACCAAACAAAAAAGTACGAAGTATTCGAACCACGACACAATACAATAATATATTGCATTCCAGCTCACCCCACCTAACTCCAACTACGCCCAAAACCGTTTCCTCGACGATGTCAGCTGCGACTGCAAACAGAAACGCACCTTATGCAAGAAACCAGCCAAACCGGATCGCACTCCAGGTTTGATTTTCACAATTTGACAGTGTTGCACAAAAGCCTAGCAGATCACGTGAAATGTGTAAAAACGTGAAACTAAGAATTGCGTACTATGTGGAGTGATGCACTGCACAGTCGCTGGTTGATTTATCACCGTCTACATGGATCTTTGTCAATTACCCAATTATTTAATCTACAATCACAGTTTGTAGTGTCACTTATACCAATGTAGAAAGACACGTGTTCGATCGCAAATAAACATTCCATTCCATTCTAGTCTATTCTATACTCAAAAATAAGTTTCACAAGAGAGGACAATATATAATTGATATCATTTTGTTTCAGCCAAAAAAGAATGTGACAAGGGTTGGAGCTATTACAAGGAAACCAACTCGTGTTTCAAGGTCAGTTATTTGATGGCGTTTTGTTGAGCAATACCTTACAAGACTTTGGCATAATCTTACGAGCGAAAGAGCACGCTAAAACAACGTTTTCAAAATGTTGTGCATGAAGAAGTATCACTATGGTGAGTTGCGAAATTAAGAAATGTCTGTCTTGCCGGAGCCGAAACTGCGAGCAACAGTTTCGTAGAAGAGCGCTGACCACTGCGCTATTAGTGCACATAACCGAAAAGGTTTGGAATCAAAGCAAAGAAATGTGTGCGTACACAGCGTAAAGTACAGTATCGAAATATACAGTATCCTCCCGCCTTTCCGTTGGCGACGACTACACGAGAGAACATGATCCAACCGTATAAAATACAGCCTGTTCAAAAAAGACCACCACAATGTTCAAATCTAAACAGGACTAGTCCAGGAAAGCAACAATTACTTCAAATGATATTCTACTAAATGATTGTTATTTTCAGAACTTTGCCCGTCCCGCCAAATTCGAGACTTCAAAGTCGCACTGCCGATCTTTCGGAGCAGAAATGGGCACCGTTTCAACCCCGGGAGAAACAATGTTCGTAAAAAGTAGGTTTTAGAAGATTTTTTCGGACAAAGTTTGTTAAACTAGCTTGTTGATAGTTACAGGTCAAATCTTCAAATTATTTTACCTATTTTTTAATCCCGCTGAGTTTGTAGTTAAGTTCGAAGTTCCGATCCTTCACGATCAAAACTCGTGTGCTGTAACTCGTTTCAATATCCAGCTAAAACAAACATTTGGTGACTCTCCATAAACGAGCTTGTGTGTTTGAAAGATACAGTAACCTCATAAAACATGCGGATAAGCTGTTAGGTGTATTATTTGTTGTTGATGTTTCTATGAGTTCGAAGTGCAGTTGTCCATTAGGTTTTTGTATTTCAGACCTGGTGAAAGACAAGGTGTCTACCACCACTTCCACGTGGTACTACATGCCCTTCATGAACCTCTTGGGCCTGAACGGAGACTGCAACTTCAAGTGGCCCGACCTGACCCCAATGAACAAATCGGTCATTGGCTTCATCACTGGAAAACCGAATCACTGCACAAACAACCAGTTTTGCATCATGGTAAACAAATAAATAAATTAAAACGATCAATCAATGGCAAACATTCTTCGGTGAGAAGCAAACCGCTGACTTTGACGAACTTGAATAGCGAAACTGGCGAAAAGCACCCGGTTATTCCTTCCGGATCATAAATGCCAGCGTTGACACGCGCCGTTCTGAAGTTGGAATTAGACTGACAAGTTTGCAGTATTACTTAGTTACACTTAAGTAAGTACCATCGTGATGGTTGGAGCTTTGAGAAGTAACCTTCGTTGCAGAGATTAACTAACGAACTTTCAACTTAGTACTCAACATCTGCATTGTGAAGACAGAAATCACCAAGGCACGCGAGCAACTTCCTTCATTTTAGCTCTCAGAGAATCTAAAAATCTGAATCATTCAGTGGGAACTGCCTAAAATTTGGCGAGGTGGTGCCGTCAACGTTCTAGACGACATTCATTGCTGGACCACAGTGTACCGGGTGTTGTGTAGAAAGAGTCTCGATGTGAAGGAAATCGAAGGTATAGTCTAATCCATTCAGTGTTGACTACTACAGTGTCGCTCAAAGCTCATGTGGTAAGCTCGTAGAGTTTTTGAATCGTACAGAAACCGGACTACTCGCACAACATTTCAAACAAATGTTTACGTACCACATCTCGGTTTCACTTCAAAGTGCTTTGGACTTGAGTTAAACATCTTACGCTTCTCAATTTTGCCAATGAGAGCAATCTGAAAGAGTTGTATTTGTAGTTTGATCATTCACAGAGACCGTGGTTTGCAAGGATGGTTGGTCTCATGTGGAAGGAACCAACACATGTGTCAAGGTGGTGGTTGAAACGTGTATTTTTAGTGGATGGTAATGAAAAGTAAAGTGAAATGAAAAACAACCAATGGTTGTACATAATTTTCTGTTTTACTTGATTAGTTATTCGATTAGTAGTATTCATAGGTGATGCCGGTAGGTTTTTGAGGAACTATCTTACATGGTCAAATGTGGAAATCAAACTAGAATTGATGAAAATACAAACGTAGAACGAGTTGAAAAAACACAAAAAACACAATTTGTTTTCAAAACATCCTATCACCTACCACAACACAGTAAGTGACTGTACGAATTCATATTTAATAAAAACCATTTTGCTAGATGCTTTCTTTGAGCCGATAACCCATAATTTCCAGGACCGAAAACAACCGAAAACGACCCCGGTTAGAAACATTGGTAAGTGTCAAGTGAATTCTCGTTGATTGATTCTGAAGTATCGTCGTTGAAGTCGAGTTTCGCTAGAAACGAACAGTTTCAGTTCAAACCGAACTTTTGTTGTTTTGCATTATCATCAGGTCGGTAAACTTGCAAAATCTATAAAACCAAATGATTTGTTCAGAGCAAATTTTGAAAGAGAAATGCGATTCTATCCCGGAGAGAACCTATTTTGACGCGAACACGGTCAGTTTCACGGTTTTACAAAAGACATTCACAGTTTTCTAACATTAGCGACACATTTCACTGGTCTTGCGGTTTACTCTTGGATTGTCAGTTATAAGAAAATAGCAACGAAATCTGAGTTATCGAATTCTCATGAGAAGGTTGACAAGAATGTACACAATTCTAACTGAAATCAAGTGAATAATAGGTAAAAGATTCCTCCATGTTTGGTAAAGAGGTCGAAGGTCCAGGATGAAAAAAAAATCTAGTTAAAATTACTAATGTTATGAGTAATCGAAGTGAATTCGAATAATTCTTCCAGCTTACTTGTGTGGTGCAGAGCTCAGATTGCTCAGACGTCAAATATCCCGGATTCCTGAATAGAAATGCAAACTGTGACCCAATAAGGAGAACCTTGGAGAGGAAAGGCTTTTTCGTGAGTTTCTAAACTTTTCCAGTCACGCTAAAACACGTTAAAAAAGACAGATTGAGAAGATTCATGGTGGTCTGGTCTGGTCTGATTGTAGTTCGATCTATCCTCATTCTGATCAATATTGAAAAACGATATTTGAAAAAGTTCTGACGTGTCTGCACATCATTGAAGTTTCAACAAACCAATTAAGCCTACAAAACAAAAAAAATCAACTTCATAACACCACAATTGATGAAAAAAGAGACGTTTTGAAACAACTCTTATCTGTACATTCAAAAAATTTCACGTGAAACGTTTCCAAACTGTCGCAACTAATGATGCATGTGGGAAACGTCCAAACCAGTCATAACATTTGTTGTTCAGAAGAGGAGATCCAGTGACCTCTGTGTGTTTGGTGAGTTGTTATTTTATAGAAACTTTAGTCGGTTTCACAGAAATCAAATCATGGCTGTTGTCATGTTTGGTCATGAAGTTCATCAAGAAATCAAATTGTGAAATAACCCGCACTCACGGCGGTTTGTTCCGTTTTACTTGAAGTATATTGTACTATTCTGTAGCTGTTTCTTCGAAAAACAGAAGTCGAAAAAAAGGAATTCACATATAAATGGAGAAAATTGAAAAGTCTTTTTTGTTCATACTGCGAGTCCTACTGTACTACAAAAGTAGTTTTCTCTTAGTTACGCGAATGTTACCAGAAAGCACCCCCCCCCCCCCCCCCCCCCCCCAGTGCATTGCATTCTATTCGGGAAAGCTACATCGTTCCACAGAACGAAGCTCCGTTCTGAGGAACGAAAGGCCGTTCCACGGGTTGTTCGTACTGGAGAACGATGGATAATCTCGTCTTTGAGAAAAAAATCTTATAATTGAACTAAATTGTAGATGAAACAATAAGTTTCGATCCGAATAATTTGTTTTTTGCAAATTTTCACTTTTTCGAGTAAGAACTTTGCTAAAAACTTAGAGAATTCAGTAGAAAAATATTTTATGTAAAAAATGAGAAGAAGAACGTAGAACAAGTCTGTGAATGTATTTCATGTGAGTTTCATCGATGGTCATAGAGAATCACCGCCTAAACCTAGGAAGTCGAAGTTTTCAAAAAATTAACTTTGAAGTTCAAGTTTTTATGAGTTGGCCTCTCAAATCCATAGATTTCAGATGAAATAAATAACAACTGGATCGGAGCGTTGGGTTGAACTAGATAAAACTCGATTGGTTTGATGTTCAGCCCGTTGGGGCGATAATTGGCAGGTTATTAGGCCAGAGTGCCACTAAAATACATATATTCGCTCTAAGTCAATCAAAAGGTTTGAGAAGAAAATTGTTGCGTTAAAATACGATCTTATATAGTTTCAAGAAGTTTGGCGGTCATAACTAATAAAAAAATCGAATAATTTGTTTTGCGTACTACCCTGGGATGTGGATTCGTTCCACAGAACGAAGCTTCGTTCCTGAGAACGAAATTTTGGTCGAGATTTGAGCGGTCCAATTGAAAAAATGGACTTGCGTACCATAACGAGTGTAAATATTAGAAAGTTGTGGATTTGGTTTAAACGAAGTATGGGTGGTTTCTAATGATAAATACAAGTGTTTTAGTCGTACTTTCGACCACAATCTATTTTTTAATTTATCTAAAAAAATTGTGAATATGAAATTATAGAAATCGACAAACAAGGAAGAAGTTCTCAAATCGTGAATGCTTTGTGCAGTCGTGAAATAGAGAGCAGAAAAGTGAGCGGGGATGGTGGAAAATAATATATATTTTCACACAGCAGAATTTAGGGATACAGTATACTGTAGACGATGTGCATATAGATTTGACTATATCTCCTGTTTTTTCTAGTTGGGACAGAGCTAATGGATGTAGTTCTCCGTGTCAATTTTCTTTTTTGTATTTGTACACAGCACAATTCAGGTATACAGTATACTGTAGACATTCACATGGATTTGACTATAGGTTCGGTTTTTTTTCAGTGTTTTTTTCCGAATAAATGGTGAATTGCTTATTCTGATTTTTTTATTAATTCACAGCTCAATGAAGGTACACTGTATAGTGAAGACTTTCATACACAGCAGAATTAATGTCTACAGTATACTGTAGACATTCAGATGGATTTGACTATAAGTTCGGTTTTTTCCAGTGTTTTTTCCAAATAAATGGTGAACTGCTTTTTCTTATTTTCTATTTATTCACAGCTGAATGAAGGTACACTGTTTAGTGTAGACTTTTTTACTCATCAGAGTTCAGGTTTACCATTTACTGTGAACATTCGAATAGATTTGACTATAACTATGTTTTTTCTATTGCAGTCAGAGAACTGGTGGTACTGGTGGCTGTACCATTTCTACTTTCCACTCATACACAGCATAAATTAGGTTATACAGTATACTGTCGGCATTCATATGAATGTGGCAACAGAGGAAAATAATAGGCATACATATCTCTGTCAATTCAGAGAAGTTCTTTTCATACATAGCAGAAAATTAGGTATACAGTATTCTGTGGTCATACATTGGGCATGCCTATTATCACGGTTTTCTTCGTAAACGTAATTGTGAAGTGTATTGTATTCTTTTGCTTTGTGTGTAGTACGCATTTTAATCATTCTTCCATTCAAATACTGGTTCAATAATCATCGACAAACACAACATAATTAGTATTAGAGAGAGAACACAATCACTGACCTAGCCCTTGGTATGTTAAGTTGTTGAAATAGTCCGACACATTTTTGCCAATATGGTCGGTTTTCCGACTGACAACCATAATTTTTTTTGTAAAGAAGTGGTAAGTGGCGAAAAACCCAAGTAATTGTAATACAATGAGAAGAAGTATGACAAATATAAAGAAGTGGTAGGAGGAGAGGCTAAACGTTGCGTGCTCAACTCTTACTCTGCCGCTTCTTTTCATGTGATGCGTCATGTTCGGAACCTGTAAGATGGAATATTACACCCATTTCGGAGAGGTTCACGTTTCTCGACCGAATTCTCGAAACTGATCGATGAAAAAGAAGATTGAGTACAAATATATATATTTTATGTATAAGTGCAAAAAATCTAATAGTGCACGCAGTTTAGTCCGAGATATATGTTCGCTTTTGAGTTGGATGAAAAGTCAGACACGAAAATCTAAATCGAATCGAAAAATGATTTCTTTTTTTTCAGCAATATTTCAACTTTCAAGAATGTTTCAACTTTGAGTAATATTTGAACCTTCAGCAACTGTGATTCACTCATTGCGATTTCAATTGATTAAATTAAATCGAAATAACTTACTTCTCCATAGCTAGTGAATTGAATATGATCGACCACTGATATTCTACTCTCCACCACAGTATCACGGATCTGTAGGCTGGTGGAAGGGGGTAGTTGAACAGAGAACACTTGTCCGGGAAGAAGAATGGCCTCCGGGAGTCCATATTCGTGCACCAGCTGTCCCCTGCCACTGGTGGTTGCGATGACTTGTTTGGAGAGCATGTTTCTCACCAAGACAAACTGAAAAATACAAAATACAAAATGAAAACCAAGTTCATCATGCATTTAATGCGTAACCCGAAGCATTTCAACCTGTTCTTTGCTTAATCGAAATACGTGAACAAAATCAGATTGAGTTTGGTTAACAGATAAACAGTTCATTAAGTTTCATAAGTTTCACGTTCAATTTCCCTCTTTTATCTCGTATGACGTTATCGCTTATACCGTTTCACTAGTTTTGCGTGGCGGATATACGTTTAACTTCACTTTTTTCTATGAATTATGTTGTGACGTACCGATTTATCTACTTCCACAGATGTATGATAGCATTCCGTTCTTTCCGCTAGACTGAGGGCACACTTCTCTCTCTGAGCCATGAATCTCGGACACAGATCCACGTTTCCCAGCTTCTTACATGAGAACGGTCTAGTGAACACGCTCAGATTCGCCACGTTATTGGCAGTCCACGTGGCAACATAGTACTCCGGCAGACGGGGATAAACAAAGTGTTTCTGATCGAGATCGAAACGACCAGTTGGCAGAACTTGGATCACCGTGCTAACTGTCTTCTTGGCTACAGTAGGATAACATACCTGCAATTCTAGTGTGTTTTTTCCAAAATCACTGTTGTTGACCGCCAAACTCGACCCAGGTCAATGTCAGAGACAAAAAGAAACGCAACAATTGTAATGAATGAGAAGAGCTCAACTCCTAAACTCCCTATATTTTATGTTGGCAGCCAATTTTCTGGTTTTGGTTTCATGTCTTTTTTAATAGAAAAATCATGCAAACATGAGAATATGGAACTGCCTGGAAAAATAAAAATTATCTGTGACGCGAACAAGAAGACGCGAACAAGAAGACCTGAGCGCGTTCTCACGTGAGGAGCGTTGTTCCAGAGTTAACAATAAAATCAAACGGAACACGCTTTATCAGAAAGTTTCAATTGCACTCACCTTAACATACATGTTCTTGTTGTTCATTGTCGTTACAGCTGTTGTGATCACAGAACGAGAGTGAGCATGGTAGTGACTCAAAAGGGAATCTGTAAATCGAATTTGTCTAATTCGCGGGTGAATTTTGCGCCTCTTTATAAAGTTCATTTCATTAATGAAATGTGTTGCACTCAGTGAAACCTCATCATATCTTGTGAGATGCAATATTGATGCAGAATAATTTTGTTTATGTCTTCGCGAATGATAATTAATTTCCGTTCCATGGAACAAAACGGAGTTCTCATCGGTTAAACGTCACTTTTCTAGGTGAAAAATCATTATATCACACGAAATACAAATTTACCTTTGAACTTCAAGCCCATGTTTTTTCTGATCAAATCCCATACAGATCCTTTCTCATCAACGAGTAGAGATTTTGATGGTTTCCCATCAACAAACAAGCTTTCAATAGAGTTCGTTACTTGTTCTTCTATGAAACTCCGAAGCGAGCGTAGCACGGACTCAACTCGATAACTAAAAGCATATGTGTCCAGTTTCTTGGTCAAAAATAGGTGCACAAGTTCAATATAACTACTTTTGTCTATGTAGTTCATCTTCCTCAGTATGACTACGTGATAACGAACAGTATGTATATACTAACCGCCATTTATTTTCCTGAATTATCCTTTTTTTAAACTTTCGTTCTGTGGAACGAGAGACTGAAAAGGTCAATAGAAGATCATGCATTCACGTGAGAGTCATAACGTAAAATTTTCACGTGATACTGAAAATTAAAAACACCCAAACAAACGCTCAGTTGCTGAATAATCAGTTTCTAGAACCTTCGTTCTGTGGAACGAAAGACTTCCATGGTCAAGAAAACGCGAATAATTTACGTGAGAATCATAACCTGAACTTTCCACGGAATACTGAACAATAAGGATATTATAACTAACATTCATTTTGTTAAATGTTCGATTTTTAGAACCTTCGTTCTGTGGAACGAGAGACTGCTAATGTCAATGAAAGGCCATGAATTCACGTGAGAATCATAACGTGACTTTTTCACGTGAGAATGAACATTATGAATATATAAATAACTTCAAAGCTCTAAAAAAATGATATACCTACCTCAATAGGATTTGAGCAGTTACATTTAACCTCTCTTGTACATAGTGCATCTCGCGAGTTAGAGCATTTCCATTCTACAATATTCACATATATGGCGGTGCAATGTAAAAAAAGTCTTGAAAAGCGTAACACTTTTTCACATAATTTTTTTTGTTTTAACAAAACCAACAGTTTTCACGCAGGTGTTAATTACGTACGTTTGTTGTTGTTATTCTTACTAAGAGTCACGTTCTATGTTTGCTCTAGTAGTATTACTAATATTAAGTTCTAGTATAATTTTGAACGCTGAACACGATATACTGTTAGTCAATTGCACAGTCACGTGAAACATGTGAAACACAGCAAAACTCAGAAACGTAGACTGAAAAGTGCACGATGCCTCATTAGAATACTAACTTTACGTGAGTATTTAATTGACTTCTAGTTTATTACAGCTGTCTAAATGATTTCAACAATATGCTCCAAGCAAAGACCCTAAGTCCACAAGATAAATTTCGCTCAACTCACGTTATTTGGTCCAAAGAATTGCATAATTTTCTCTTCGATAAAAGCTCCTGCCATCGAAAAAACAAAGCCAATAGCGATGGTTCCCACAAATTGAAAACCGTGTTGGTCAGGACTGGAAAAAACGAGTTGAGCATTTCACGTCAAAGTTTGTTATAATGTGTTTTCCATTGGTTCACAAAACCATTCATTTTTCACTGAATTCATGAATAAAAAACACTTTCAGAATTTTGTTAAATCTGGCCTAATTTTGAATACGTGTTCTAGAAAAACAAGACTACTCTTTCATCATCTAAAATCACGTGAAAAACTGCAGTTGTTCTGAGCTTAATTGATTTTTACCTCTTGGTGGTTTCATTTGCGTAACTCGTGAAGACTGATGTCATGGTCGTTCTGTGCTCGCTGAACAGGTTTTCCTTCACTTTTTCGAAAATCTGTAAATGAAATTTCTCCCGCCACATACAGTGTGTTGATTGTTATATCAGGTATACAATGTAATGGGTACATAACTAAAAGTGAAACTAATTCAAGGTATTTTTGCACAAAAGAAAGACGATAAATATTTCTGTCCGCTTTGAGATTTCTGGTTTTTTCTTAAACTTAACTAGATGTTTCGAGGATAAATAGAACTGCAATCCTATTAATCCAGCCACTCTAACATGCGTATTTCTTCCCTACAATAAATCAGCTACTCATTGACCATAATAAGTTTCTTCTCTGTTTTCTGAATTATTCTACTGTGTAAAGTACCATACATATTTCTTCTCTGCAGAAAGTGGACCACAGACTTAATGTTTTTTTTCTCGAATTGACTCACCTGCACCTGTTCCGGACAATCTGGATCAATCATCTTCGATTTAAGACGATCCGCTTCAAACTCAAAAGTCTTCCCACTTATGAACGGTTCGTAATCTGTAATGATAACATTTTCGGAGACAGAAATCAGAGACTAATTATACTCAATCATTCAAACTATGCGATCATTGGCGCAGGAGTCAAATTCGCCAGGAATTAATTCAGAGGTGGTTCAGTTGAATTTCGGTCAAATTGGACAATTAGCGAAGGTTTTTTTAAATGGATATGGTTTGTTATCGCAAAGTTTAATCTTGGTAAATGACGGACCCAAAAACCCCAAATACAGAAATTAATATATTTGCCCAGAAGTTCCTTCGAATCACAATTTTTTTGCACTTACAGAGAGAAGCCATTGAACATTCTTCTTCCAACAAAGCTGCATAACCAACTTGCTCGGCCATGAGTTCGTTGTCTCGAAAACTGATCAACAGATGTTCATCAATTGTAGTCGGAAACAGTTTCACATGAGGCAAATCTGATGCTCGAAAAAGAGCAGACGTTCCAGGTAGTAGGGTGGATAAAAATAGGTAGATGAAAAACATAGCACCCATCCTAGAAAGAACAAATTTTCATGAACACGTTTGTGTACGTTATATACAGAACGCAGTTGTTCTTAGCAAAAATATATATAGAAATACATCGGAAGTCACTATGAATAAATGACCAACAACTCACGTGAAAATATCGAGGAGAGCTTTTTACGTCATGCTGAACACTATGATTATCCCAACTTTTCATATCCTGAATATCCCAACTCTTAGTTTACTAAATATTGAAGTGTGTTAAGGTCTGGTTAGTTCCAAAAAACACAGCAGATGCTACTTAATGTTGAGTTCTCAAATTAACGACACAGGGATAGAGTAAACAGAACTAAAACAGCGTTATAGTACGTTTTATGAACTAGTACACAAACGGACCACCTTATATTATGATAAAGTATGGTGCATACTGGTTGCTAATTATTAGATTGTTGGCTGACATAGGGCGGTGACTCGTAGGGTTAAATGCTTTTCACACTTTGGAAAAACGTCTGTTGCAGAGTGCCTAATAATTAAGATAACGTAAATACCAAGATACCATTTGCTTTGTGCCTAATAATTAAGATAACGTAAATACCAAGATACCATTTTCTTTGAAGTGTTGTCTGAGTTGAAATATAAAACAGGTGTACCGAATTCGCAAACCTTAAAACACTCTTGTTTAATGTGTTCCTGAATGAATCATCAAAACGTGGAAACTGGTACGAGATCTTGACCAGTTCTTCGTTCATGTGGAACGAAGGATTGTTGAGTTCAATGAAACGTCAGTTATTTACGTGAAAATTGTAATGTGAACTTTTCACGTCATACTGAACAGTAACAGTACCCTGAATTAGCTTATTCCACTACTTATTACGCTGAATATTCAGTTTACAAAACCTTCGTTCTGTGGAACGAAGGATTGTTGAGGTCAATGAAACGTCAGTTATTTACGTGAAAATTGTAATGTGAACTTTTCACGTCATACTGAACAGTAACAGTATTCTAAATTAGCTTATTCCACTACTTATTAAGCTGAATATTCAGTTTACAAAACCTTCGTTCTGTGGAACGAAGGATTGTTGAGGTCAATGAAACGTCAGTTATTTACGTGAAAATTGTAATGTGAACTTTTCACGTCATACTGAACAGTAACAGTATTCTAAATTAGCTTATTCCACTACCTATTACGCTGAATATTCAGTTTACAAAACCTTCGTTCTGTGGAACGAAGGATTGTTGAGGTCAATGAAACGTCAGTTATTTACGTGAAAATTGTAATGTGAACTTTTCACGTCATACTGAACAGTAACAGTATTCTAAATTAGCTTATTCCACTACTTATTAAGCTGAATATTCAGTTTACAAAACCTTCGTTCTGTGGAACGAAGGATTGTTGAGTTCAATGAAACGTCAGTTATTTACGTGAAAATCGTAATGTGAACTTTTCACGTAATACTGAATAGTAAAAGTACCCTAAATTAGCTTATTCCACTACTTATTACGCTGAATATTCAGTTTACGAAACCTTCGTTCTGTGGAACGAAGGATTGTTGAGGTCAATGAAACGTCAGTTATTTACGTGAAAATTGTAATGTGAACTTTTCACGTCATACTGAACAGTAACAGTATTCTAAATTAGCTTATTCCACTACTTATTAAGCTGAATATTCAGTTTACAAAACCTTCGTTCTGTGGAACGAAGGATTGTTGAGTTCAATGAAACGTCAGTTATTTACGTGAAAATCGTAATGTGAACTTTTCACGTAATACTGAATAGTAAAAGTACCCTAAATTAGCTTATTCCACTACTTATTACGCTGAATATTCTGTTTACAAAACCTTCGTTCTGTGGAACGAAGGATTGTTGAGTCAAATAAAACGTCAGTTATTTACGTGAAAATCGTAATGTGAACTTTTCACGTAATACTGAACAGTAAAAGTACCCTAAATTAGCGGATTCCACTACTTATTACGCTGAATATTCTGTTTACAAAACCTTCGTTCTGTGGAACGAAGGATTGTTGAGTCAAATAAAACGTCAGTTATTTACGTGAAAATTGTAATGTGAACTTTTCACGTCATACTGAACAGTAACAGTATTCTAAATTAGCTTATTCCACTACTTATTAAGCTGAATATTCAGTTTACAAAACCTTCGTTCTGTGGAACGAAGGATTGTTGAGTTCAATGAAACGTCAGTTATTTACGTGAAAATTGTAATGTGAACTTTTCACGTAATACTGAACAGTAACAGTATCCTAAATTAGCGGATTCCACTACTTATTACGCTGAATATTTTGTTTACAAAACCTTCGTTCTGTGGAACGAAGGATTGTTGAGGTCAATGAAACGTCAGTTATTTACGTGAAAATTGTAATGTGAACTTTTCACGTCATACTGAACAGTAAAAGTACCCTAAATTAGCTTATTCCACTACTTATTACGCTGAATATTCTGTTTACAAAACCTTCGTTCTGTGGAACGAAGGATTGTTGAGTCCAATAAAACGTCAGTTATTTACGTGAAAATCGTAATGTGAACTTTTCACGTCATACTGAACAGTAACAGTATTCTAAATTAGCTTATTCCACTACTTATTAAGCTGAATATTCAGTTTACAAAACCTTCGTTCTGTGGAACGAAGGATTGTTGAGTTCAATGAAACGTCAGTTATTTACGTGAAAATCGTAATGTGAACTTTTCACGTAATACTGAACGGTAAAAGTACCCTAAATTAGCTTATTCCACTACTTATTACGCTGAATATTCAGTTCACAAAACCTTCGTTCTGTGGAACGAAGGATTGTTGAGGTCAATGAAACGTCAGTTATTTACGTGAAAATTGTAATGTGAACTTTTCACGTCATACTGAACAGTAACAGTATTCTAAATTAGCTTATTCCACTACTTATTAAGCTGAATATTCAGTTTACAAAACCTTCGTTCTGTGGAACGAAGGATTGTTGAGGTCAATGAAACGTCAGTTATTTACGTGAAAATCGTAATGTGAACTTTTCACGTAATACTGAACAGTAAAAGTACCCTAAATTAGCGGATTCCACTACTTATTACGCTGAATATTCTGTTTACAAAACCTTCGTTCTGTGGAACGAAGGATTGTTGAGTCAAATAAAACGTCAGTTATTTACGTGAAAATCGTAATGTGAACTTTTCACGTCATACTGAATAGTAAAAGTACCCTAAATTAGCTTATTCCACTACTTATTACGCTGAATATTCTGTTTACAAAACCTTCGTTCTGTGGAACGAAGGATTGTTGAGTCAAATAAAACGTCAGTTATTTACGTGAAAATCGTAATGTGAACTTTTCACGTAATACTGAACAGTAAAAGTACCCTAAATTAGCGGATTCCACTACTTATTACGCTGAATATTCTGTTTACAAAATCTTCGTTCTGTGGAACGAAGGATTGTTGAGTCAAATAAAACGTCAGTTATTTACGTGAAAATTGTAATGTGAACTTTTCACGTCATACTGAACAGTAACAGTATTCTAAATTAGCTTATTCCACTACTTATTAAGCTGAATATTCAGTTTACAAAACCTTCGTTCTGTGGAACGAAGGATTGTTGAGTTCAATGAAACGTCAGTTATTTACGTGAAAATTGTAATGTGAACTTTTCACGTAATACTGAACAGTAACAGTATCCTAAATTAGCGGATTCCACTACTTATTACGCTGAATATTTTGTTTACAAAACCTTCGTTCTGTGGAACGAAGGATTGTTGAGGTCAATGAAACGTCAGTTATTTACGTGAAAATTGTAATGTGAACTTTTCACGTCATACTGAACAGTAAAAGTACCCTAAATTAGCTTATTCCACTACTTATTACGCTGAATATTCTGTTTACAAAACCTTCGTTCTGTGGAACGAAGGATTGTTGAGTCCAATAAAACGTCAGTTATTTACGTGAAAATCGTAATGTGAACTTTTCACGTCATACTGAACAGTAACAGTATTCTAAATTAGCTTATTCCACTACTTATTAAGCTGAATATTCAGTTTACAAAACCTTCGTTCTGTGGAACGAAGGATTGTTGAGTTCAATGAAACGTCAGTTATTTACGTGAAAATCGTAATGTGAACTTTTCACGTAATACTGAACGGTAAAAGTACCCTAAATTAGCTTATTCCACTACTTATTACGCTGAATATTCAGTTCACAAAACCTTCGTTCTGTGGAACGAAGGATTGTTGAGGTCAATGAAACGTCAGTTATTTACGTGAAAATTGTAATGTGAACTTTTCACGTCATACTGAACAGTAACAGTATTCTAAATTAGCTTATTCCACTACTTATTAAGCTGAATATTCAGTTTACAAAACCTTCGTTCTGTGGAACGAAGGATTGTTGAGGTCAATGAAACGTCAGTTATTTACGTGAAAATCGTAATGTGAACTTTTCACGTAATACTGAACAGTAAAAGTACCCTAAATTAGCGGATTCCACTACTTATTACGCTGAATATTCTGTTTACAAAACCTTCGTTCTGTGGAACGAAGGATTGTTGAGTCAAATAAAACGTCAGTTATTTACGTGAAAATCGTAATGTGAACTTTTCACGTCATACTGAACAGTAACAGTATCCTAAATTAGCGGATTCCACTACTTATTACGCTGAATATTCAGTTCACAAAACCTTCGTTCTGTGGAACGAAGGATTGTTGAGGTCAATGAAACGCCAGTTATTTACGTGAAAATTGTAATGTGAACTTTTCACGTCATACTGAACAGTAACAGTATTCTAAATTAGCTTATTCCACTACTTATTTAGCTGAATCTACTTATTTTGCTGAATATTCAGTTTCCAAAACCTTCGTTCTGTGGAACGAAGATTTACTGAAGTCAATAAAACGTCAGTTACTTATGTGAGAACAACATTTTGAATTTGATCGATCAAAATTTTCATTCATATCATACTTGAGTCCAATTGAATATCTATATATCCACTACAACGTCTGTCGAATAATTATCGTTATCTACCAAACGCGACCCGGAGCTTGACCTTGCGATAGTAACGTAATTAGGAATCAGGTGCTTCCCTCTCACCAAGCCAGTTCATACCTGTGTAATCACATAGAGCTCTCTCTCTCTCTTTTCCCAATTACTAATCATACTTTTTGAAATCTTAGAAAACATATGACATTTTGCAAACATAAACTTTCATTAAAACATGCATAAAATCAAATATGTCAGTTGTGACTATACTTGAAGAGCAATAATTTTGTAAGTTAGTTCAACATACTTATTACAGATCAAACATCTATGTCTGGCTCCGATTCTGAACAGGACAGAAGTCACTACGATGTTTACTTGAAAATGCAACAAGATGGACTGTTGTGTGGTTCTGTCAGCTTTACAAGAGATCTTTAATCTCAACCAAACGAAATTGAAATTTCTCAAACGTTCTGAACATCGAAGTTGTTTCATGTATGATAAGTGACGTTCTACTCTTTGTGATAGTTAGTTATTCGTTTTCTGGCACGAACCTGTTCAAATTTGCCTTTGTTATTTAATTAGGTCGTAATTAGGCCTACTACAACTGATGCACTAAAGAATATCAAAGAGAAATTTTGAACGAAAATAACAATAACTCTCCGCTCGACGCAAACTCTCATTAGTATCCTCAATGTGACCCCCTCTAATGTTTTTACTTTTGACTATAACTATAACGCTGAGAGTGTATTTGGCTAGGTGTGAATTCAACGTAACTGTAATTTCAACAAGTGTTTATGACGTGAATAGGTAACGTTTATACCAGAAGTAAATTGGAAAGTCACGTGAAGTTAGCATTCTAATAAGGAATTGGTGCACTTTGTCAATGCACGTTTCAAGCTTCTGCTGTGTTCACCGCGTTTCAAGTGACTGTGCAATTGACTAACAGTATAGAGCTTCCACCAATATTTCTACGTTTCACTGTCATCGCAAAGCTATTAGTGTTGTTTGAATGAGAACAATAGCTTTTTTGACGCTAACTTCCACTATTCCTTATACGTGCATCTGAAATTTCATCGCTAGTGATAATTATCTCTGAGATGGTTTTTCTGTAACTGCAATTCCGGCGTTCTGCTGGGCGTTCTATTCAAGTGAAAATTGACTTCTCACTCATGTTAGCACTATTTCGTTTCATGGCACACATAAATTCAAATTTGTCTTCACATTCATTCACCCACTGAATAGGCTAGTCAGACAGTTTGAATGGGTCAAACAATTTGTATCAATAAAACTGGCTATAAACCGGAACATTTTTTTTCACTGGTAACTTGACTATTACTTCTACATGTAATGTTATTTAAACGCCCTTAGTATTCATGACGTTGAAAAAACGTTTGATTTAACCAACATTTCTATGTTTAACTGTTTCCAACGGTAGTAGTGCTGTTCAAGAAAGATAAAGACGTTTTGACGCGTACGTTTTTCTGTACTTTTACGTGTAACTGTACTCTCATTGCTTATGGTGCTTTGTGAGGAGAGTTCCACTATTCATTGTATTTTAATAATCACCTGTAAGTTGAACACAATAATTTTTGTATCTGGATGACTCAATTATTTAATTTCATGGCATGAGGAGATACCCACTAAGTTTAATAAACCAGTAAACAATCAATAAGCCAGTTATATTGAAGTAGTTGAACAAATATCTCGGAAAAACAAATTTTCAATTTCAGCGGAATTCGAGAAAAAACCATCTTCATCTGGCTATCATTGCATTGTTTGTGGTCAGAGCAGCCGGATTGGTCGTATTTACGATCACGCAAAGACTCATCACCTGACCAAAAAACAGGAACAGGTGTGTTTATTTGTTCAGAGATTGGTTAGTTAGGAGCAAACACCCAACGGAAAGGCTGGAAAGTACTGTATATCCTACTTTCCGCTGTGTACGCACAGATGTCTTTGATTCCAAAGCTTGTCGGCTATATACTCTAATAGAGCAGTGATTAACGCCCTTCTACCAAACCTCTGCTCGCAGGTTCGATTCCGAGGGGAGACCGAAGTTTATAAATTCGGCACTCACTTTACCTAGTTTGTAATGTAGTTTGCTCTCCTATAAGCAAGCTTGAACGTGTAACTGACGAATCCGAGATTTGATGTTCCAGTTATTGATGAGAATTTACAACACAATATTCTTGCATTCTTTCTGCCCGACAGTACAGTGCGGTCTGTTTCAGGTGGTACGGAAAGCTGCTGATTGTGTGAGTGCTCGGCAACGTGGAAGTCATTTCGACTGTCGAGATGTTCCAAAACCCAGGACTGTGGGAGAATTCGAGCAAGCAGATTCGTTTCTGACAAACATGCGGAAAATGGGAACTCCAATGATACATCAGGTCAGAAAACACAAAATCATTACTGAGTACTGTGTTTACACTATTTTTGGAAACCAAACTCAAAAAAATCCTTCAGTTGAGTGAAAAAACCAAGTTTCGTTCAATTATAGTGAAACCTGATACTCGCTTTTCCTTTATCGAAAGATCAAAGGTTAGATTACTCTCGTACGCAGTCGAAAAACACGTCTTTTTAAAATGTCTTATTATAGGATGTTATTAAACGACCGGATGCACAAGTTACGGACATGAGTCAGCTGATTGTCAATGCCGCTCAGACATCAGCACAAAATGATCGCCTGCTCATGAGTGTGAGAGAACTCGTGGAAGTGAGTTGCTAATTTTTTTCATTGTTTTGTTAGAGTTTAACTGCTGTACTGTAAATTATACTGCTCGTTAGTTAAGGGCTAAGAATAGTTTGTTTTGTTTAACACTTCACATGTAAGACTTATGAAACTCCCTCTTCTTTTGAGAAAGAAACAACCTCAACCGCGTTCAATTACGCTTTTCTGTTAAATATGACGTAACAGTCAATGTTGAAAGTCTCACGTGATTTAGTGACCGTTTATTGACCCTACTTGTTTTTCGTTCCACAGAACGAAGGTTTCGGAAATTGATTATTTTGCGAACTTAGTAGTGGTTTAAGATAAGTTAGGGTATTGTTGCTGTTCAGTATGATGTACAATGTTCACATTGCGATTTTCACGTGAGTTACTGACGTTTAATTGACCTCAGCATGTCTTCGTTCCACAGAACGAAGGGTTCGGAAATTGAATGTTCAGCGGACTGAGTAGTGGTTTAAGATAAGTTAGGGTATTGTTACTGTTTAGTATGATGTGAAATGTTCACATTCCGATTTTCACGTGAGTTACTGACGTTTAATTGACCTCAGCATGTCTTCGTTCCACAGAACGAAGGGTTCGCAAATTGAATGTTCAGCGGACTGAGTAGTGGTTTAAGATAAGTTAGGGTATTGTTACTGTTCAGTATGATGTAAAATGTTCACATTGCGATTTTCACGTGAGTTACTGACGTTTAATTGACCTCAGCATGTCTTCGTTCCACAGAACGAAGGGTTCGCAAATTGAATGTTCAGCGGACTGAGTAGTGGTTCAAGATAAGTCAGGGTGTTGTTACTGTTTAGTATGATGTAAAATGTTCATATTGCGATTTTCACGTAAGTTACTGACGTTTAATTGACCTCAGCATGTCTTCGTTCCACAGAACGAAGGTTTTAAAAACTGATTATTTAGCAAACCACGTTAGCAGTCCTTCGTTCCACTGAACGAAAGGTTCGGAAATTAAATGTTCAGCGGACTAATTAGTGGTTTGAACCAAGTTAGGGTAGTGTTACTGTTCAGTATGATGTAAAAACGTCACATTGCTATTTTCACGTAAGTTACTGACGTTCAATTGACCTCAGCATGTCTTCGTTCCACAGAACGAAGGGTTCGCAAATTGAATGTTCAGCGGACTGAGTAGTGGTTTAAGATAAGTTAGGGTATTTTTACTGTTCAGTATGATGTAAAATGTTCACATTCCGATTTTCACGTGAGTTACTGACGTTTAATTGACCTCAGCATGTCTTCGTTCCACAGAACGAAGGGTTCGGAAATTGAATGTTCAGCGGACTGAGTAGTGGTTTAAGATAAGTTAGGGTATTTTTACTGTTCAGTATGATGTAAAATGTTCACATTCCGATTTTCACGTGAGTTACTGACGTTTAATTGACCTCAGCATGTCTTCGTTCCACAGAACGAAGGGTTCGGAAATTGAATGTTCAGCGGACTGAGTAGTGGTTTAAGATAAGTTAGGGTATTTTTACTGTTCAGTATGATGTAAAATGTTCACATTCCGATTTTCACGTGAGTTACTGACGTTTAATTGACCTCAGCATGTCTTCGTTCCACAGAACGAAGGGTTCGGAAATTGAATGTTCAGCGGACTGAGTAGTGGTTTAAGATAAGTTAGGGTATTTTTACTGTTCAGTATGATGTAAAATGTTCACATTCCGATTTTCACGTGAGTTACTGAAGTTTAATTGACCTCAGCATGTCTTCGTTCCACAGAACGAAGGGTTCGGAAATTGAATGTTCAGCGGACTGAGTAGTGGTTTAAGATAAGTTAGGGTATTGTTACTGTTTAGTATGATGTAAAATGTTCATATTGCGATTTTCACGTAAGTTACTGACGTTTAATTGACCTCAGCATGTCTTCGTTCCACAGAACGAAGGGTTCGGAAATTGAATGTTCAGCGGACTGAGTAGTGGTTTAAGATAAGTTAGGGTATTTTTACTGTTCAGTATGATGTAAAATGTTCACATTCCGATTTTCACGTGAGTTACTGAAGTTTAATTGACCTCAGCATGTCTTCGTTTCACAGAACGAAGGGTTCCGAAATTGAATGTTCAGCGGACTGAGTAGTGGTTCAAGATAAGTCAGGGTGTTGTTACTGTTTAGTATGATGTAAAATGTTCATATTGCGATTTTCACGTAAGTTACTGACGTTTAATTGACCTCAGCATGTCTTCGTTCCACAGAACGAAGGTTTTAAAAACTGATTATTTAGCAAACCACGTTAGCAGTCCTTCGTTCCACTGAACGAAAGGTTCGGAAATTAAATGTTCAGCGGACTAATTAGTGGTTTGAACCAAGTTAGGGTATTGTTACTGTTCAGTATGATGTAAAAACGTCACATTGCGATTTTCACGTAAGTTACTGACGTTCAATTGACCTCAGCATGTCTTCGTTCCACAGAACGAAGGGTTCGCAAATTGAATGTTCAGCGGACTGAGTAGTGGTTTAAGATAAGTTAGGGTATTTTTACTGTTCAGTATGATGTAAAATGTTCACATTCCGATTTTCACGTGAGTTACTGACGTTTAATTGACCTCAGCATGTCTTCGTTCCACAGAACGAAGGGTTCGGAAATTGAATGTTCAGCGGACTGAGTAGTGGTTTAAGATAAGTTAGGGTATTGTTGCTGTTCAGTATGATGTAAAATGTTCACATTCCGATTTTCACGTGAGTTACTGACGTTTAATTGACCTCAGCATGTCTTCGTTCCACAGAACGAAGGGTTCGGAAATTGAATGTTCAGCGGACTGAGTAGTGGTTTAAGATAAGTTAGGGTATTTTTACTGTTCAGTATGATGTAAAATGTTCACATTCCGATTTTCACGTGAGTTACTGACGTTTAATTGACCTCAGCATGTCTTCGTTCCACAGAACGAAGGGTTCGGAAATTGAATGTTCAGCGGACTGAGTAGTGGTTTAAGATAAGTTAGGGTATTTTTACTGTTTAGTATGATGTAAAATGTTCACATTCCGATTTTCACGTGAGTTACTGAAGTTTAATTGACCTCAGCATGTCTTCGTTCTACAGAACGAAGGGTTCGGAAATTGAATGTTCAGCGGACTGAGTAGTGGTTTAAGATAAGTTAGGGTATTGTTACTGTTTAGTATGATGTGAAATGTTCACATTCCGATTTTGACGTAAGTTACTGACGTTTAATTGACCTCAGCATGTCTTCGTTCCACAGAACGAAGGGTTCGGAAATTGATTATTTAGCAAACCACGTTAGCAGTCCTTCGTTCCACAGAACGAAGGGTTCGGAAATTGAATGTTCAGCGGACTGAGTAGTGGTTTAAGATAAGTTAGGGTATTGTTGCTGTTCAGTATGATGTAAAATGTTCACATTGCGATTTTCACGTGAGTTACTGACGTTTAATTGACCTCAGCATGTCTTCGTTCCACAGAACGAAGGGTTCGGAAATTGAATGTTCAGCGGACTGAGTAGTGGTTCAAGATAAGTTAGGGTATTGTTACTGTTTAGTATGATGTGAAAAGGTCACATTCCGATTTTCACGTGAGTTACTGACGTTTAATTGACCTCAGCATGTCTTCGTTCCACAGAACGAAGGGTTCGCAAATTGAATGTTCAGCGGACTGAGTAGTGGTTTAAGATAAGTTAGGGTATTTTTACTGTTCAGTATGATGTAAAATGTTCACATTCCGATTTTCACGTGAGTTACTGACGTTCAATTGACCTCAGCATGTCTTCGTTCCACAGAACGAAGGGTTCGCAAATTGAATGTTCAGCGGACTGAGTAGTGGTTTAAGATAAGTTAGGGTATTTTTACTGTTCAGTATGATGTAAAATGTTCACATTCCGATTTTCACGTGAGTTACTGACGTTTAATTGACCTCAGCATGTCTTCGTTCCACAGAACGAAGGGTTCGCAAATTGAATGTTCAGCGGACTGAGTAGTGGTTTAAGATAAGTTAGGGTATTTTTACTGTTCAGTATGATGTAAAATGTTCACATTCCGATTTTCACGTGAGTTACTGACGTTTAATTGACCTCAGCATGTCTTCGTTCCACAGAACGAAGGGTTCGGAAATTGAATGTTCAGCGGACTGAGTAGTGGTTTAAGATAAGTTAGGGTATTGTTGCTGTTCAGTATGATGTAAAATGTTCACATTCCGATTTTCACGTGAGTTACTGACGTTTAATTGACCTCAGCATGTCTCCGTTCCACAGAACGAAGGGTTCGGAAATTGAATGTTCAGCGGACTGAGTAGTGGTTTAAGATAAGTTAGGGTATTTTTACTGTTCAGTATGATGTAAAATGTTCACATTCCGATTTTCACGTGAGTTACTGACGTTTAATTGACCTCAGCATGTCTTCGTTCCACAGAACGAAGGGTTCGGAAATTGAATGTTCAGCGGACTGAGTAGTGGTTTAAGATAAGTTAGGGTATTTTTACTGTTTAGTATGATGTAAAATGTTCACATTCCGATTTTCACGTGAGTTACTGAAGTTTAATTGACCTCAGCATGTCTTCGTTCTACAGAACGAAGGGTTCGGAAATTGAATGTTCAGCGGACTGAGTAGTGGTTTAAGATAAGTTAGGGTATTGTTACTGTTTAGTATGATGTGAAATGTTCACATTCCGATTTTGACGTAAGTTACTGACGTTTAATTGACCTCAGCATGTCTTCGTTCCACAGAACGAAGGGTTCGGAAATTGATTATTTAGCAAACCACGTTAGCAGTCCTTCGTTCCACAGAACGAAGGGTTCGGAAATTGAATGTTCAGCGGACTGAGTAGTGGTTTAAGATAAGTTAGGGTATTGTTGCTGTTCAGTATGATGTAAAATGTTCACATTGCGATTTTCACGTGAGTTACTGACGTTTAATTGACCTCAGCATGTCTTCGTTCCACAGAACGAAGGGTTCGGAAATTGAATGTTCAGCGGACTGAGTAGTGGTTCAAGATAAGTTAGGGTATTGTTACTGTTTAGTATGATGTGAAAAGGTCACATTCCGATTTTCACGTGAGTTACTGACGTTTAATTGACCTCAGCATGTCTTCGTTCCACAGAACGAAGGGTTCGGAAATTGAATGTTCAGCGGACTGAGTAGTGGTTTAAGATAAGTTAGGGTATTTTTACTGTTCAGTATGATGTAAAATGTTCACATTCCGATTTTCACGTGAGTTACTGACGTTTAATTGACCTCAGCATGTCTTCGTTCCACAGAACGAAGGGTTCGGAAATTGAATGTTCAGCGGACTGAGTAGTGGTTTAAGATAAGTTAGGGTATTTTTACTGTTCAGTATGATGTAAAATGTTCACATTCCGATTTTCACGTGAGTTACTGACGTTTAATTGACCTCAGCATGTCTTCGTTCCACAGAACGAAGGGTTCGGAAATTGAATGTTCAGCGGACTGAGTAGTGGTTTAAGATAAGTTAGGGTATTTTTACTGTTCAGTATGATGTAAAATGTTCACATTCCGATTTTCACGTGAGTTACTGAAGTTTAATTGACCTCAGCATGTCTTCGTTCCACAGAACGAAGGGTTCGGAAACTGAATGTTCAGCGGACTGAGTAGTGGTTTAAGATAAGTTAGGGTATTGTTACTGTTTAGTATGATGTAAAATGTTCATATTGCGATTTTCACGTAAGTTACTGACGTTTAATTGACCTCAGCATGTCTTCGTTCCACAGAACGAAGGGTTCGGAAATTGAATGTTCAGCGGACTGAGTAGTGGTTTAAGATAAGTTAGGGTATTGTTACTGTTTAGTATGATGTAAAATGTTCATATTGCGATTTTCACGTAAGTTACTGACGTTTAATTGACCTCAGCATGTCTTCGTTCCACAGAACGAAGGGTTCGGAAATTGAATGTTCAGCGGACTGAGTAGTGGTTTAAGATAAGTTAGGGTATTGTTACTGTTTAGTATGATGTAAAATGTTCATATTGCGATTTTCACGTAAGTTACTGACGTTTAATTGACCTCAGCATGTCTTCGTTCCACAGAACGAAGGGTTCGGAAATTGAATGTTCAGCGGACTGAGTAGTGGTTTAAGATAAGTTAGGGTATTTTTACTGTTCAGTATGATGTAAAATGTTCACATTCCGATTTTCACGTGAGTTACTGAAGTTTAATTGACCTCAGCATGTCTTCGTTTCACAGAACGAAGGGTTCGGAAATTGAATGTTCAGCGGACTGAGTAGTGGTTCAAGATAAGTCAGGGTGTTGTTACTGTTTAGTATGATGTAAAATGTTCATATTGCGATTTTCACGTAAGTTACTGACGTTTAATTGACCTCAGCATGTCTTCGTTCCACAGAACGAAGGTTTTAAAAACTGATTATTTAGCAAACCACGTTAGCAGTCCTTCGTTCCACTGAACGAAAGGTTCGGAAATTAAATGTTCAGCGGACTAATTAGTGGTTTGAACCAAGTTAGGGTATTGTTACTGTTCAGTATGATGTAAAAACGTCACATTGCGATTTTCACGTAAGTTACTGACGTTCAATTGACCTCAGCATGTCTTCGTTCCACAGAACGAAAGGTTCGCAAATTGAATGTTCAGCGGACTGAGTAGTGGTTTAAGATAAGTTAGGGTATTTTTACTGTTCAGTATGATGTAAAATGTTCACATTCCGATTTTCACGTGAGTTACTGACGTTTAATTGACCTCAGCATGTCTTCGTTCCACAGAACGAAGGGTTCGGAAATTGAATGTTCAGCGGACTGAGTAGTGGTTTAAGATAAGTTAGGGTATTGTTGCTGTTCAGTATGATGTAAAATGTTCACATTCCGATTTTCACGTGAGTTACTGACGTTTAATTGACCTCAGCATGTCTTCGTTCCACAGAACGAAGGGTTCGGAAATTGAATGTTCAGCGGACTGAGTAGTGGTTTAAGATAAGTTAGGGTATTTTTACTGTTCAGTATGATGTAAAATGTTCACATTCCGATTTTCACGTGAGTTACTGACGTTTAATTGACCTCAGCATGTCTTCGTTCCACAGAACGAAGGGTTCGGAAATTGAATGTTCAGCGGACTGAGTAGTGGTTTAAGATAAGTTAGGGTATTTTTACTGTTTAGTATGATGTAAAATGTTCACATTCCGATTTTCACGTGAGTTACTGAAGTTTAATTGACCTCAGCATGTCTTCGTTCTACAGAACGAAGGGTTCGGAAATTGAATGTTCAGCGGACTGAGTAGTGGTTTAAGATAAGTTAGGGTATTGTTACTGTTTAGTATGATGTGAAATGTTCACATTCCGATTTTGACGTAAGTTACTGACGTTTAATTGACCTCAGCATGTCTTCGTTCCACAGAACGAAAGGTTCGCAAATTGAATGTTCAGCGGACTGAGTAGTGGTTTAAGATAAGTTAGGGTATTTTTACTGTTCAGTATGATGTAAAATGTTCACATTCCGATTTTCACGTGAGTTACTGACGTTTAATTGACCTCAGCATGTCTTCGTTCCACAGAACGAAGGGTTCGGAAATTGAATGTTCAGCGGACTGAGTAGTGGTTTAAGATAAGTTAGGGTATTGTTGCTGTTCAGTATGATGTAAAATGTTCACATTCCGATTTTCACGTGAGTTACTGACGTTTAATTGACCTCAGCATGTCTTCGTTCCACAGAACGAAGGGTTCGGAAATTGAATGTTCAGCGGACTGAGTAGTGGTTTAAGATAAGTTAGGGTATTTTTACTGTTCAGTAT
Source organism: Litoditis marina (assembly GCA_964036275.1). NCBI lineage: Eukaryota > Metazoa > Nematoda > Chromadorea > Rhabditida > Rhabditidae > Litoditis > Litoditis marina. The sequence continues at coordinate 32,223,328 of OZ038434.1, forward strand.
GATGTAAAATGTTCACATTCCGATTTTCACGTGAGTTACTGACGTTTAATTGACCTCAGCATGTCTTCGTTCCACAGAACGAAGGGTTCGGAAATTGAATGTTCAGCGGACTGAGTAGTGGTTTAAGATAAGTTAGGGTATTTTTACTGTTTAGTATGATGTAAAATGTTCACATTCCGATTTTCACGTGAGTTACTGAAGTTTAATTGACCTCAGCATGTCTTCGTTCTACAGAACGAAGGGTTCGGAAATTGAATGTTCAGCGGACTGAGTAGTGGTTTAAGATAAGTTAGGGTATTGTTACTGTTTAGTATGATGTGAAATGTTCACATTCCGATTTTGACGTAAGTTACTGACGTTTAATTGACCTCAGCATGTCTTCGTTCCACAGAACGAAGGGTTCGGAAATTGATTATTTAGCAAACCACGTTAGCAGTCCTTCGTTCCACAGAACGAAGGGTTCGGAAATTGAATGTTCAGCGGACTGAGTAGTGGTTTAAGATAAGTTAGGGTATTGTTGCTGTTCAGTATGATGTAAAATGTTCACATTGCGATTTTCACGTGAGTTACTGACGTTTAATTGACCTCAGCATGTCTTCGTTCCACAGAACGAAGGGTTCGGAAATTGAATGTTCAGCGGACTGAGTAGTGGTTCAAGATAAGTTAGGGTATTGTTACTGTTTAGTATGATGTGAAAAGGTCACATTGCGATTTTCACGTGAGTTACTGACGTTTAATTGACCTCAGCTTGTCTTCGTTCCACAGAACGAAGGGTTCGGAAATTGAATGTTCAGCGGACTGAGTAGTGGTTTAAGATAAGTTAGGGTATTGTTACTGTTTAGTATGATGTGAAAAGGTCACATTGCGATTTTCACGTGAGTTACTGACGTTTAATTGACCTCAGCATGTCTTCGTTCCACAGAACGAAGGGTTTGCAAATGGAATGTTCAGCGGACTGAGTAGTGGTTCAAGATAAGTCAGGGTGTTGTTACTGTTCAGTTTGATGTGAAAAGGTCACATTGCGATTTACAAGTAAGTTACTGACGTTTTATTGACCTCAGCAATCCTTCGTTCCACAGAACGAAGGTTCTAAAAACTGATTATTTAGCAAACCAGGTTAGCAGTCCTTCGTTCCACAGAACGAAAGGTTCGGAAATAAAATGTTCAGCGGACTAATTGGTGGTTTGAACCAAGTTAGGGTATTGTTACTGTTAATAATAATAATTCATTCGTTCATATGTTTCAGAACAGACTTCAAACAAAAAACTATCTAATTATATGAACTCACGGAAAAGGGGAAAAAGAAAAGAGAATACACCAACACAAAATTTAGACATAAAACATTACAAAGCTAATAAAAATTACTGAAAGACTAATAGTAATAGTAACTGCCTCATAAAACATTGAGAAACAATCATACCTAGTAAAACCTTAAATATTAAAACAACAAACACAAAGCGCCAAATCTACTCGCATCCTCATTATAATTTGCAGCAACTAGAACCTAGCAAAACAGTATGTAATTATGGTTTAGAAAGCTTATCGTGTTGAAATTATTTCACCAAGTCTTCAAAATGGTGCCAAAAGTCTACGGCGTAATTTTAATGAAAGTCAGAAGTTTGGGATCAAACTACAATAATGGGCCGTTCATTCATACGAATAACAATGATTGAGAGGATGAAAATGAGGGATTGAGACTATTTCGTAATGTCCGGCACAGAATTGTTCTTATAAGAAAAGGAAAAAGATATTGTAATAAGAGATATAGATTTATGATTAGGGAGTATAATAAGAGATATGAAAAAAAGTGGTAGTTTCGTTAAATCACACCAGTTAGATCGGGTAGACATTGAGCCACACCTGATACATGACTAAACCTGTACCACTGTTCAATGTGATCTGAAAGTTCACGTTGATATTATCACGTGGATAATTGATTGTTTTGTTGACCTCAGCAGTTTTACGTTCCACAGTACGATAGTTCTCAAAATCGGTTGGCTTCAATAAGTTGATTTACAGGTTATGAAAAAGGAACAGAAAAGTAGCTGTCCTCCAGACGTGCAAATTCCTCGTCCGAGAATGGTGAGAAAACATCCGAAGTATAGAGAGTGTAGGAATACTTGTTGTAGTTTGATATACTGGTCGTACCCTTTCGATTTTTGACTAAAAAGCATGTTGATCAACCCGTAAACACAGCGGCATACTGCAAAATAAAATGTAAATAATTGCTTGGATATCCTCAAGTATACTCTGCCATGTAGCTCGGAAATCGATACCAACTAATTTTTCAATATACGGTCCAAAACTACATTTTGTTGGTCATGAACTGACACCAGTGAATGTGTTCGCGATGAAATTACAACATTTCGCAATGGAATGAAATACATAACAATGTAAATTTATTCAGGAAACTGCATTGCTCGATTTGAACCGACCAAACATCGCTCTCGCATCAAATGTTCTCGAGCGAGAGGAAGCATACGAGGAAACAGACGACCATTTTTACACGAGTCAGTTCACATAATAGGTTTAAGCTTTTTAGTTACAAATTGGTACTTATACACAAATAGAGTTCCAGCAATGAGTATGAATCTGTACTTCAATATGAAGTTACCCGACAGTAAAAAGTGTGTATACTGTACTACTATTCAATATTCGTGACATGAACGTTTTCTAACTAATGGTGTATCTTAGAATCGCAGTTATTGTTACTCCGGTATGAAACACTCTGTGTGAAAAAAATTACGTTAATGTTAACAATAAAACATGATAACGTTTCAGTGAGAGGAGCTGTCAACACAGTATTCGTTTTACCAGCCGAGAACAACTTCGGATTCGATTGGAAACATGATGAATGGATGAGCTCGTACTACACGCAAGCATACACTGCTAGAGGAAGTAAATATGCATTACAATTCAAATTAGTCAATATTTCTTACGCCCTGATGAGCCTTGTAAGAAACAATTCACGTCAAAACGTGAAGTTTCACTTGACGTAACAGTCTTTCGATCCTTGGAGCGAACACATCCAAATTTGCTTGTATTATTACACCGAGTAGTGATTTAAGTCGTTACAAGATTAGGATCGGGAAGTTAAGCAATATAAATTGAAAAAAATGTTCACAAAAACACATTTCGACTTTTGAGGCGAACTTTACACGTCAAAGAGTGACCTCTCACATGACATGACAGTCTTTCGTTCTCAGGAACGAACATATTCAAATTAGCTTCTATTCAAACAATGGGTAGTAATTGAGGTCATTACAAATTGAGAATCGGTGAATTAGGCAATGCAAATCGGGAATACATTCACAGAAACATAGTTTTACTTTCGAGGCCAACTTTCTACGTTTTCATAACTCCTATCTGTGATTACACTTAAATCACAAGCTTTTAACGTCAAAAAGTGACGCTTAACTTGGCAAGGCGTACTTACGATTGTAAATTGAAAATACTCTATGTGAGTGACACTTTTCACAGTAGAAAAAAGACGTTTCCCCCAGCGTGAAAAATATTTAGTTAGCATTGTACATTATCCTTTACTAGCCAATTTCAGTTGAACAGTTGGAACTTCACGAAAAGCTGCGGTTCTGGCGAAAACTAATCGTCGGTCAACATCCGATTCTCGTTGGATTCTCAAAGTACCTAGAGAATATGAAGGACGACAAAAGCATCACACCGGCGGAATTCGATGACAGCGACAACTTCAGGCACCAATACCTGTCGAGTATCTGCCGCTTTATGCTAGTTGTGATGCGATCTCGACAAAGTTAAGTAACAAAAAAATGCCGTACAAAGTTTTTGAATTTTAAACAAGTCCATCTCGCTGGGTGTGTAGTTTTATTCCAGTTCTTTTCGTTCACGTGATTATTGACGTGTAGCACGATCAAACTACAACGAAGAATTCAATCACTTTCCAGAGTTACGGTATATTTTACTGTTAACGACGACGTGAAAGTTCGCGTTGAAATATTCACGCGAATTGTTGAACTTTTATTAACCTTGGCAGTCTTTCGTTCTACAGAACGAAAATTCCCAAAACCGACTTTTTATCAGATTAAGAGTAGTGTATCACTCCACAATTTACCCTATTCCCCACATAATTGCCAACTCTAAAAATAAACTGATAACGGCGTGGCACCTTCCATCATCGTCCCCAAAACATCCAACTCAACTAATCGAGTATGAACTTCAAATGAGTGCGCTGAAGGCGAGAATCAGTATAATTTCGGAAATTTTGTCTTCATCATGTTTACCAGATTGATTTCTTGACTGTAGAGGCCAAGACATTTTTTTATTTCAAAATTTTAAACTACAAAAGTTCAAACTACAAAACATATTTCAAGTTTTAAAATAATTCCAAATGAAAGAATAAAAAATGCAAGTAGAATTTTTGTTATGCTAAACTACCAAGATCTAATCAAAATCTTTCGAGTTAAAGAGTAGTCTAGGTCCAGTTTCTAGATTCTCTTCGTTAAACCTGTTAATTGAGCATTGAGGTAAACCACAGTAGTGTCTGACTAATTGAGACTTGTTCACCTCTCGAAATGATAAATTTCGAACGGTCTTGGCCTCTACAGTCAAGAGATCAATCTGGTGAACATAATGAGAACAAAATTTTCGAAATTATGTAGATTCTCGCCTTCAGGGCCCTCATTTGAAGTTCATACTCGATTAGTTGAGTTGGATGTTTTGGGGACGATGATGGAAGGTGCCACGCCGTTATCAGTTCATTTTTGGAGTTGGCAATTCTGGGAGGATTGGTGTAAATTGTGGGGTAGTACACTACTACTGAATGGTATTTAGGGTAATCGAATTGTTCAATATGACGTAAACGTTAACGAGTTTTCACGTGAATTAGTGACGTTTATTGAGCTTAGCAGTGTTTCGTTCCAATAAACAACCTAGTACTATGTATCTCTAGAACTAATGTTAACATTTCTTTTTCAGGTTCGGACAGAAGGTCACCATAGACGATATACTCTTTTCACGGAAAACTTTCCAGTTCTATATGGACGGAATTGTTCGTCTGAAAGTGAAAGAAGGAGTTCAACTTGGTTTCATCAAGGCGCTCATTTGTTGTCTAAAGTACATCAAGCATGTTGTTGAGCCTGGTAAGTATTTTTCAAATTTTAACAGTGTTGATATGTTTTCTTTGTCATTTTGTCATCAAGATTAGTACTGTAGTAATAATCAATTTTGGATTAACAGTAGACAGTTAAAATGTTCATAATTTGAGTAAGTATCAGTGAATTTCTGCGTGCTGCTTGTGTTCACGAGTTAACACCGTTCAACAAACATGTAACGTTTAGTGGCTTTCCACGGTCTTCGCGCGTCAACTTGTGAAATGTATTTGGAATCATTGATATCACTGATGAAGCGAAGCAAGAACAGGGAAGCACGAACGCAATCGAAACGTGGAGCTGTGTCGGCAAAGGAGAAGGTATATATATATATTAAAGAGATATATCTATAATGAATTATGAAATATGAGAAAGTAATAGAAACTGTTTTAAGTTAGGAGTTTTTCACCATACATGTAATGACCTAAAAAAACGCTTGATTACGGAGAAAAGCGCAAGAGTACAATAGAAGGGGTACTGTAATACAGCAATCCTAAATCCCGTACTGCCTTGTTGCATTCACAATATTCACAAATCTTTCCTCACAACGTTGGGTCATCTGACAAAGTTCTGAACAGGGTTTCGTATTTTAATCGACATTTCGAAAATTTCGTACCTAGGTGAATCGCAATTCTGAGAGAGTAGAGTAAGATGAATAGTTGAAAACTAGATGAAGGTTTGTTATTTTTTGATGTTCAAGAGTTTTATTGATCAGCGTCAAATTTCGAATTTGAGGTAGACCGCTCCTTTGAGCAGAATATTGTATCAGTGAACAAAAAAGGGTCCAACTGACCACCAGTAGTATGATAAAATAATTCCCGCACTCCAAAACTGGAATAACCACGTTTTTAAAATCAATAACTTTTGATTCCAGACATACACGCCCTATCCATTGGCTTGTGCCCTGGTTGGTCACAAATCCATCACCGCTAAGATTGAGAAAATCAAAGAAAGCTCGCCAATGTGTTCCAGAGCAGAGTTCAACTTTGTATTAGGGTGAGAAAATTGAAAATTTACCAAATATAGTTGAGTTTCGGATAAAAGTATGAAACGGAGGGTTCGATCACCAATTCACTGATTTTGAACTCAATTTTTATAGCAGTCTGCTGAAACACTAGTATACTGCCAGTCACTCGCGCAGTCACGCATTTTCAACACATCAGAACTCAGAAACATGCAATAACAGAGTGCACGATGTCTCATTATATGGCTAACTTTACGGGACTATCTATAAACTTAAATCCATTTGAGTGTTCGGTGAAAAACCTTCGCGACCGAACGCTCTTTGCTCGCAAAGGGTAGCACTCAACCCTTTTCTACTTCTTAACCGGAAGTGAACATGATGGTTCATTAAATCAACTTGCGAAGTATCATCTACGTTAGAAACATTATTGCATTGAACTGGAAACATGTATAGCTGCAGTATAGTTGAATATTTTTCAGTATTTCTTTGTTGTAGGGCCGGCATGATCAATCTTGTGGTGAAGAACACATCGAGAAATGAGATCGGAAAAAAAATTCTGTGTGGAGCTATTCGAGGACAGAAGGATGGAATGGGAGGAGTACACAAAGACACTGGCTTCAGAACATTCGAGAAAAACGGCGAGAAGTATTATGTAAGTTTTTTTGTGCATTTATTCAAAATGTTCAATTCTCCATATATTGTTAACTATAAAATTCTCCATATATCGTCAACTGTGAAGAAATGTGTTCTGTTCATAATCCTATAACTTTTCCACCATCCCTGCAGGTATCCTACTACGCCTGTCCAAAAAATTTGAAGAATATGAAAAGCCGAAGCGCCCTGCTTGGCGGACTTTTTGTAGTCGATGAAAGAATGAAGAGGATTTTGGACATATACCACGAATTGAAGAAAACGTGAGTTTCGGAAAATAATTCGATATGACGTGAAAAGTGCTCGTAATATTTTTCACGTGATTTACTAAAGTTTCATTGATGTTATGATTTTAACGTGACCTATTTGCTTTGAATGACCTATAATTGACCTTAGCAGTCCTCCGTTCCACAGACCGAAATTTAAAAAAAATTGAATATTCATTCAACTAAGTAGTAGTTAGGGTAATTTCACTGTTGAGTATAACATTAAAAGTGCACGTAGGAGTTCTTAGGTGAATTACAAATCTTTTATTGACGTTGGCAGTCCTTCGTTCCACAGAACGAATGTTTTGTAAATTGTATATTCAGCAAATAGAGTAGTCGTTTAAGATAAGTTTAGGTACTGTAAATGTTCAGTATGACGTGAAAAGGTCACATTGCAATTCTCACGTAAGTAACTGACGTTTTATTGACCTCAGCAATCCTTCGTTCCTCAGAACGAAGGTTTTGGAAATTGAATATTCAGCGAACTGAGTAGTCGTTTAAGATAAGTTTAGGTACTGTTACTGTTCAGTATGACGTGAAAAGGTCACATTGCAATTCTCACGTAAGTAACTGACGTTTTATTGACCTCAGCAATCCTTCGTTCCTCAGAACGAAGGTTTTGGAAATTGAATACTCAGCGAACTGAGTAGTCGTTTAAGATAAGTTTAGGTACTGTTACTGTTCAGTATGACGTGAAAAGGTCACATTGCAATTCTCACGTAAGTAACTGACGTTTTATTGACCTCAGCAATCCTTCGTTCCTCAGAACGAAGGTTTTGGAAATTGAATATTCAGCGAACTGAGTAGTCGTTTAAGATAAGTTTAGGTACTGTTACTGTTCAGTATGACGTGAAAAGGTCACATTGCAATTCTCACGTAAGTAACTGACGTTTTATTGACCTCAGCAATCCTTCGTTCCTCAGAACGAAGGTTTTGGAAATTGAATACTCAGCGAACTGAGTAGTCGTTTAAGATAAGTTTAGGTACTGTTACTGTTCAGTATGACGTGAAAAGGTCACATTGCAATTCTCACGTAAGTAACTGACGTTTTATTGACCTCAGCAATCCTTCGTTCCTCAGAACGAAGGTTTTGGAAATTGAATATTCAGCGAACTGAGTAGTCGTTTAAGATAAGTTTAGGTACTGTTACTGTTCAGTATGACGTGAAAAGGTCACATTGCAATTCTCACGTAAGTAACTGACGTTTTATTGACCTCAGCAATCCTTCGTTCCTCAGAACGAAGGTTTTGGAAATTGAATATTCAGCGAACTGAGTAGTCGTTTAAGATAAGTTTAGGTACTGTTACTGTTCAGTATGACGTGAAAAGGTCACATTGCAATTCTCACGTAAGTAACTGACGTTTTATTGACCTCAGCAATCCTTCGTTCCTCAGAACGAAGGTTTTGGAAATTGAATATTCAGCGAACTGAGTAGTCGTTTAAGATAAGTTTAGGTACTGTTACTGTTCAGTATGACGTGAAAAGGTCACATTGCAATTCTCACGTAAGTAACTGACGTTTTATTGACCTCAGCAATCCTTCGTTCCTCAGAACGAAGGTTTTGGAAATTGAATATTCAGCGAACTGAGTAGTCGTTTAAGATAAGTTTAGGTACTGTTACTGTTCAGTATGACGTGAAAAGGTCACATTGCAATTCTCACGTAAGTAACTGACGTTTTATTGACCTCAGCAATCCTTCGTTTCTCAGAACGAAGGTTTTGGAAATTGAATATTCAGCGAACTGAGTAGTCGTTTAAGATAAGTTTAGGTACTGTTACTGTTCAGTATGACGTGAAAAGGTCACATTGCAATTCTCACGTAAGTAACTGACGTTTTATTGACCTCAGCGATCCTTCGTTCCTCAGAACGAAGGTTTTGGAAATTGAATATTCAGCGAACTGAGTAGTCGTTTCAGCTAAGTTAGGGTATTGTTACTGTTCAGAATAACGTGAGAAGTTCACATTGCTATTTTCACGTAAGTAACTGACGTTTTATTGACCTCAGCAATCCTTCGTTCCTCAGAACGAAGGTTTTGGAAATTGAATATTCAGCGAACTGAGTAGTCGTTTAAGATAAGTTTAGGTACTGTTACTGTTCAGTATGACGTGAAAAGGTCACATTGCAATTCTCACGTAAGTAACTGACGTTTTATTGACCTCAGCAATCCTTCGTTCCTCAGAACGAAGGTTTTGGAAATTGAATATTCAGCGAACTGAGTAGTCGTTTAAGATAAGTTTAGGTACTGTTACTGTTCAGTATGACGTGAAAAGGTCACATTGCAATTCTCACGTAAGTAACTGACGTTTTATTGACCTCAGCAATCCTTCGTTCCTCAGAACGAAGGTTTTGGAAATTGAATACTCAGCGAACTGAGTAGTCGTTTAAGATAAGTTTAGGTACTGTTACTGTTCAGTATGACGTGAAAAGGTCACATTGCAATTCTCACGTAAGTAACTGACGTTTTATTGACCTCAGCAATCCTTCGTTCCTCAGAACGAAGGTTTTGGAAATTGAATGTTCAGCGAACTGAGTAGTCGTTTCAGCTAAGTTAGGGTATTGTTACTGTTCAGAATAACGTGAGAAGTTCACATTGCTATTTTCACGTAAGTAACTGACGTAATATTGACCTTCCACAGAACGAAGGTTCTAAAAACTGATTATTTAGCTAACCACGTTAGCAGTCCTTCGTTTCACAGAACGAAGGTTCCAAAAATTCATTATTCCCCAAAATAAATGACACTTTAAATATCCATACTGTTCAGTATCACGTGAGAGATTCACGTTCTGATTCACAGGTGATTAAATTGCTTTTTATTCACTTTGGCAGTTGTTCGTTCCACAGAACGAATGTTTTCAAACTGATCACTTAGCAAACTAAATGGAAGTTGGGGTGTTTTATTGTTCAGTATGAAGTGAAAAACCACATGTTTTGATTCTCACGTGAATTATTGGCCTCAAATTGACCTTAACAATAAGAAATTCACGTTCTGATTCTCGTTCTAGTTGAAGAAAATTAAAAAATTCAGTCGTGGCGAGAGTATTCATACTAATTATTATAACGTTTGCGTTCACGTAAGGTTCTCACATGAATTATTGACCTTACTGGATCTCAGTGGTATTTCGTTCCTCAGAACGAAATATCGTACAATTGATGTTTTGCAAATTGGATAGTAGTAATTGAGAGTATTTAAAATGTTAATATTCATCATTCTGTTTCGATTGTACTCAACCTGACAATTTCAGGCGACTCCATTTGTTGAAAAAAACGGATCGTTTGGCAAACGACCGTCCGTTTTTCTTGTCTTACGATGGAGAGCCGCTGGAGAATCCTGCTTACTACATGCAGACGTTTCTTCGTCTCTCTGGGTTGGCAGACCGCCAAATTACCTGCAATGGGGTTCGTGCGAAAATCGATTTCAACTTAACCGTTAACTCACTTTCAAGTCCCTCAGAAATCATGATTGTTCTAGGTACGGCACACTACCGCTCAGATGCAGTTCGATGAATGGTGCGTGAAGAATCTGAGTGGCGGACCGAATGCTGACGCCGCCCTGTTGGCTGGACATAGTGTGACAATTCAGGTATTATTTCATGTCAAACTATTACCATCAAAGTTTGAATCGGCCTGAACAAAGTTTCTGCTGAGTTCCATCAAAGTTTAATTATAATTGTGAACAGGATCGCACGTATACTGACGATGATCGGAAGCGGGCTTTTCGAGGTTTTCTACGTCTTCGTGAGTTGGAGTTGGTCGAGGAGTTCCAGGCCGACGTCAAGAAGATCACGGAAAAGAAAAAGTTGAACTTCATGGAGTGAGTTGAATTAAGAAAAGTGTTGAAGTTTCGAACAAAAATTACTAACTGTATCTCTTAAAGAAGGTAGAATACCAAAAAAAACTTACATAGTTATGATAAACTTGAGAACTTCAGAAAAGCGTTATATAGGGATATGAAGAACAAATGAGTGATTAACTCAAGTTCACAATGATATTAGAATAACAAAACTCAGGTATGTAGTAGCATGTCTAGGGTTTAGCACAACACTAACGATTATTATGAACTAGTATAGCGCTCTGTGAGACAAAACACAACGTGAATTGGGAGACGTTTGACTGTTGTACACAATGCCTATAATACATACGGTCAGGGTAAAATTATTGAGATCATACGTCGAAGAATTTTGCATTTTCATCACAGCTAAAATTTGGAATTAGGAGTTTAAAGTGAAACAAAATTTTCCGAGAAAGGTGAATTTTAACGTACAGCTCTACGACTGAAAATCTGAACATGTTCACCAATTATAGCTTGACTGACAAGAAGCTTGTTCAAAAGATGGTTGAAGATGAAGAGCAGGTATTTGGGTTTGACGAACCGTCGGATGAAGATGATGGGGAAGCCGACGATCAGATATTCATGAGAGAAGGTGTGTATTGTTATATTTTTGTTGTTGTCCACACAACAGATAATTCTCGTTCAAACTCTAGTTTTCTATATTCAATCATTCAATGATCACATCAGTAATAGAGAAAAAATCGAGAGGAAACCAATTTCGAAAATGATCAATTTCAGAAGACAGGAGCAGTCGAGCACAGAATGTTGACGCAAATCTTCTGGACAATTCTTCTGTGGCAGGAAGTAGTCGACCACGGAATGTTCGAGCAAATTGTTCGCACAATCTTGGAAAAGCAGGTTAGAAAGAAAATGACTTGATTCTTGATTGTGAACCGATTCTGGAGGAGAATCACAAAGAGATCAAAATATTTTCAGAGAACGTGTTTTCAGAAACCCACTTTGATGTGGCACATATTCATTGTTCCGAAATCATAATCAGGAAAGCATAATATCAATCACATTCTTTAATTTTTCAGGCCAAGTAGCATCTCTTCCAGCTCAAACTCTCCAGAGAAAGAGAGAAATGAAGCAACTCACGTCACCCTCAAGTCATAGTTCAGGTAAGATGGGGAAAGAGAAAGAAAGCGTAATCGAAATTGCGTGAATTTCTTCTGGCGTGGCTTCATAAACGGCGATCGAAACAGAATTGGAACTTTGACCAGTTTTTGTAATTTTTTATTGGTATATATTTAGATGAAGAATCGTCTATTCCACAACGAAGACAACAACGCCTCTTTGTACAGAAATCACCCAGAAAACTACCGCGTCCTCGTCAGTTTGAAAACTCTTTAATATTATCAGTGTATGCAGAGCTAAAAAGTGTGACATATCATAAAAGTCTAGATTTGTAAGTGAAAACTTAGAAAAAAAACTATTTTCATCAGCTATCCGACTTCTGTGGTGCTATCAATCTCAATGCAAGTTAGAAATTTCTTTCGCAAAAATCTGTCAAAAATTAGGATTTTATTTTAAAAACTTCATAGCCCTAGCTTCAGAATCATTTGAAAATGTTTAATCGTGAGGTGAAATTAGCTAATTTGTTCAGAAGAGCAAGATCTCGCCTCAGCATTGACAGAGAAGACAGGACGCAATACTGTGGAAAAGACACCGGAAAAACAGCCACGTTCGAGTTAGTTTACCAACTTTTGAATGATAAGAGAATCCAGTATTGAAAAAAGCAAATCATTATTATAAGACATGTGTACTGATATGCATTAGAATTTCATAGCTATTTTCTATACAGTGAATTAATTATAATGTGAACTTATTAAGATATGTTGGATAATCTGCACAGCACCTACGGAGATAGTCCTTTTCAGTCCAACTCAATCTACGATTTCCAAGGTTTGTATCACAAATAGAATTAGTTCCATGGCACAATCATCTCTGCACGTTTTGTCTTGTTTGTTTCTATTTAGATAAAAATTAAACAAAACATATATTAGTGCCACGAAAACAGATATTAGAGCCATTGTATCGATTTTATTTCTACAATGAAAACAGATATGTTAACGGGGTCGTCTCTTGATTTGTAAGTTTACTAGTGGTTTCACGTGTTACTAGAACTTCAACGCTAGCAACGATTTCTACGTATAAAAATGTAGCCTTTTCCGAGGTTTCTATAACAATTCGATATGTAACTGTAGTTTCAACGGAAGTAGGGTTTCACGTTGAAAAGACAATTCAATTATCGCGAAAGTAATTCGATCAAACAGTACTCTATCAAACTTCCTTCACGATATTTCACCCACTATTCTAACCAGTCGTGCAGTTTTAGTTGATGAAAGAAGGAGGGCCAATCAAAACCAGAGGAGTCAATTTACAAAAAAATGTCTAAAACCTGATTGATGTGGTTTGTAGGCGAGAGTTTCTAAGTTACGGTTTTGAACTGAATTATGACTTTCAGATGACGACCCGTTGCCAACTCCAGGATCCATTTACCCGCGTTTATCCAAACTTTCTGGTTGGTTGCGATACAAAAACTGGCTTGAAATTGTTCTCAATACTACATCAATTTCTGAAACATCTGGAACTACTTAACGACCTATAATTGTGAAATAATAAGCATAATTAAAAGAGACCGAAATGCAACTAGAAGTCTGAAGAATATGACTTGTTTCGATTAGTCGCGCGACCTGTTTTGCAGCAGTTAAGTTTTCACATTTACGTGAATTAATTTCGTTTTACGTGAACGCTGCTGTTCAGTACTGCAGTAATAAAAACACTTCGAGTCGAAAAATATTATTAGGTGCAATCTTGTTGAAGAGGATCTGAGAGTGTTAAAAAATCATGTGTGACCGAAAGTATAGCTTCAGACGAGCCAACCACATCTCTCTCGCAGCCCCCGCCTCGTGTCCTTTTGCCAAAGTTGCAACTAGATGATAAACCATTGCTGCTGGACAATGAACCATCCACTAGCGCAAACCTTCAAGACGGAGGTGGAGGTTGGTTTTCACGGTTAATTTTTTTCATTTAATAGTAGAGCTCTTTCGTTTTATGTGTGGAGCACGGTGGTTACATTTGTAGTCTGAACTATGAGGCGACAAATGAATTTCCCAAACAAAAACAGAAAACACCAGATAGAAAGTGTGGTTTGAAATTGTTTTTCCGTACACGTCTGGTTTCTGGTGACTGACGTTTTATTGATCTCAGCAATCCTTCGTTCCACAGAACGAAGGTTTTGTAAACAGAATATTCAGCGTAATAAGTAGTGGTTTCAGCTAAGTTAGGGTAACGTTACTGTTCAGTGTGACGTGAAAAGTTCACATTGCGATTTTCACGTGAATAACTGACGTTTACTTGACCTCAGCAATCCTTCGTTCCACAGAACGAAGGTCTTGCAATTTGAATATTCAGCGTAATAAGTTGTGGTTTCAGCTAAGTTAGGGTAACGTTACTGTTCAGTGTGACGTGAAAAGTTCACATTGCGATTTTCACGTGAATAACTGACGTTTACTTGACCTCAGCAATCCTTCGTTCCACAGAACGAAGGTTTTGTAAATTGAATATTCAGCGTAATAAGTTGTGGTTTCAGCTAAGTTAGGGTAACGTTACTGTTCAGTGTGACGTGAAAAGTTCACATTGCGATTTTCACGTAAATAACTGACGTTTTATTTCACAGAAAGTGGCAAATGTTTGCCTTCGGTCGAACAAATCAGTCCAGACGTGTTTGATGTTGATGACCCAACTGAATCGAACTTTGATTTCTCCACCTTGTTGAGTGAGTTTATCAAAATCGAAACAGATAGATTCCATTAAGCAGTAACATGGCAGATAGTTAAAACATTCTCTCATAAAGTTGCTCGAATGAACTGTGTTCAATTCTCGAAAATCAAAACGACGTTATATGGGAAGAGTATTATATTTCTCCTGAACTAATGTTAATAAATTACTCCAAAATGCACGCGTGATTTATTCAATTGCTAACTCTAGAAAATACGGTATCTAAACTTTATCTAAATCACGAATTCGTTTCAGTATTCTTCTTTCCGAATCTGCAGTTTGTGAAAGCAATGAATAATCGTTCAAGATGAATTTTGTTATTACAGGCCCAATGAAGGCTCAGAGAGCGAAAAAACATTTCGACGAAAGAGGAATTCTGAAAAATATTTCTGATATAATTGAGACTTTCAATGCAAGAGAGTGCCTCGATAGTCCTCGGAAAACACTTGCGTCAAAAGAGGAACTGACCGAGTTTCGCAGAAGGAGCCAGAAAGCTCCAGTAGAGGTTTGTAATTATTATGGTCTCTACGAAGACAGAACATACTTCAATGTTGTCTTTTCTTCGTAAGTTCACGTAGAAACTGTTTCACCAAGACACGTTATATTTTTTGGGGTAGAAAACCTGATGTTCCAGGACTTTCCATGGCTCAAAATAGTAGAAGTCGATGCAAATGTGGGTCTGGGACTGTCTGCTAAAGTCGACATTGAAGAGGGCTCGGTCATCTGTGGATACCGGTGAGTCATAAAAATATTATTCAAAATATTTAAAGCAAAAATTATACAACTAATAACAATAATGATAATTGAAAAAAAATGATAATAATATATATATATATATATATAATAATACTAGCAATATTATTAAAAATATAATCAATAATAATAATAATAAAAATAATAATAATAATAATAATGATAATAATATTAATAATAGTACTTGCACGAATAATAATTATAAAAATACTGGCAAGAATAATAATAGTAAAAATGATTGTAGTGGGTGCCAAAGTTATAAGTTTCGGTTTCTCCCCAGAATCGAACCTGCGAGCAAAATATTCGTAGCAGGCCGGTAACCACTGCGCTACTAGAGCACATAACGGTCGATCTTCGGAATCGGAGACAAGTGTGCGCACACAGCGGGAAATGCGATAGACTGTAGGAGTCTGAGTGAAAAATATAGATCTACGAAAGAATCACGCAAAATATGTGAGCGAACGTAAAACCTATTATTGAAGTTTTTTAAACCCGACTGAACAGTATAAACTTTGATAATGTAAAATTCGATAATATAGACAGTACATACCCTCATTGACATATCGTCAACTACCATGTACAAAGTGAAATATTGTAGTTACTTTGTATTCTAACAAACGCTGTTTCAATACTTTTTAGACCACGGAAGTTGTAAAAGAGGGTGGTCTCGCGTAGCTGGCACCAGGGCATGCCGAAAGGTGAGAGAACTAACCCCCACGGTCTAACGGACATTTGTCATGATCTTTATTGTGAGCAGTCGATTGAAAGCTTTCAAAACCTGTTCTAACATAGTTAGCAATGAACTCTAACCATACTCAACGAGAATGCATGCTATTTCAACTAAATTATTCATTTCAGGATCGAAACGAGCCCGAAAAGTTATATCAAAGAGGTATGGTTTTCCTAGCCTGAAACGTGAACCTTCCAAACATTATAGTTTATACCTCATATACCGAATGTTCAGGTTGAACTGAAGTGATTAGCACTAGCAAAAACATGAGCATTTTGAAACTGTAACATTAAAAGTTTCAGAACTCTGATGTACATTTAAACACCCCTTGTAACAATGTTTGCTTCGGCACAAATAATCGTATTGAAAGTACGTATGTTTGACACTCATAACGTGATTCACTAATGAATCATTAAAGGTGATCCCGAGTGTGACAATGGCTGGAGTTATTTCAAAGGCACCCATTCCTGCTTCAAGGTAAGTTTATAGAAAGAGAGGGTAGGAACTGCAGCATGCAATCTAGTACACGTTTACAAAAAGCTCTCGTTTACGCTATGTGCAAAGTGAATAAACATTTTTTAACGAAGTCGGTGCAATATTGTGTGAGTCGACTAGAACTTTTACTATTCTCTCGAATTCGATCTTAGGTTCTTGTGAAGAGGGTCTAGACGTTTTATTCGCGTACAAATTGCTCGATTTGACAAACATGGAGAACAAACTGAAAGAAAAACTGATTGAATGAACTAATCGAAAACAATGTATGATGTGAACAACGCGGAGCAACCAACACAATGTGATGTAACAACATCCTATACTGTTAGTCAATCGCGCAGTCACGTGAGACATGCTAAACACAGCAGAACTCATAAACGGACAATGTTAAAGTGCCCGATGCCCCATCAGAATTCTAACTTCACGTGCCTATTCAGTTCATTTCTAGCATAAATAACTGAATTACTAATCAAATTGATCAGAACTTCCATCAATCCGGAAACTTCCTTCAATCTGACGCTTTCTGCCACGCACAGAAATCAAGAATAGCTTCCCTGGAAACAAGGGAGGAGGCCGATTTTGTCAAGAGTAAGCTTTTTTGTATTTTGTTGTTAGTTAATCTTTGCTCACAGATTTGCTCACCAAAATTAGATAGAAAAACTGTCAAAATATATTACCAGAAATACTTGATGGCTTAAATCTGAGCATACGTTAGTCCTACTCTAGTGATGCCTTTAAGAAAATAAAAACAACTGTACAAAAAACATGAAATACAAAAATTCACCTCAAATATGTCAAATTCGTTATTTCCAGAACTAGTGGGTGCCGATTACCCCTCGCACTCGTCTGAACTTCCGTTTGTCGGTCTGACCGCGGTGAACGGCGACTGCCAGTTCACTTGGTTGGATGGCAGGTCGTTGAACCGTTCCGCCGTGAATTGGGCCCCGGGAAACCCCAATAAATGCAAAGGCGGAGTGCCTTGTGTGGTGGTACGTTCGTACAGATCGCGTCTGTTCCATGTGTGTCTCTGAAGTAATTTGAAAACTCCACTCATAAGGCGGATAAAAACGTTCAACTGGTCGAATGTGAATCGATCATTTGTTCTCTCTCTCTTTCTCTCTCTCTCTATACATCTCTTTCTCTCTCTTTTCTCTCTCTCTGGTCTCTCCCCTTCTCTCCCCTTCTCTCCCTTTTTACCAAACAAAAAAGTACGACGTATTCGAACCACGACACAATACAATAATATATTGCATTCCAGCTCACCCCACCTAACTCCAACTACGCCCAAAACCGTTTCCTCGACGATGTCAGCTGCGACTGCAAACAGAAACGCACCTTATGCAAGAAACCAGCCAAACCGGATCGCACTCCAGGTTTGATTTTCACAATTTGACAGTGTTGCACAAAAGCCTAGCAGATCACGTGAAATGTGTAAAAACGTGAAACTAAGAATTGCGTACTATGTGGAGTGATGCACTGCACAGTCGCTGGTTGCTTTATCACCGTCTACATGGATCTTTGTCAATTACCCAATTATTTAATCTACAATCTCAGTTTGTAGTGTCACTTATACCAATGTAGAAAGACACGTGTTCGATCGCAAATAAACATTCCATTCCATTCTAGTCTATTCTATACTCAAAAATAAGTTTCACAAGAGAGGACAATATATAATTGATATCATTTTGTTTCAGCCAAAAAAGAATGTGACAAGGGTTGGAGCTATTACAAGGAAACCAACTCGTGTTTCAAGGTCAGTTATTTGATGGCGTTTTGTTGAGCAATACCTTACAAGACTTTGGCATAATCTTACGAGCGAAAGAGCACGCTAAAACAACGTTTTCAAGATGTTGTGCATGAAGAAGTATCACTATGGTGAGTTGCGAAATTAAGAAATGTCTGTCTTGCCGGAGCCGAAACTGCGAGCAACAGTTTCGTAGAAGAGCGCTGACCACTGCGCTATTAGTGCACATAACCGAAAAGGTTTGGAATCAAAGCAAAGAAATGTGTGCGTACACAGCGTAAAGTACAGTATCGAAATATACAGTATCCTCCCGCCTTTCCGTTGGCGACGACTACACGAGAGAACATGATCCAACCGTATAAAATACAGCCTGTTCAAAAAAGACCACCACAATGTTCAAATCTAAACAGGACTAGTCCAGGAAAGCAACAATTACTTCAAATGATATTCTACTAAATGATTGTTATTTTCAGAACTTTGCCCGTCCCGCCAAATTCGAGACTTCAAAGTCGCACTGCCGATCTTTCGGAGCAGAAATGGGCACCGTTTCAACCCCGGGAGAAACAATGTTCGTAAAAAGTAGGTTTTAGAAGATTTTTTCGGACAAAGTTTGTTAAACTAGCTCGTCGATAGTTACAGGTCAGATCTCTAAATTATTTTACCTATTTTTTAATCCCGCTGAGTTTGTAGTTAAGTTCGAAGTTCCGATCCTTCACGATCAAAACTCGTGTGCTGTAACTCGTTTCAATATCCAGCTAAAACAAACATTTGGTGACTCTCCATAAACGAGCTTGTGTGTTTGAAAGATACAGTAACCTCATAAAACATGCGGATAAGCTGTTAGGTGTATTATTTGTTGTTGATGTTTCTATGAGTTCGAAGTGCAGTTGTCCATTAGGTTTTTGTATTTCAGACCTGGTGAAAGACAAGGTGTCTACCACCACTTCCACGTGGTACTACATGCCCTTCATGAACCTCTTGGGCCTGAACGGAGACTGCAACTTCAAGTGGCCCGACCTGACCCCAATGAACAAATCGGTCATTGGCTTCATCACTGGAAAACCGAATCACTGCACAAACAACCAGTTTTGCATCATGGTAAACAAATAAATAAATTAAAACGATCAATCAATGGCAAACATTCTTCGGTGAGAAGCAAACCGCTGACTTTGACGAACTTGAATAGCGAAACTGGCGAAAAGCACCCGGTTATTCCTTCCGGATCATAAATGCCAGCGTTGACACGCGCCGTTCTGAAGTTGGAATTAGACTGACAAGTTTGCAGTATTACTTAGTTACACTTAAGTAAGTACCATCGTGATGGTTGGAGTTCTGAGAAGTAACCTTCGTTGCAGAGATTAACTAACGAACTTTCAACTTAGTACTCAACATCTGCATTGTAAAGACAGAAATCACCAAGGCACGCGAGCAACTTCCTTCATTTTAGCTCACAGAGAATCTAAAAATCTGAATCATTCAGTGGGAACTGCCTAAAATTTGGCGAGGTGGTGCCGTCAACGTTCTAGACGACATTCATTGCTGGACCACAGTGTACCGGGTGTTGTGTAGAAAGAGTCTCGATGTGAAGGAAATCGAAGGTATAGTCTAATCCATTCAGTGTTGACTACTACAGTGTCGCTCAAAGCTCATGTGGTAAGCTCGTAGAGTTTTTGAATCGTACAGAAACCGGACTACTCGCACAACATTTCAAACAAATGTTTACATACCACATCTCGGTTTCACTTCAAAGTGCTTTGGACTCTTACGCTTCTCAATTTTGCCAATGAGAGCAATCTGAAAGAGTTATATTTGTAGTTTGATCATTCACAGAGACCGTGGTTTGCAAGGATGGTTGGTCTCATGTGGAAGGAACCAACACATGTGTCAAGGTGGTGGTTGAAACGTGTATTTTTAGTGGATGGTAATGAAAAGTAAAGTGAAATGAAAAACAACCAATGGTTGTACATAATTTTCTGTTTTACTTGATTAGTTATTCGATTAGTAGTATTCATAGGTGATGCCGGTAGGTTTTTGAGGAACTATCTTACATGGTCAAATGTGGAAATCAAACTAGAATTGATGAAAATACAAACGTAGAACGAGTTGAAAAAACACAAAAAACACAATTTGTTTTCAAAACATCCTATCACCTACCACAACACAGTAAGTGACTGTACGAATTCATATTTAATAAAAACCATTTTGCTAGATGCTTTCTTTGAGCCGATAACCCATAATTTCCAGGACCGAAAACAACCGAAAACGACTCCGGTTAGAAACATTGGTAAGTGTCAAGTGAATTCTCGTTGATTGATTCTGAAGTATCGTCGTTGAAGTCGAGTTTCGCTAGAAACGAACAGTTTGAGTTCAAACCGAACTTTTGTTGTTTTGCATTATCATCAGGTCGGTAAACTTGCAAAATCTATAAAACCAAATGATTTGTTCAGAGCAAATTTTGAAAGAGAAATGCGATTCTATCCCGGAGAGAACCTATTTTGACGCGAACACGGTCAGTTTCACGGTTTTACAAAAGACATTCACAGTTTTCTAACATTAGCGACACATTTCACTGGTCTTGCGGTTTACTCTTGGATTGTCAGTTATAAGAAAATAGCAGCGAAATCTGAGTTATCGAATTCTCATGAGAAGGTTGACAAGAATGTACACAATTCTAACTGAAATCAAGTGAATAATAGGTAAAAGATTCCTCCATGTTTGGTAAAGAGGTCGAAGGTCCAGGATGAAAAAAAAATCTAGTTAAAATTACTAATGTTATGAGTAATCGAAGTGAATTCGAATAATTCTTCCAGCTTACTTGTGTGGTGCAGAGCTCAGATTGCTCAGACGTCAAATATCCCGGATTCCTGAATAGAAATGCAAACTGTGACCCAATAAGGAGAACCTTGGAGAGGAAAGGCTTTTTCGTGAGTTTCCAAACTTTTCCAATCACGCTAAAACACGTTAAAAAAGACAGATTGAGAAGATTCATGGTGGTCTGGTCTGGTCTGATTGTAGTTCGATCTATCCACATTCTGATCAATATTGAAAAACGATATTTGAAAAAGTTCTGACGTGTCTGCACATCATTGAAGTTTCAACAAACCAATTAAGCCTACAAAACAAAAAAAATCAACTTCATAACACCACAATTGATGAAAAAAGAGACGTTTTGAAACAACTCTTATCTGTACATTCAAAAAATGTCACGTGAAACGTTTCCAAACTGTCGCAACTAATGATGCATGTGGGAAACGTCCAAACCAGTCATAACATTTGTTGTTCAGAAGAGGAGATCCAGTGACCTCTGTGTGTTTGGTGAGTTGTTATTTTATAGAAACTTTAGTCGGTTTCACAGAAATCAAATCATGGCTGTTGTCATGTTTGGTCATAAAGTTCATCAAGAAATCAAATTGTGAAATAACCCGCACTCACGGCGGTTTGGTCCGTTTTACTTGAAGTATATTGTACTATTCTGTAGCTGTTTCTTCGAAAAACAGAAGTCGAAAAAAAGGAATTCACATATAAATGGAGAAAATTGAAAAGTCTTTGTTGTTCATACTGCGAGTCCTACTGTACTACAAAAGTAGTTTTCTCTTAGTTACGCGAATGTTACCAGAAAGCACCCCCCCCCCCCCCCCCAGTGCATTGCATTCTATTCGGGTTTAATGGAAAATGGGGTGTAATTTGTGTTAAGCATTAGTCAACAGTTACTGAAAGGCTCTAATGTGTACTGTGGCAGCTCATATAAGAATGAAAAAGAGCATGTGTACCTCGTTGTTTACAGGCCAGGAGTTGCGGTGCGGAAAAGGATCAGAGATGATCACTGTTTCTGGCTGACCGAAAATGGTGAAAACTTTTTTTTTGTAAACATTATTTACTCCATGACTAGAGTTGTACTTTTCTTGGCTTAACTGCAGCTGAAATTTCGTTCAAGCCAAAACGATTAGTATAGGCTAACTTTGAAAAAGTGCATATGTGTATTCCATTAACAATACTGGTAAATAATACGAGGTGAAACGTGAAAAACTCTTGTGTGTCACACGTTTCACGCGATCATTAAACGAATGAAATGTAACTTTTTCTTCTTTTCGAAAATTCGTGGTCGGGCGCCTCAAACGATTGCCAAGCGAGAAGTGGAACCCTATTCGTTCCCCACAACGACAGGGACATGCAGAATGTACTCGGTGAGAACTAGTTTAATATCTAAAATAAAGAATGAAATAACCACCTTCATTCAATCACATGTGAGCTGGAACGTTTCTGAACTATTCGGCGGAGAGTTGGCATCTGGACCGGCGGAGAGTTGGCATCTGGAATTATACAGCTGGAAGTTCTTCTGGAAATATCTCTGTTGAGAACTCTAACTGAAGGAAGAAGAACAAGTAGATAACATGCAAAAAATGTAATGGTCCCGTGAAACACTATTTGAAAACGTTGTTGAGACTATACTGTGAGTCAATTGCACAGTCACGTGAAACATGTTAAACACAGCAGAACTCACAAGGGTGCAATGATGAAGTCCAAGATGCCCCATTAGAATGCTGGCTTCACGTGGCTATTCAATTTACTTCTAGTATATACGGTTTTGTGCAGTGTTGCAGGCTTATTACACTCTTCTTGGAAGACGTAATCGAGCAGTTATACGTGAAATAATCAAAAATCAAATTATTTGAAATTGCCAACAACCTACCTGAGTTTTCACTACAGATTATCTGTCAACAATCCGTCCATCATCGACCAAAGTATGGCTCGGTTTGGTCTTGACTGCGAACTGGAGAGGCATGGATGGTGCCGATATTGACTATTTGAGGTGGACATCCAGAGCTAGCGGTAAGTACATTTTACTTATGCCTCTCTTTACGTCGTACAAATGGGACATTGTTTTTTACCCAACAGTTCGAGGTTGTGCCGAATAATGTGAAATGATGCCACTTCAATCACAAACCGACATGAAAAGCAAGTACGGTGAGAGAAAATTTTGACCACGCCCTGCGCAGCTCCGCCCACTTTTTGCGCATGTTATGGTCTGCGCATGAGAACAATGGAGAGATGAATTGGTCCTGGACAAAGTTTCAACCGTGCGCCGAGAAGAGGTCGTGTTCGTCCGCCCAGTGTCCGCGGCGAAGAGATATTGAGAATGTGCAGAGACAGTGATACCCGGATGACCGTAGAGAAACACCATATTGCAACAATACATGAAGTGAAAGAATACATCTGAAGTAAATTATGCGAAGTAGTCTCGAACAGCTCTATTCTGTTTATTTTACATACTATTATTATATGTATAGTTTTTCAGGAAATGACCACTCAGATTCTTCACTCTTGGCGTCTCTGTTCCTTTCCCAAACTGTTTCTGAGAGAGAGGGTTCGTTCGCGGCCTATATGCGTGCGGAGGAGCATAATAGCAGGTATATAGTCGTCGCCAACGGAAAGGCGGAAGGGTACTGTATATCTTACTTCCCGCTGTGTACGCAAACGTGTCTTCACATTTGAAAAGTGCCAGTTATGTGCTTTAATAGCGCAGCAGTTAGCGCGCTGCTACCAATTTCTTGCTCGCAGGTTCGATTCCGGCGAAAAACTGAAATTTATAAACTTGGCACTCTCTATAGTACACACTGTCAACTTCTTTCGCTTTTCATAACATGATTTGCTCCCCTTTGTACCTTACCGTTCCACCTATTCCTCAATAATAGACAACTAATTGACAAAATTAATTGTTCTTTTTGTTTTGTTGATTGTAACGTTTCGTACAAAATATGTGCATAGTGAAAGGTGCTACTAAAAATCTGTATCGATACTCCCACAGTACACATTCGAATTTTTCACTCATAGGTTCCTAATGAAACCTTCTATTTTTTTTACAAAAATAGTTTAACACTGTCTGTAATAAGGAAATCGAGTCAGCATGTGAAAGTTGTGAGCTTTTTGATAGAGTCCCCCCATCAAATCCGCTAAATTTGGCGTTGTCAGTAACTCTAGTATAAGAATACTTGAAGACTTAAAGTGAAATGCAAATGAAACTACATTCCTTCCAACAATGCTGGATAAGTTCAGCAGGAACAAGATAATTTGGATAATAGTAGGAGAGGAAAGAAAGTAGTACCTTTTACTAAGTGAATAATTCCTTAATACCGTCTAAAAGCCTTCAATATTTTGGTTTCAAGTAAAACAACATAGTTATAAATAAACTTAATTCTCTCCATGTTTGTTTTATATTATAATACATTATGAAATATGTTAAATAGGTTAGCATAATAATATTAACTAACATTTATACTGAGTGAGAAGTTAGTTTTATTAAATAAGTTAATATTCATGTAAGGAGTTTGTTTTATCAAAGAAGTTATTATATAAGTTAAATACTTTCGTCCAAAGGACTATATTTACACCATTATCTCTCTTACTCACTGATGAGCATCGGGAGAGAGAATATAAGTTTAGTGGTCACGTTTGCGGGTAGAGGCGAAACGTGCTACTATGATTTCTTGCTACCATTTTAACGTATTCATTTTATCTATATTCGAGCTTTTACTTTAATTGAGTATTCATTTTTCAGTTTCCGTGGTCTATGTAGCCGAGCAGCCACCGGGACCCACATATCCGCAGTTTGATGTTGCCGGACGTCTATCGCTGATATATATTTTTTGATGGAACTTGTTTTTGGGTTAATTCAAACTTGGTGTCAATAAAGGAGCGGGAAATTAGAAACAAAAAAGGATGAAAAACAACAATAAAACCGCTACAAACTTACTGTGAGGAAATGCATACAAGAAGATATTACGTCCAAAATATTACGGAACCTTTCATTACCTTGCTCTTATGTCTTTACCGCTATGTTATCGCAATTCGATTTTTTTAAAACATGGTAAAAAATGTTGGAAAGACTTTTTTCACCTTTGACCCAAAGATAAATTAAAACTCGAAAGTATGTAGTCATTACAGTATATTTCGCGGAAGAAAACTTTTGGTTAGAAAAAATCCGTCCATTATAACAATCCGAATGGTTCGATTTTCTCTCTTCCCAAAACAGAAACTAAATAATGTCGTGTTTATGTGATTGGGTCGAATTACACATATAGCTCTCTCATTTCTCAAATTGACATTGGCAGAGGGCCACAAATTTCAAGATTCTAATTAGCGTTCTTTTGAGTTCTCAACAAAGAAGGTGTTTCGTGAGCCGCACCAGGTAACCATTGACAGGCTTCCAAGTAATCAGTTAATCCGTTTTCTTATAACCATTTTGTAACCCATTTTACAATGTCTTTTTGAGAATTACGGGGTTTTCTAGAGGTTTACAGAAGGGTTTCAGACCATTCAACCAGTAACCGACGGGTAACCGATGAGCTGACGGCACACTCGCTTGCATAAAGAATGCGCCTGATTTCTCTAACTTTCCTGTGCTTCATTCACGTAAGCCATTTTTCTGTGAGAAGTAAGATAACGAGATGAAAAATAAACATATCCCAAACTCTCAGTTCGTTCTAGTTACGTAACTATTGTCATGAAACTGTAACAAATGTTTGCATTCGAGCCTGATTCCCTAATATACAAAGGTTATTCTAATCATTTTCTAACGTGAATTATACGTGAAGCTGTGTTGCTAAAACGTCTAGAGCGTCTGTAGAAGGGTCATTTCATTCACCTCGATCCCAATATGTGTTATTCTGTTGTATTAAACCTCTGTTTATGATAAAGAGTGTGTATCATATGCGCTTATCAATAGCAGGCTGATAAAGAGTAAGGTCGTCGTTCACTTTGTCAATTAATTTCTCCTGCCTGTCATTACATATTTTTCTCCGTTTTGTATCTTGTTGTTTCAACTATTCCTCAAGAATACATCATTAATTGACAGAGTTCATTGTTCTTTTTGTTTGGTTGATTGTTCATTTGGTATGACAATATGTGCTCAGTGAAAGATGCCACTCAGAATGGTTTCGGCCCTGATTCAGGACAACTCTGGTGTTGTTCTCAGAAGGTTGTGTGATCAAGTCATCATCTCCACATACAATTTGTTCTGAAAATCGAATTTCGATATTTCAGTTTTTGTTCAGTTTTGTGGTAACGCGTTTAGAAGTTATATAACGCATTGCAAACGTTCTCTGTGGATCTGTGACACTTTCGATGCTTTATACTAGAAGTCAATTGAATAGTCAAATGAAGTTAGCGTTCTAATAAGGATATATACTCAGAACGTGCTTGGTTGTGTTACAGTATTTCACTGTACTTACAGTAAAATACAGCATGATAGGAATACATATCGATTTTCTGGCGTTTCGACTGAAAAATACAGTGTTTTCCGAACCGTTCGGTTCTTGAACTGTTTCGACTAAACGCGATTTCGTAAAATACAGGGCATGTTCGGAGTAGGGTTTGCTCTCTGGAAATTAGGCCAATATGATGTACGTTTGCCTATCCCGCGGTGTATGTAGTTTGGTAACGATGTTTGTGCCATAACAGTTTTTTGGTCGGAATTTGTAAATTATAGAATGTATCGCGATCGAACTACAGCAAAAATTCGGTCACTCTCGATATCGTTTTTCTGCAAACAGAAGTACGTAGCTCCGTTCGAGATGAAAACAATTTCTATGAGGTTAGTCTGAGTGAATAAAGTAGATAGAATGTTCCATTCTATTATGTTATACTATAGAAACTTTGAAAAAGTTCACACCGCTGGTCATTTAACATTTCTCAGGGGTTTGCTAGAAAAACAAAATTTGAGAAACCTGAAAAATTGACATAGTAACTCTCTGTTCTCCCCACATTCGTGTGTTACTTGAATAGCTGATTTCCTTAGAATGGGAAGACAACAAAACACAAAAATTCCATGTGAATCTTAGCTTGTAACATGGATGAGTATTTCCAGGAGATATCCAACGAAATTGATTTGCGTAATCATTTTTCTGAGCTGTTTGATATTTTACAATCATTATATTAGGATACATACGAAGGTAAGTTCAGTTCCCGAACTAGAGTTGAACTTTGTAGAGAGAGAGAGATAAAAATAAGTGTGACAGCTATGGCACGGCCACATTGCTGCGAAAATTACAAAAATACCCAAAATTGTACAATTGCCCCCCCCCCCCCCTCACCTTAAGTCCCCTTCCCCGTAGTACTATCACTCCCCCCCCCCCCCCCCCCCCCCTCCCAATACGATTCCCTATAGAGAGGGGGGTGATTGTAAATGGGGGGGGGGGGGGGTAATTGTACAATGTTGAACAATTTCGACGTTTAACAATCACCCCCCATAATACAAAATTGGGGGTAATAGAACAACCTCGGACTTGTTTAACAATCGCCTCCCACTCAATCCAAACCTGCAGTAAAGAAGGACGTTGTACAATCACCCCCCTATGGGGGTGGGGGGTGATTGTACTACGGGTCAAATTCCAACCTATTTTGGTTCAGGAGGGGGGCTATTGTACAATAAACCCAAATACCATACACAATCTGGCACTGATTCTTTGTATTTTCCAGTATGTACGCTATGTTGAGCAAAACAATAAATACACTGAATTCATTTGAGACGGTAAATGTCACCCTAAGAGGACTTGGTAGGCGCTAATAGAGTGATTTCGGTTGCGAATCACGGTACTTAGAGAATATTTAGAAGTGTGACTTTTCACCAGGACCCACAGGACGTGATACGTAATTCCAGGATATACTTGCATACGGCATCATTCTGATCCAATATGTTTTCCCTTTCTTCAGTATACTTTAATTTTAGTACATTTTCATGGACGGAAACGCATTTGATTCGCAAAATGTTCCGACTATCATGGCGTGGACGGAGTTCTATAACTCGAACCTGACGAAGTGGCTGCAGAGGAATTTGGAAGGTTGCAGCTCAAAATGTAAAGTTGTCGACAAAGATGAAAGGTTCGGAAAAAAAAATAGAACATGTAAAGATACGGAGTGGATGAGTGAGAGAGGCAGAAAGGACCAAGAGTGAAACAAGGCGAGAGAGCAAGAGAGAAAGTAACGAAGAAATATCTGAAAAAGAAACAAGATAGAGAGTAAGAGAGAGTGAGAGAGAGAGAGAGAGAGGGGGGGGGGGAGAAAGAGAGAAAAAGCAAAACACAAATAAACGAGTATCCTTCCGTACTTCAGTTCCTATGCTTCTGCTCATGCCATAGTATTCCATGGTCGCAACACATTCAACGTACCTCCAATTCGTTATTCACAGCAGAAATATGTTTTGATGATGCTGGAGCCACCCACCTTGGCAGGCGAAATGATTCATGTTGTGAGTTGGGTAAACTTATTATAGAATAGAATAGAATAGAATAGAATATATTTATTCGCGATTCAACACGTGACTTCCACCTAGTATGTGGCACTCCAAATGGGTGAATGGAACGCTTTCTCTTTCTCTCTCCTTTTCTTTCTTTTTCCATTATCTTCGATTTTATTTTCCAGTTTCCAGTTACCGCCCAACTTTTTCAATTCGAGTCTGACTTATCGACGAGGAAGCGAGTTGAACTATTCGTTCACCTATGGGTCCATGAGGAAACTGAAAAAACCGAGAAATGAGGATGAGAAAGTGGGTTATACTAGAACTGAATTGAGTAATCACGTAAAGTTTGCATCCTAATAATGAGGCAACGTGCACTTTGACATTGCACGTTTCTCAGTTCTGGTGTGTATAACATGTTTCACGTGACTGTGCAATCGACGAACAGTATACAGATTTTGTTTTGCACTCAATTCTTAACAATCAAAAAACAAGTAATAATGTCAAGTTGGACACTGTACGAGTGCAGTAGGCTGAAAAATGCTGTCGGCGTGAAATTGCTTTCAACATCCGAGAAGCTCATGTGGTATTTCTCACTAGAATCTTATGACCTCCTCATGAGCTACTAGTAATCCAATTGTAGTATAGCAATCGATAGAATCTCATAAGAAGTTCGTGATCTAATGCTCATGGTCATGAGATCTCATGAAGTTCAATTGCTTGTGGAATGACAGATCTACTATTTTTCAGTTTTTGCCCCCGAAAATATTCATAAAGCTTTGATTTTTCAGATTGATGCAATGATTCGTAAAAAGCAGTACGGTTCTCTAATAATTGTCTCTCATTGCGCAACTAGTTCGAAGAGAGAAGCTTACGTGACACATTTATCCAAGTACACTGACGTGACTGAACGTGGAAAGTGTAGTGGAGTTACGTGGGATTGCGCACGTGGATCGGAGTGCGAGATCGATTTCATAGGTGATCGATGTTCTATTTCATCTTAGATTCATTTCAAATGCTAGTATTTCTGAGGAGTTGGTAAAAAGGCATTGCACTATACAACAATATGTTTTTCTGGTCAAGCACTAAACTAGTATATAGTGGGGGCTAAATTTATAAATTTCAATCTCTCGCCGGGATCGAACCTGCGAGCAAAAGTTTCTTGGAAGGCGCTTACCACTACGCTATTAGAGTACATAATGAGCAAATTTCGGAATCGAAGGCATGTGTGTGTACACAGCGAAAAGTGAGATATACAGCCCCCTATCGCCTTTCCGTTGTCGACGACTATACCATTGGTCGAAATCACAATCACTTGAAACGTGTAAAAACTGTTAATTTCGTCAGTTCAGTCTTGAATAAGGTGAACATTTCAGATGCGATCCTTTTCAGAATCTCACAGATTCTATCTGGCCTTCGAAAACAGCGTCTGTGAAGAATACGTGACGGAGAAGTTCTTCAAAGCCAGTAATTAAAAAATTAATTACATCGTACCAGTTGTCCTGAAAAGGAGCATTCTGGAACATCTGGTCCCTTCCGAAATGTTCATAGGTAGCTGTTCGACACTTTGTTTTTAAACAACAGCAAAAAAACTCGGAATAGACTTTGCTAATCAATGGAGCATCAAATTATTCTTGAACTGGTTTTTTTTTGTGACGGTCTAGTACTGAAGGTGCAGAAAAGATATCGAAGTTTCCAATTTTCTTTAAGAACGTTGCATGTATGCAATACTGCGCCAACTTTTTTCCCCTTTTTTCCCTTCTTTTTTCTTCTTGAACAAAAACACTAGAAGCAAATTGCATGGTCACGTGATGTTCGCAAATGAGGAATCCTGCACTTTGTTATTGAATATTTCGGAGTCCTGCTCAGTTCATCATGTTTGACGTGACTGTGCAATTCACTAACAGTACAGTTAGTGTTTTCAGCTGCTGATGATTTTAAATCTCCCCGAGATCTGGCACAATACCTAAATACATTGAGCGGAAACGATACGGAGTATAGAAAGTGAGTTGTAAATTTTATTCAGACAGACCATAATTTGTTTATTCAAACCTCCAGTTTTTTCATGGGACACAGAATATAGGAGCAGAAAGTTTGTTTGCGGAAAACAAAGAATACTATTCGACGTACACAATAGTCGTGACTTCATTCTAGCACTTGCCAGAGATAAAAACGTTCGACCAGCAATTAAAGTTGTCGTCTAAAGAAAGGCGGGGATATACTGCATATCTCATGTTGTGTTCTGTGTGAACACGAATACGATTCGTCAACAGTGTTGCTATAAGCGCAGTCGGTATATTGGCTAGCGTCCGCGCGTCCCAAATTTTTGGGCACGGGTTCGAGTCTCACGTGAGGCCGATATTTTATAAATTTGCCACGAACTATAGACAGCTAAGTGTATTTCATTTATTCATCAGATACTTTTCGTGGAGAAATAACTACGAGATTGTGGACTATAAAGCTGACATCTGCCACTTGTGCGCGGACCTCCATGTACGGAATCGGACCCCCACGGTCATCCCGGACATCACCGAGTATTGGAATGTGCAGAATCAGTGCCTGTCGGGATACGCCATGTTGCTGGGACAGTAGTGCATGGAGACTATTTATGTACTTAGTATTCATTATTCATGTTATTAAGACTTACATATTTAGGTTTTTGTTGTTTGACGTCTATTTGTTACGAAACAGTGTTCATCATCGCGCGCAGCGCGAAGCGCTGCGTGTGAGTTGTGTTCGGTTTGGCCATTGCGCACCCATTTTAGCTTTCAAACCCCAAAAGTCTTCAAAGAATACGCTGGCACCCGTTGGCGCCAAATCAGTGAAGGCTTGCCTTGTACTGTAATGACTCAGAATTTTCACGAAGCTCAGATTTTCATGAAATAGGCGAAAAAATACGGTTTTGTGGTTTTTACAAGTTTCGCCAATCACGCTAATTTCAGAAGTGAATCAGCGGTAAAAAATTTGAAAAACAAGGAGCACACCGTTTGAGAACTCGAAACTTCGCCCAGTTATCAGGATTATCCGAATTTCATTCTGATTGCTCTAATCTGTGAGTGATTGTACTAGTACAACTAGCAAAAAGAGAACAATTAGTAAAAAGTGGGGGACCAGAAAGTGTGTGAGTTCTGTTTGGTTTCACCGTTCTCAGCAAAAAGTGAACAATACGATGCTTGCACAACGGTTCACAAAAAAACATTTATTACAGAAACCTAATTTTAGTCTGAGTGTATAAGTGGTATAACGTACGTATGTTGTGAACCGTTGTGCAAGTATTGTTCTATACTTGTTGCACACTCCCTACCTCGCATTGTTCACTTTTTGCTGAAAACGGTGTAACCAAACAGAACTCACACACTTCCTGGTCCCCCACTTTTTACTAATACATGTTGAATTCCCAGTTCTTTTTTAGTTGAGACTCAAGGTAGATACACATTTACGGGTCGTTAGCTGAACTTTTTTTTCTAATCGAGTCTATGTGATACATTTTTGAAAGTTGAATGATGTAATGTGAAATAAATGTTCATTGAAAAACTAAGTTTTCCATCATAGTACCTTACCAAACGTTGTATAGTAAAAACAACCTGAAAATGTCGGCACATTGATCCCATTCTGCGTCTCTCGCTTCGCACACTCTCTACGTGATCTGTATCCTATGTAAACAGGGAGAGAACGTGAGCTCGTGAATATTTTATAGTTTAATCCTTCACCGTTTCATGGGAACTTCGCGAAAAGATATGTTCGCCGATCATACTACAACTGAATTTTTTAAAAAAAAGAATCGCAACATAAATAGTAACAACAATTATACCTATAATAAACAAATATGTACTATTTGCACGCGACCTGCTTTTCGAGAGATTGTTTGCTTATCATGAGTCATTGTGCATTTCGGGCGCAGTTCGCAACATTCAGTTTGAAAAGATGGTGTAGTTGTCATACAACAGAACATTGGCCGACCATTGATGGGTTTCAGACGGTTTTTGACAGTTCAAAGTTACATATTTTGTACAGTACATGCGTATATTGACATCAGTATCAAAATTTGAGTATTCCAGACTTGAGATTCCAATTTCCGATCTTTAAAGATTCCGTTCCGCTATAATCTGAGTTTCACGAAAAATTTAAAAAGCTCAAAAAACCTTTTTAATGTCTTCCCATAGACCATGGAAAAACTTTCTGACTGAAAACTTGTGAAATTTGCATAACATCAAGAACTAAAAAAGAGGACATGAACATTTTCACTGTGACGCAACTTGACTTTGTTCATTTACCTCCAGGTTTATTTTTATTTCGTAGTCTCTAATTGTATTGTCATATATGGTAGAGTGTTCTAAAAACATTTTTGTACTTCTATTGGCTATTTTAAGCATACCCAGTACGCAACTCCCCGATCGGTGTCATTACGTAAGCCGCTTTTCTGAGAGAAAGAAGCAAGATAGAGATATAGAAGTATATATTTTTGAGCATGGTTTTTTATTGGCCACAAGGTCAGATTGTTAACTCATTAGTCAAAATTAGAGCGGGACGGATTCTTTAAGTTGTGAGTGCCACATTATATTGTGACAATTTGCGGTGTTATAACAGATTCCACCTTTTTAGGTCCAAACAAACGCGTACCACAAAAACTCAGTTTACCGACAACTGTTTTTCTTGTGCAAAGTATTAATACTATAAGTCATCTTCAAATAAAATATAATCAATTCATTCAAAGTTAGAATGGCTATGATGCCATTTTGTGCCATAACTGAATGTGCTCTGATGTTTCTGTGTTCTACTATCATGTTTACAATTTTACCCTTATGTCAATAGAGAAATCAATCAATCCAGAGCTATGATAAGACAGTGGTATTGAGGTGGGGGCGAAACGTACCACTTTCTATACTCTTTCTTTCGTCGTTTTTCTAGTTTGTATTACTTCTTTGAGCGTCACCTTTATTGTTTTCTTGGCCGAGTCTGCTTCGGATTGGTTCGTTTTGCGACTAATGATAATAATGAAATTCGGGTTCAGCTCTCAATCCAAGTTTTGATACAGTTGACCTGTTTTTCAGTGATGGGCGCAATAGCCTATTATTCCATTTCTTGTTTTGTTTCGTTTTTTGACTAAAAGTTTTGTTCTAATTCTCAAAATACCGATCTTGAATGAAAAATTGAATTAGGTCAAAAAGTAAATCAGAACAAAATTTTACCAGTCTAAAAAAGTTTTGCTGACACTTTTCACAATCGATTTTGCCTGTTACTCGTGATGCACCTATATGAAACTATTGAGTTTACATACTTACTGTTAAGTTTACACATTTACTATTGAATTTACATATTTCAGAGAGAGATAAAATGAAAGCCAGGATTATCGTTCGACGCTCCGTTTTTATGATTTTCGCTGTGTGTTCAGCACTGTTTTGTGTTACTACAATGTGGAGTGTGAGTCTATTTACAATATTGTGTGAACTATATCAGACAACATATTCATGTTGCTTGAAAATACAGTACGATAGTTGAAAATGTTAATTGGCTTCGAACACAACCCAACATTCGAACCCAACATTCCTGCGTAGATAACATCCAACAGCATTTTTTTTCGCACGAAATAGGTAGTTTAAGAGGAGGTTTGAGCTGATGAGTTGCTTTTGTTACCATTGAAAAACCACAATCATTCATATAGGTGTCAACTTCCTGTCTTGTTCCGTGTTATCAAAAACGCGGTGCGCCCTCGCTCAAGTACATATACCGCCAAGTTCACTTACGTACAATATCTTCAAAATGTTCATATCCAAAACATGGCAACAATTACCTAAATGAGAGCTACTACTCAAAGTGTGTCATATTTTCAAGTAAATGAATAATTTGAACATTACCACATTTATTTCCATTCCTATTGAGCTTTTTCAGATGGATATGTACAAAAATTCTCCGATTCTTCGAAAAGTGGGTAGTTTTCCATACTGTTGCTCGATTCAAACTTTAATAGTTTCACTATGTGTGAAAATCTGTTCACAGTTGTGTTATTAAATGCGACTCACCAGCAACAAAAAACTGAATGCGGAAAAGAGAAGAAGGAAAACTGCTACATTCGATAAATGGTTCATTACTGGAAGGGGACAATATAAAATTGAAATAAATTTCATATCGAATTAATCTTTTCCTCGTGGTCTTCTCTCCACATTCATGTGTGCTGAAACCACTCGTTTAATGGTTCAACAGCTAAATATACTTAAAGAAGGACGATTATGTGGTCCAATCGCAACGCTTCAGTCCTTCAAACCTCAATGCATTTTTCAATTGCAGTTTAAAGGACCGTTGACACGGAATTGGTCCACATAATCGTCCTGCTTTCTGTACAGGTATATTTTCCAGAAGTCCGCCAACACAACACAACTGCTGCTCTCGCCGAGCAACGTGAGTTGCATTTTTGTTTTCTAATGTCCATTTTAGAAGATACTACAAGAAATGGTCATTCACCAGAAATGTGCTGCAGAAGTGCGGTGTTTTTCAGCCGCACATTCTCTGGTTTTACTTCGAACTAGATACGTTTGGATTGTATGTAGAAAATGTTTTACTGGTTTTCGGCAATGGAAAGCCGAACAAAACTTCGGAAGCTAATTAAAACCATGCCTGGTGGTCTGACAGGAACCGAATCTCGTGCCTTGCGCTCCACGGTTGATTCATTCGCTCTAACGCGAATGCGTCTCGAAAACCAAGTTTTGAAGATGGACGATTATGTGAACTAATCCCGTGACACCGGTCCTTTGAACTGCAATTGAAAAAATGTATTGCGGTTTAAAGGACTGAAGCGTTGCGATTGGATCAAATAATCGTGCTTCTTTAACTCTCGGGCGCAATGCATGAGATTCGTTAAATGTCAGACCACCTTTAAAAAGCTGACGTGCCTTACGTGAGCTCTCAATACACCCACTGTTAATCTCACTTATTTCAGGACGAGTTGGCCAACTACACATTACCATCCAAAACCGAACAGTACATCCAAATCATCGCAGTTGTGACTGACAGCAAGAAACTGGGCCTTTATCAACATGCTCTGGGTAAGAACTTTGTAAATGAGAGAATTCAACCTTTTTGATCAACAATATTCGACTAATAGTTCGAATAGTTGGTCAATAGCACAGTTGACGGCTATTTGTGTTTCATAAGTGTGGTAGGTTGGTAGACCAGGTTGATGGAGGTGCAACTTTGATCGAGATGTTGTAGTCAACTGTTGTAGGCAGACTAGTGGTGCTTTTTTCACTAACTTTTCAAATTTCAATTCAATAACTTTTTTGTATCATTCTGGACATGTTTGCACTATTCAGACTCGATGAAATGCTACGCGCGCATTCAAAACTATCCGTTTCTAGTGGTGCCCGACTGGATTTTTGGTTCAGATTGCAGACATAAAGACGTCAGTTTACAAGTTGAATTAATGTAACTTTGTTGTAAACACATCCATTTGTATACCTATGACGTACACGTTTTCCATACGTTTCGATGTCATTTCATGATGAATGCACAACATAACATAGGGGAACAAGCCAGAACTAACCTTAAAAATGACGCGGAAATCGTTTGTATCGCCGTTCTAATTACTCACAAAGGTAACTGAACCCACTCGAAGAAAGACTTCATATTCTGCATAGTCAAACGGTTATTTCAAGTTTCAGGATGTTTTCAGAAGTTTTTCCGTCGTCACTGCGTGGTGGCGGGTCTGTTGGATCGAGCAAACTACACGCTTTTCATAGACGCTGATATGGGGGTTGTCAACCCAAAAAGGTATTGTCACCCTCGATTAGCTCGTTGAAAATTCGTTTGAGAAAGATGCTGCTTCTGGTAGAATCTGATATGCACCATAGAGAACACAGCTCAGAACGATTGGCTTCAATTTCCTGCGATTGGCCAGCTACGAGGGAGTGCGGAGATCATTAAGGTTTCAGACATCGGCGCCTCTCTGACCTGCATACTCTATCGTCGAAACCGCTACAAAAGTGGCTGGCCAATTTACTGGGAATTGCCTGACAACTCCCATTTGGACTTTGGCAGCGCTCCAATTATTATTTCATGAGATGTTTCTCAATCATATTATTGTTTTGAAAGTGGGTATTCTGTGAGTGAATAATCACTGGACGTGAAAAAACTTTTTCTTCCAAGTAAATCATCAAAAATTCATCACTCTTCGCGGCGAAAATTCAACTAAGTCTCAGTGATCGGGCAGAACCCAGAATACTACCGGGACATGTTTTGATGCGAAAAATAGCATAGCCTTCTAGGGCGTCAAGTAAACTAGCGAACATTTAGGGCAACTCTAACTACCACTTTCAGAAAGATTGAAGATTTCATAGACGACCGTTTCGACATTACTTTCTATGACCGATTCTTCAATTATGAGGTCACCTCCGGGACTTATTTGGTGAAAAACACGGATTGGAGTCGGAAGTTCCTCAAGGGTACTTTCTAAATATCTTATTTTAACGGCGACCGCCCATAGTTTTTTTTCCACTGATACGCGAAATGTTCACCCGACCACTCATTTATTAATTTTTTTATTCAATGCACTACGAAGTGCGCTACACAAGAAGAATACTAAACACATAATTACTTGGAATACAAATGATCAGAGAAAAAAAGACATTCAAAATAAGAACAGCTTCGAGTTATACTTTCAGGGTGGTACACGTGTAGAATTATAGAGAATACATTTATATGTGCTATATGAAATGTTGAAGCTGAGAAAATATAAATGAATGAATGAACAAAGGGGTGGAGAGGGGGGGGGGGACTCCAAGATTGTCCAAAACGTTTGGCTAATAAACTCACATATTACGATAATTCATCCGAAAACACCAACATAATATTTGCATACATATCTATTGTTTTATTTTGCGTCGTTTTGAGGCGGATATTTTCACACGTGTCACATTATCACCAAAACATCTTCTTGTGCAGTAGTGGACATAAATAAATAGAAACACACTAATAAGGCAACTTTAGTGTTCAGGTTGGGCCGACTATGAGTATCGCCTACCGAATAGTATGCACGGAACCGATAACGGAGCACTACATGTGAGTTCTAGATTTACATATTTTCCCGGAAAAAATGACATCCACATCTAGGATTCCCTACACTTTTAACGAACTTATGTTGTATTATCCCAATCGAATCAGTTCGTGGTTGATATCAAATTTAACGTACGGTTCTCATTTTGAAAGCAGTGGTCATGTGAATTGAATTGAAAATGACATGTGATTATGACTATAGTTCGTTTCAACCATCGATAGCAGCCAGTTACAGTAGATTTTAGTGGGCGGAGTCAATTGTGTTAAAAAGTTTTCAACAGCGATCAGACTAATCAAAATTGTGCACCAGCTGGGTATTAAACTCAACTGTGATGGCTGGTGCGGCGCCCACAAGCAGGCGGCCATCTGAACATGGTGGCCCAAACTAAGAATAGTGATATCCAACCATCTTTTCTGGCTGTTTTTCAGTGCTCATTTTATCACACAAAAAGTTGTTCAAATTACTCCCCGATCATGTGGCAATCTTTTGAAAACAAAAAAGTTGCAAAAATCCTAAAGTAACCAGTTTTCAAATTTTTATTTGCAATGAAATACTGGCATGCTGCCAGATCAATCGACTGCAATGTAGGGTGCGCTCGGCCAGCATGGCTGACTACTATTGATGGGTGAAACGAACTATATAAGACTCTGCAATCTAAATTTTTCTCAAAAGTCGAAAAAGTTTGAAATTCGTTGATTATTTGGGAACCGAACTTTTTGAATTCCCAGTTTTCGAACCTTTGAGGAAAAAAGTTGGTTTTGGGAGGCATCTCAACATGAAAATAATATTTCCCACTTTTTCAATGATTAATATTTTGGGATCCCATTTTTTCAATGATTGATATTTTGGGATCCCATTTTTTCAATGATTGTTTTGGGATACATTTCTATGAATTCCACTTCAAGTGGTGCTTCGAATGCCCTCGCGCGGATATAAACGCAACACGAGGCGCGTATCAGGCTGCGCCGTATTTGGTATTGGTATTATTTTAGCGTATTTGTCTCGACGCCCCTTTCTCTGCGCCTCTCATTTTTCCGTGTACTAATGCTTAGTCACAGCTCCCGCAAGAACACGAGACGCAGAGACAGAGATGCAGAGACAGTTATCGTCTGAAAAACCACACATACTAGATACGGCGCAGCCGAGAAGGTGCATTACTGAATGAGTATTCATTCGCGCGAGAAGTGTAAGCCGATTTTGAAAGGTGTACTCAGCAACTATAGATAAGTTTTCCCAATTTATCAATGATTGATAAAGTGGGATCCCAATTTATCAATGATTGATAAAGTGAGATCCCATCTTTTCAATGATTGATATTTTGGGATCCCATTTTTTCAATGATTGAAATCTTGGGACATGAAAAATTAATCTTTTGAAGCAATCGTGGATAAAGTTTGCATCAAAAAGTGAAATATTTTCTTTCCCAGAAAATATTTCTTTCTCGAGAAAAAATAGATTCTGAGATTTATTTAGATTGCAGCGTCTTATATATAGAGGTTTGGAGGTTCAACAAAATTGTGTCAATTTGAAGTCTTCGCATTTTATCTGTTTCAAACGCGGTAGGTTGTGAGTAAGACTCGAAAACTGAAAAC
Organism: Litoditis marina; assembly: GCA_964036275.1. NCBI lineage: Eukaryota > Metazoa > Nematoda > Chromadorea > Rhabditida > Rhabditidae > Litoditis > Litoditis marina. The sequence continues at coordinate 32,262,533 of OZ038434.1, forward strand.
TTCAGAAACTGAAACTCAGGATATTGCAGTTCTATTAACGACCTATCCGATCAAATCCGATCAAACTGCACTTTCAGGCTGCAATTTATCTATTTAGGCCTACCTTGCCGAGGTGATATTTCCCAAACGACCGCATGTCTACGAGAATTGTATGCGAGTTTACAATCGATCGGAAAGTTTCGAGGACCTTTTTACGTTTGAAGTGTGCATTCGGGCTGCCATGGGCGCATCAGAAGAGTTCGGTCAAATTCGCATTTTAACAAAGGTTTGTTTCAATTGTTTCATATTATTTGCATAGTCTGGCTCATCCTTACGTGCACTCTCACAATTTAGATATTTGAAAAAGGTATGTTTTTTTACGTTTATCTAATGGCGGAGTTACCGTTGGTTACCTATTCGGATGTTATCAAAACTTGAAACAAAATTTCTGCCTTCTGAAGTAACCTCAACACTTGGCCGAAACAATCTCAAAAATGACGCACATGGAGATCTACTAGAAGTAAATTGAGTAGTCACGTGAAATTGACATTCTGATGAGACATCGTGCACTGTATCATTGCACGTTTCTCAGGTCTACTGTGTTAAACATGCTTGAATTGACTGTGCAACTGACTAACAATATAGGATGTGAAAATTCACTGAGAATATCAATTTATGGCATAAATCACGTAATAAAGTACCGAAATAGCGCAACTTTCAAGTTCATTCTATTGCTTTTATTGACTTTTAGGGCACCGGCTGGGCTCGTGATAATTGGTTGACTAACAGTCGATGGAGTCCTGACAGGGATTTCATTATTCACGGCTGGAAACTGAATCAACTGGTCTCTTATTCGAGAAGGCAACTTCCTTTGTCGTGAGTTTGTGTGCGGTATTCGATTCGTTTTTTGAGTTGTAGTTTGATCAGGGACAGACATAGTTAAGGGGTCAATCACGAAAACTAACGTTGTCTTTTTGTCTTCTCTCAGTTTGATCTCCATGCAGTTCAGTAGTGATTCGAAAAACTCTGAACTGCACACAGATCAAACTACAGTTCTGTTTTCGTGGTCGCGCGGCTGGCCAAGATACGATTACAGATTGGAGAAACAGGGTGACTGTCACAACTCTATGAGACATTCCCAGGACCCTTCTCATTGAGAGCTCACGAATATTTCTCATGTGTCATTTGTGGAATTTCTTCATACTATTTATACTAAATATAAAGTTAAGAACAACACCGGGACACATATCGCGATGGTTCAATCCACTAGCAGGACCAATTGTTCTGAACAAGTGCTCTCCTAGGTGGGAACTATTTTGCGAACTTGCACTCCTTTTTTCTCTGTTTCCTGTTAATTGAAGGAGAACTAACAGTAGTAAATATTCGAAAACGTCTCGAAGAGAACTTGAGGGTGATTGTTATACTAAACTCCAGGATTAAAAACATTTTAAATGAGACACGCAGGACAGAACCAAATATGTTCTAACATAGTTTTTTTTTGTGAAATTTGCATTTTACTATTTAGAATTTGACTGAAATACATCTTTTCAATTAAACTTTCATTACTAATATTTTATCATCCATTATGTAATTTTTTTTTATAATTACAGCAATAGAACGTGGACCTACGACCCAAACCTCATCTCAAGTGCGGCTGAAATAAACACCAGTTTAGCCAAAACATATGAAGAAGTTGAGCGATCGAGATACTACTATCTCGGTAGAGTCACAAACAATGGGTGAGTATCAAACAATCGAATTCGCGAACTTTCACAAAATCGGGAATTCCACAAGCAAAGCATGTGACCAATTTACCTGAGATGAATTTGTTGAGATCTCATGTCGCCTCCGGGAAAATAAAAGTGGTTTACAAGATTCAAGATTTTCAAGATTTCAAGATTTCAAGATTTATTAGATCACTTCAAGTCGTTGCGAGATGGTCCCCTCCACATATCTTTATACTAGGTTGTTAATCGAGTTGAAAATTTCGAGTTTTTCGAGTTTAGAGTATTTCGAGTTTTCGAAATTTCGAGTTTTTCGAGTTTCGAGTTTTCCGAATTTCGAGTTTTTCGAGTTTCGAGTTTTTCGAGTTTTTCGAGTTTCAGAAATTTCGAGTTTTTCGAGTTTCGAGTATTTCGAGTTTTTGTTTTGTTCAAGTTTCGAAACTCGAACTTTCGAGTTTTTCGAGTTCTAGTTAAACTCGAAACTCGAATTTTCGAGTTTTCGAGTTCGAGTTTTATTTTCAACAACCCTAATGCATACTATGAATATTTCTTTGCCACCTTTTCTGTGGTCTACAGTTTTTGTGAAATGAACATACCGCGCAGGATTACTTGTGAACAATTACAACATGTTTTGTTTCATGAGTGGAACAAGTGTATCACGCTTTTCGATGTTTTTCGAGAATTGTAATGGTACAGTTCGGTGATTTCAGATTCTTCAACACACTGAGTTCTTGGTTTCTCTCTCTGTGACATCCACGACTGTTAATTACAAAACGTTTTCATTGGATAACTTTTGGTTGTCGTTTAGCTATGCTGCTAGTCGATTGCACAGTCAGTGAAACATGTTTAACGTAGCAAAACTGAGAAACGTGCAATGACAAAGTGCACGATGCCTCATCAGAATGCTAACTTCACGTGACTATTCATATTATTTCTAGTATACCATAAGTTTCATATGAGAATTCATTTCATTACGTGTCGAGATCTGCACCCCTGCCTCATAAATACGTGTGATTGTAAATTGTGATTGTTCCTGTACGGAAATATTTTAGCTGCTTCTGCTCAGAAACAATCGTCTACAAGTTCTGTTGTAACAACTGAATCGCTGCACAATAGTTGTTGTTGTTCTACGTAAAAACTATAAACTTCAATTTGATGTTCACGTGAAGTTTTTTCAATGTTACAAACAATTTACCGATATATCAATTATTCATTTATTTGAATTGAAACGACTCGTTCATTTCCTTGCAAATGATGTATTCGGTCATGTTCTGTCCCTCACATTCGAGAATGCAGCAGTTTTGCTGAAATTATGGAAATTTTCGATGGAAAATACAGAAAAAAATTCTGTTCGAAAAATAAATGTTTTAAAAACATCACCAGAACTAGGATGAATAGAGCACGAATACTTCGCAGTTCTCAGACTAACTTCAGTTTCTAAAAAAATATTGAGTAAAAAAGTCTGCAAAAAGTAATTAAGTATGAGTTGTTTCTGAACAGAAACATTCCCACCTCATTCGTATTTCGTGGGTTCTGACATTGACTTTCGCATGGACTGAGCTCCTGGAAAAAAAAACTGGATGAAAACTTTAAAATAAATAGCTAATCATTAGCCTAGCCATACAACGCAAAATCTTTTCTTTCCAAAATCCCACCGTATAGAACGCAAAATCTTTTCATATCTGTAGTTTGCTCATTAATCCATGTTCCAGTTTGACTCATGCACTTCCTAGTAGGTTGACTGTGCTTTGAACGCACTTTTGTGCGTTTGTCGAATGAATTCGATAGTTTACATTATATTTTCTGGAGGAATGTTTGCCTATGACCAATAAGTTAACTATTTCATAGACTAGATTCATGAAAAAGTGGGGGCCCAACGACTGTGAGATTTGTCTTCTGCTGTGCGCCCCTTAGACAACTGCTTTCAAATGGAGCAGCTACTGCTACAAAAAACCGAAAAATACTAATATACTCAAGTATAACTGTTTACAAACATACAAAAGTCGTACAATATTTTCTCAAACCTGTAAACTAGAATCTACAAATCACAGCTGCGAAAGAGAGAACAACTGTTGAATAACATGACAAGCGTAGCACTTAGAGTTGAAGTAACGACAAAAAACTGCAAACCTTTGTCCGCAAAACCAGGAACTCTATAGTAGACTACGTTGAGTTAACATCTAACCTCTCATCTACGAAGATACGGTAGTATTCACCGCGCGCTGCGAAGATACAGTAACCTCTTAATGGCAGTCAACTGCGAAGATACGGTAGTATTTCACCGCGCGCTGCGAAGATACAGTAACCTCTCATCTACGAAGATACGGTAGTATTCACCGCGCGCTGCGAAGATACAGTAACCTCTTATCCGCAGTCAACTGCGAAGATACGGTAGTTTTCACCGCGCACTGCGAAGATACAGTAACCTCTTAATCGCAGTCAACTGCGAAGATACAGTAGTTTTCACCGCGCACTGCGAAGATACAGTAACCTCTCATCTGCGAAGATACGGTAGTATTCACCGCGCGCTGCGAAGATACAGTAACCTCTTATCCGCAGTCAACTGCGAAGATACGGTAGTTTTCACCGCGCACTGCGAAGATACAGTAACCTCTCATCTGCGAAGATACGGTAGTTTTCACCGCGCGCTGCGAAGAACAGTAACCTCTTATCCGCAGTCAACTGCGAAGATACGGTAGTATTCACCGCGCACTGCGAAGATACAGTAACCTCTCATCTGCGAAGATACGGTAGTTTTCACCGCGCGCTGCGAAGATACAGTAACCTCTTATCCGCAGTCAACTGCGAAGATACGGTAGTATTCACCGCGTGCTGCGAAGATACAGTAACCTCTTAATCGCAGTCAACTGCGAAGATACAGTAGTTTTCACCGCGCACTGCGAAGATACAGTAACCTCTCATCTGCGAAGATACGGTAGTATTCACCGCGCGCTGCGAAGATACAGTAACCTCTTATCCGCAGTCAACTGCGAAGATACGGTAGTTTTCACCGCGCACTGCGAAGATACAGTAACCTCTCATCTGCGAAGATACGGTAGTTTTCACCGCGCGCTGCGAAGAACAGTAACCTCTTATCCGCAGTCAACTGCGAAGATACGGTAGTATTCACCGCGCTCTGCGAAGATACAGTAACCTCTTTATTCGCAGTCAACTGCGAAGATACGGTAGTATTCATCGCGTGCTGCGAAGATACAGTAACCTCTCATCTACGAAGATACGGTAGTATTCACCGCGCGCTGCGAAGATACAGTAACATCTTATCCGCAGTCAACTGCGAAGATACGGTAGCTTTCACCGCGTGCTGCGAAGATACAGTAACCTCTCATGTGCGAAGATACGGTAGTTTTCACCGCGCACTGCGAAGATACGGTAGTTTTTACCTCGTGCTGCGAAGATAGAGTAAACTCTCATCCGCAGTCAACTACGAAGATACGGTAGTTTTCACCTCGTGCTGCGAAGATACAGTAACCTCTCATCTACGAAGATACGGTAGTTTTCACCGCGTGCTGCGAAGATGCAGTAACCTCTCATCCGCAGTCAACTGCGAAGATACGGTAGTTTTCACCGCGCACTGCGAAGATACAGTAACCTCTCATCCGCAGTCAACTACGAAGATACGGTAGTTTTCACCGCGTGCTGCGAAGATACAGTAACCTCTCATCCGCAGTCAACTGCGAAGATACGGTAGTTTTCACCGCGCACTGCGAAGATACAGTAACCTCTCATCCGCAGTCAACTGCGGAGATACGGTAGTTTTCACCTCGTGCTGCGAAGATACAGTAACCTCTCATCTACGAAGATACGGTAGTTTTCACCGCGTGCTGCGAAGATGCAGTAACCTCTCATCCGCAGTCAACTGCGAAGATACGGTAGTTTTCACCGCGCACTGCGAAGATACAGTAACCTCTCATCCGCAGTCAACTGCGGAGATACGGTAGTTTTCACCTCGTGCTGCGAAGATGCAGTAACCTCTCATCCGCAGTCAACTGCGAAGATACGGTAGTTTTCACCGCGCACTGCGAAGATACAGTAACCTCTCATCCGCAGTCAACTACGAAGATACGGTAGTTTTCACCTCGTGCTGCGAAGATACAGTAACCTCTCATCTACGAAGATACGGTAGTTTTCACCGCGTGCTGCGAAGATGCAGTAACCTCTCATCCGCAGTCAACTGCGAAGATACGGTAGTTTTCACCGCGCACTGCGAAGATACAGTAACCTCTCATCCGCAGTCAACTGCGGAGATACGGTAGTTTTCACCTCGTGCTGCGAAGATAGAGTCCCCTCTCAAAGGAAGTTTCTTCCAGGGGGTGAGGAGGGGATAATAGTATCACAGAGGAATCTTATATTGATTTCTTTCCTTCATAGTAATCGATTTCGTTCTACATCAATCCACATTACAGGACGCCAGAAAACCAATATTGAGAAATGACGTTCTGGCCGGTTGCGATTGTTCAAGGGAAATTTCCAGCTTCATGGTGGCCAAAACGTCAGAAAACTGTTAGGTTTTGGTCGGTAATGGCGCAAGCGTGTGCTTTGGCACTACAGTTGTTCAACATATTCTAATTAGTAGAACGTCCCCTCACCGAAGGCTGAAACGAATTCTGTTGTGTTTGTAGTCTGATTGTCTGTTTTTGTTACGTGAATTATGATGTGTAGAGATCAAAGTTCAATCAATACTCATCTTTCTCCCTACTAAACCGATTGGAACACGGTCCCCTGTTTCTCTTTATTGCTCATCGGATACCCCGAGTGAGCTTTCCATAAATTAGGTGAAAAAACTCATCTTTCGATAGCTTTCCCTCAAGTACCGTAAGATACTGGTTTTAAGCCAGCGTCAATAAGAAATTGAGTTGAGCCGTTCTCTGGTTTGTCGTATCTAATACGGGTTGGGCGGCAGACGAGAGCGGTGAGACGCAGACAATAAGCGAGTGCGACTTCTCATAGATTTGGGCCAGTTCCTTATTTAAGCGCTTTTTTCGTTAACAGCGCCTGCTAACCACTAGGTAGCCGTAAATTTGACTTAAAAGAAGTTGTAAAAAGGGTTCACAGGGAAATAAAAACCGCTAATTGACAGCAACGTTACTGCAGTTCTACCCCGGTTTGACTGCAGATTTACCGCTGGTAGTACCGCGGTACTACCAGGGGTAAATCGGCAGTAAATCTGCAGTGAACCCGCAGTAACTGCGCAGTAAACTAATTGATATTCAAATCTACCACAAATAATGTAAAATAATACTTTTTCAAAAAATAGTTTTATTTAACGCAATAGGAGCGCTCCATGCTCCCTATCAACGTCAAAGGAAAATAGAATACCTTTCTGTTCTCGAAAAGTACCTCAAACTTGGGTAATTAAACCGAAATCAACTCAAACCTCAACGACTAGTGATAGAGAAGTCCGTACTTAAGTAAGGGCGGAAAATATTTTTTTCAAAATTCGTTTTTAAGGGTGAAAATGCATTCAATTTTCCAATATGCATGAATATTAGTTGTACATCAGGATATCGGAACAAATTTTTGGTCAATCATGATTTGGTAAAGAAATTGAAGTTATGAGCCATAACTATGAAAGTTCTTCTCGTAAATTTCCATTATATGGTTTTCCATGATGATTTGCTAAGTAAAACGTCAATTCATTACATTTTAAACGATTGAATACTCATATTGTAGAAATGCAGTTGTCAGGAACTCATCATAACGATCGAAAAAAAGTTGGACTGTCAGACTTGAAAAAAATTATCTGCTCGTTTTCTCGAAACTGATTTGTATAATCTCCGATACGTTTATCCCTTCAGTTTTTGAGTCATAATATTGCATTTCCACACGAAGCACGCACTTTTGAATAGTTTACTATGAATCTACCTTGGAAAACCATCTGCCCACGGCATGCGTACTTTTTGCCCACGGCATGCTTACTCTATGCGTACTTGGTGCCGGTAACTCGCCGTACGCATAAAGTAAGCATGCCGTGGGCAAAACCGGGATCGACGTAATGTGACCAAATATGTACGGCATAGTATTTCAAACAATTAAAAATTGATCCATACTCCATTCCGTACAAAAGCTTCTAGACAGCTGAATCAATTACATTCTTGCCATATAAACAATGCTCTAATATGTAATATTCTTTCATCTTTTCTCCAACCGAAATATATGTAACTGTTACTCTGTTAATACTATAAGAGCTATAATATGATACTTTCAGCATGAAAAAAACAAAAAAATCACAGGATTATCATAGAACTGCCAATTTACAAGCGTTTAACCGATTTTTACCCTAATCCACCTACATTTGTTTCTCCCCGGAATCGAACCCACCACCTCTAGACCCGTACGGCGCGCACTACCCCTATGCTATTCCACCCATGGTACCGGCTGCGATGTTTGGCGCCATGACGTATGAGTGGGGCGACATTTATAGAGGAGTACGTCATTACAACGATCGCCAAAATTATTATGCTATTTCGTAATATCGAACACAATGTTATGACGTAAAATCATGTATTGAAAGGAACTATGGTCTACCCCTCTCTCTGCTGACGCTCTTCGCTGTCGAATTTTATTCTGTATTTCACTCTCTTCGTTCCCTCATATTTTACTGCTGTTCGCCGTCACCTATTCACAAGTCTTTCGCTCTTCCCTGGAAGTTCTCCTCCGACTTTTTCAAACAGTCCCTTCGAATTCATCCTTGTAGCGTTGTTCTGTTCGTCCAGTTGGTCTCTGTGCATCGATGAGACCATTCCAGAATTACTCCTGCCCAGCGGTCATTATTCATTCTTTCTTTTTTCCTAATTTTCCACTTTCGTGCAAAATTTTAGAGCTTCATGAGCAGATCTAGCAGAATACGGTACGGAAACAACCGACTTTTCAAGTCTACCTTTCCTTTGTGAAATTTTTTGAATAGTTTTAAATCGGATCGGGCTAGTTTTTCACGCGGCAAATTCACCAAGGTAGACGGGATCCTGCACATTTGACAATATCACTATTCACAGAGCTCTCGAGGCGGCGCAAGAACACATGTTTTCTCTCGTTCTGACCATCGTATACTACTAGAAAGACTTTTATTCCGTCGAGAACCCTCTGATACTCGAGGTGCTTAACACCCAGGAAGTTCACTTTCAATTCGAAAACTCGGTTTTTGCTCAAATCGAGAACTCAGAATTTTGAACTCGTTCAAAAACCCTGGTGCACACTAAACGCGATCACCACCATCAGTCTCTCCGACGGCATACTCAAAATCGTTCCCGATCCGGAAGCCGACTTCTTCGACACGCGCATGCGACATGCTCCCAGCAATCACCTGCGCCTCTGAGATTATTGCTAACAATCGTCTTTGAACATCACCCCCATGTGACACAAGCTGCTTCAGAGTATAAAGTAGTGAGCAATGCTTTCAGAAAACCGAAAAACGTCGCCTCCACAACCCAGCTATTTGCCACTTGGTTAGATTCAAAGATGCGGTCAGTATATAAACTACGCCAAACACAGATGCGCACGACAGCACTAGAAGAACCGACAACAGAGGGTTCGTAGTTTTAGTGGAAGCAATCCAAAAGATTTGCCTCTATCGCGAAGCCGCTCACCAATCCAATAACTTGGAACTAGAGTTGGCGCCAGAGAGAAGATGATAAGTTTACATTTCGGACGCCGTGCTAACCTTGGATTTTGAGCGTGTGTACCAATTTCAGCCAATTAGGTACAGTAGTTCTTTCAAGCTCATGCGGACGAAAACTATAGTTTTTCATAACAGGTCAGACACACCAATTTTGACCAAACTTCTCAGATTCTTCTAGGAATTTGAGACAACATGTGTTTCATCGGTATTCAAGGTTGTTCTTAAGTTAAAGAAAAGTTGTAAATTTTGAAACTTGCGTCGCGATCGCGTTAGCCAGACCAAACACAACTCATATGGAACGCGACGTGCTCCGCGCAAATGTCTCTTTTTAGAAAACATTTACATTTCAACTAAACCTCTCACATATCTTAGGCTGTCTTCAGACTTTTTGTGCGATACAAGATACAGATACACGATTCATTTTCGAATTATTTGTATCGTCTCATTTTGTATCCGTATCTTGGCGCCAACGTATCAGAAAAGTATGAACGTTCCAGGATTCATTTTTTCGATTTTGTTAGTTTCAAATTCAAAAGTAACTTTTAACAATTTTAAATTCTTCATTCCATAGATATTTATAGTTATTCTTCAAATTGACGTCTATCCCATCGCACGCGCACGCGCCGCGACAAAATGTGAAAATGAATGAATTTCGATAAACTTTGGACATCGTGAAAAACAAAAACGCTGATGATCATTGTTACCGATCCCCATGCCATATACTCAATTTCACTCACGCGAAGCGCGTGCACGCGACGAGGCAGAAATATCAAAATGAGTCGATTCATATGAAATTGGGATGGGTGGGGTATTCGACCGAAACTTGTAATACCTTCTTATCCGCGTGGCCAACCACTCCCAATCCCAAAAATTTATCTTCATGCACAAAAGTTGAAATTTTTTGTCGCGTCGCGTGCTGCGCGCGCGCTTGACCCCAAGTTCGTACCAAGCTTACATCTGACTTCAGAATGATCAATTTCCTCAGGTTCCCAAGTTTTATTGAATTCTACGGGTTTTTAAATTTTTGTCGCGGCGCGTGCACGCGTCGCGTGCGTGATATAAAATTGATATCCTCATTCCAATCTCCATGATCGATAATCACAGTTCACAAATTTGACCCAAATCTGCATAATTTCTCATTTTGACGCGTAGCGTGCGCGCGTCGCGCGCGAAAGTGAATTTTTTTGCGGATACCAATCTGTTTTGTGTGGGGGAACATTCTATCAATTGGAAAAATTTCACAAAAATCACTTTTATAATCAAAAAACCTAGATGTATCCACAATATGAGTGAAGTGTAGAATGCCGGCCGCAATCTTCAAAAAAAGTGTATCGTCGATTCAAAATGATGTATCTGACGCCGAGATACTGTAGAAAAAGTATGAACACGATAGATACATCGCGTGACGCATGTATCTGTCGCCGCTACAAAAATGCAATCGATACACATGATTAGAGCGCGCATGTATCGTGTATCTTGTATCGCACAAAAAGTCTGAAGACAGCCTAAGAGTTTTCACTACGATCAAAATGTATGTAGTTATAATCAGTGAGCCAGCAGCTTTCAAGTCATATTACCATCCCTGATATCACTGATCATCACTGAGTGCGTGCGATACCCGGGAAACTAGCTGATTGAATCTATGGTACTCATTTACTAACAGTTGCTTACTATTATGTTCAGAACATTCTCAAATTTGTTCATATGGAGGTACTTTGTATTAGTTTTGTAACTAACCCATGAAAAATGTGAAGTTTCTTCTGAAAAGTAGTCTCACGTTATTTTATCATATTTTATCACACATTAACTAAATATATGATGTTATATGTTGGTTTAAACTCTGTTTTACACGAAATTAGTTTGCGTACGGTATGATGCCTACTTTATGCGTACGGCATGCATACTTTTTCGAAAATCCCCACGGCATGCCGGGAAAAAGGGGCGGAGCCAGGCATGCCGTGGGCAAATTATTCTCGGAGACTGCGGGTTTACTGCACGTTTACTGCACGTTTACTGCGGATCTACCACGGGTTCGCCTTACTACGGGTTTACTGCGGATTTAACCCTGGTCACGAAATTCCTATGGTTACTATAGGGTTAATAAAAAATGCTTAAATGCTTAATTGTAACTCGGTTAACAGTTAAAGTAGGACAATCCAATCCCGAAGCATCGGTCCTTTGCACTGCAATTAAAAAAATTGCAATTTTAAGGACTGAAGCGTTGGGATTGGTTCACATAATTGTTCATATTTAATAGGTAGGGATTTGCGAGTTTTGCGGTTCCTTGTGGATTTTGGCTAGTTTTTGAAGTCTCGCAAAATTCTGCGATGAAAACAGGAAGTCCTAGAGTAAAAGTGAAAGTAACAACAGGGATTTTTCGGCTAAAACAAAAAAGTGGGGGGCAAAAGTGAGATGTTGCCCGACAGCCGGTTGAGTGCTATTCACGTGAGCTTTTCACGTAATGCGCGTGCCGGGCTTTCTTTCTGTGGAAATCAGATTGTGGAACTGTTGAACTACTGTTCGATTGGCATTCTGGCTTTTTCGAATTCGAGCTCTTCTGTGTTGAAGGTAGAAAGGATAGTCGTTTTCAAACTATTTGAATAGTCTCAGAACCTGGATAATCGTTCAACTACGCCCACGTTGTTACGTTGTATCCTATGTGTGTTGAGTTGAATTTGTAATAATCGCAGTTAGATTACTTGAAGAAGGCGTTTCCTTACAATCTGAAATTCACGAATCTTCAAAAATGTCAACATATCCCTTAAGATGTTCCAGTTTACCGTGAATAAAGATTCGAATAGGAATTTAGCATAATTTGCACAATATCGGGACTGTTTCTCTTCAAATCTTGGCTATTCTCGCAGTAAACTGCGAAGATTACTGTACATAAGAATTATTTTCATTTGTTTATACTGATTATAATTCACGTTTGCATGACTTTTTATCTCAATAATGGCAACTATATCTGCTCGCAGTATACTGCGAGTAATCTATTCGCAGGAAACTGCGAATAAAACAAGTTACGTAAATACACTAAAACAATGACCGGCGTGTACATAATGTTCATTCTAAATAGGGTTCTTTAATAATATTTCACGTTTACATAACTTTTTCTCTCAACATGACATTCGATTTCGCCTGTGTTAGTAGTTAGATCCCAGATTGCCTAATTCTTGATGTGGTTGGAGACGAAACCACAACGATGACTTGGTCACTATCTATAGCTCACTATCAACTCCCCGTGCCCAGTTTGAATGTAGTTTTGTAATCGTGCTAATATTTCGTTTTCGCTTGATGCTTGATTTCGGCGTCGGCGCCAGATAGTGTGGTTAGACGTGAGAGGCGCAGACTGGAGGGCGCGCGAGACAGTGTAGTGAGCCTGGAGACGCAGACTGTTAGTATTGCACTTTGAGACTCCGCCCATTTGCTGCTGAACATGGTCAAGTGTGAATCGAATTTTCAATTTGGTGTGAAACCGTATCGTGAACGAGAGCTGTTATAATTATCACTTTGAAAAAGTTACTAGATTGTTTTTTTTGTGAAAGTTAGAATGTTAGACTGTTGAACAACTTTTCGTTTGGCACTGTGGCCCTCTCGAACATTTGCTCATTTGTCTGACTATCTAAAGTGTTCATTGTTAGTATAAATGTTGTTGGTTAGCCTGGAATTCTCTTTCCTTGATCACTTGCTGTTTTTTCTTTCTTTGTTATTTTTCTTCATAGCCTTTTTCTTCTTATCATTGTCTTGCAAATGTTTCTCTAGTTCGATTCATTTGTAATCACTTGTCCCTATTTATTTAAATGTAAGACTTAATATGTTATTTAATATTTTCTATTATGGTTAAACATGGGTATAATTCCCTCGCTAGCACTCTCTCTTTCATTCTCTCTCTCTCTCTCTCTCTCTCTCTCTCTCTCTCTCTCTCTCTCTCTCTCTCTCTCTCTCTCTCTTCTCTCTCTCTTTTTCTCTCTCTCTTTTTCTCTTCCCCTCTAACTCTCCCCTCTCTTTGTGTTTTCCATTCAAATCGCAGCGTGCGGTTATCACAGGTATACTGTATCTCCGCAGTGTGCGGTTATTGCAGGTATACTGTATTATCGCAGTTATTTGCAATTACTGTTCAAATTGATATTAGAGTTTTATCTATCTCCTTCTCTTTCTTTTTCTCTCTCTCTCTTTCTCTCTTTCTCTCTCTCTTTTTCTCTTCTCCTCTAACTCTCCCCTCTCTTTGTGTTTTCCATTCAAATCGCAGCGTGCGGTTATCACAGGTATACTGTATCTTCGCAGTGTGCGGTTATTGCAGGTATACTGTATTATCGCAGTCATTTGCAATTACTGTTCAAATTGATATTAGAGTTTTATCTATCTCCTTCTCTTTCTTTTTCTCTCTCTCTCTCTCTCTTTCTTTCTCTCTCTCTCTCTCTCTCTCTCTCTCTCTTTTTCTCTTCCCCTCTAACTCTCCCCTCTCTTTGTGTTTTCCATTCAAATCGCAGCGTGCGGTTATCACAGGTATACTGTATCTCCGCAGTGTGCGGTTATTGCAGGTATACTGTATTATCGCAGTCATTTGCAATTACTGTTCAAATTGATATTAGAGTTTTATCTATCTCCTTCTCTTTCTTTTTCTCTCTCTCTCTCTCTCTCTTTCTTTCTCTCTCTCTCTTTCTCTCTTTCTCTCTCTTTTTTTCTCTTCCCCTTTAACTCTCTCCTCTCTTTGTGTTTTCCATTCAAATCGCAGCGTGCGGTTATCACAGGTATACTGTATCTCCGCAGTGTGCGGTTATTGAAGGTATACTGTATTATCGCAGTTATTTGCAATTACTGTTCAAATTGATATTAGAGTTTTATCTATCTCCTTCTCTTTCTTTTTCTCTCTCTCTCTCTTTCTCTCTTTCTCTCTCTCTTTTTCTCTTCCCCTCTAACTCTCCCCTCTCTTTGTGTTTTCCATTCAAATCGCAGCGTGCGGTTATCACAGGTATACTGTATCTCCGCAGTGTGCGGTTATTGCAGGTATACTGTATTATCGCAGTTATTTGCACTTACTGTTCAAATTGATATTAGAGTTTTATCTATCTTCTTCTCTTTCTTTTTCTCTCTCTCTCTTTCTCTCTTTCTCTCTCTCTTTTTTCTCTTCCCCTTTAACTCTCTCCTCTCTTTGTGTTTTCCATTCAAATCGCAGCGTGCGGTTATCACAGGTATACTGTATCTCCGCAGTGTGCGGTTATTGAAGGTATACTGTATTATCGCAGTTATTTGCAATTACTGTTCAAATTGATATTAGAGTTTTATCTATCTCCTTCTCTTTCTTTTTCTCCCTCTCTCTCTCTCTTTCTCTCTCTCTTTTTCTCTTCCCCTCTAACTCTCTCCTCTCTTTGTGTTTTCCATTCAAATCGCAGCGTGCGGTTATCACAGGTATACTGTATCTCCGCAGTGTGCGGTTATTGAAGGTATACTGTATTATCGCAGTTATTTGCAATTACTGTTCAAATTGATATTAGAGTTATTATTATTATTATTAGTATTGCGCACCCAGCGCATTCAAACTAATGGTCGGACTAACTGATGATTGCAAATAAACTGTAATATTGCAAATAAAATCCGAGTCTGTTGAAGAAGATCTCACTGTTTTTCGATTATATCACGATAGCAATAAACTGTCTTCAAAAGCTTATTTATTTTCCTAAAGTGATATGTTTTGGCCAAACTGGGGAGTATGTTCCGTAACAGATGTATAATACTTCGAATAATAACAAATAGTACCTCTCTACTTGAATGTTAGTTTATAGTGGATGTATAGCTAAACAGCTGCTCTGATAAGTTCCAAACGCAAAATTTATTTTTCTCTGGAATTTAACAGAAAATGATATTTCTCTGCTGCAGAATAAAAATCAATTTGAAAATTGTGAGCATTGTTTTCCATTCAAATCGCAGCGTGCGGTTATCACAGGTATACTGTATCTCCGCAGTGTGCGGTTATTGAAGGTATACTGTATTATCGCAGTTATTTGCAATTACTGTTCAAATTGATATTAGAGTTTTATCTATCTCCTTCTCTTTCTTTCTCTCTCTCTCTCTTTCTCTCTCTCTCTCTTTTTCTCTTCCCCTCTAACTCTCCCCTCTCTTTGTGTTTTCCATTCAAATCGCAGCGTGCGGTTATCACAGGTATACTGTATCTCCGCAGTGTGCGGTTATTGCAGGTATACTGTATTATCGCAGTTATTTGCAATTACTGTTCAAATTGATATTAGAGTTTTATCTATCTCCTTCTCTTTCTTTTTCTCTCTCTCTCTCTCTCTCTTTCTCTCTCTCTTTTTCTCTTCCCCTCTAACTCTCCCCTCTCTTTGTGTTTTCCATTCAAATCGCAGCGTGCGGTTATCACAGGTATACTGTATCTTCGCAGTGTGCGGTTATTGCAGGTATACTGTATTATCGCAGTCATTTGCAATTACTGTTCAAATTGATATTAGAGTTTTATCTATCTCCTTCTCTTTCTTTTTCTCTCTCTCTCTCTCTCTTTCTCTCTCTCTCTCTCTCTCTCTCTTTTTCTCTTCCCCTCTAACTCTCCCCTCTCTTTGTGTTTTCCATTCAAATCGCAGCGTGCGGTTATCACAGGTATACTGTATCTCCGCAGTGTGCGGTTATTGCAGGTATACTGTATTATCGCAGTCATTTGCAATTACTGTTCAAATTGATATTAGAGTTTTATCTATCTCCTTCTCTTTCTTTTTCTCTCTCTCTCTCTCTCTCTCTTTCTTTCTCTCTCTCTCTCTTTCTCTCTTTCTCTCTCTTTTTTTCTCTTCCCCTTTAACTCTCTCCTCTCTTTGTGTTTTCCATTCAAATCGCAGCGTGCGGTTATCACAGGTATACTGTATCTCCGCAGTGTGCGGTTATTGAAGGTATACTGTATTATCGCAGTTATTTGCAATTACTGTTCAAATTGATATTAGAGTTTTATCTATCTCCTTCTCTTTCTTTTTCTCTCTCTCTCTCTTTCTCTCTTTCTCTCTCTTTTTTTCTCTTCCCCTCTAACTCTCCCCTCTCTTTGTGTTTTCCATTCAAATCGCAGCGTGCGGTTATCACAGGTATACTGTATCTCCGCAGTGTGCGGTTATTGCAGGTATACTGTATTATCGCAGTTATTTGCACTTACTGTTCAAATTGATATTAGAGTTTTATCTATCTTCTTCTCTTTCTTTTTTTCTCTCTCTCTTTCTCTCTTTCTCTCTCTTTTTTTCTCTTCCCCTTTAACTCTCTCCTCTCTTTGTGTTTTCCATTCAAATCGCAGCGTGCGGTTATCACAGGTATACTGTATCTCCGCAGTGTGCGGTTATTGAAGGTATACTGTATTATCGCAGTTATTTGCAATTACTGTTCAAATTGATATTAGAGTTTTATCTATCTCCTTCTCTTTCTTTTTCTCCCTCTCTCTCTCTCTTTCTCTCTCTCTTTTTCTCTTCCCCTCTAACTCTCTCCTCTCTTTGTGTTTTCCATTCAAATCGCAGCGTGCGGTTATCACAGGTATACTGTATCTCCGCAGTGTGCGGTTATTGAAGGTATACTGTATTATCGCAGTTATTTGCAATTACTGTTCAAATTGATATTAGAGTTTTATCTATCTCCTTCTCTTTCTTTTTCTCTCTCTCTCTCTTTCTCTCTTTCTCTCTCTCTTTTTCTCTTCCCCTCTAACTCTCCCCTCTCTTTGTGTTTTCCATTCAAATCGCAGCGTGCGGTTATCACAGGTATACTGTATCTCCGCAGTGTGCGGTTATTGAAGGTATACTGTATTATCGCAGTTATTTGCAATTACTGTTCAAATTGATATTAGAGTTTTATCTATCTCCTTCTCTTTCTTTTTCTCTCTCTCTCTCTTTCTCTCTTTCTCTCTCTCTTTTTCTCTTCCCCTCTAACTCTCCCCTCTCTTTGTGTTTTCCATTCAAATCGCAGCGTGCGGTTATCACAGGTATACTGTATCTCCGCAGTGTGCGGTTATTGAAGGTATACTGTATTATCGCAGTTATTTGCAATTACTGTTCAAATTGATATTAGAGTTTTATCTATCTTCTTCTCTTTCTTTTTCTCTCTCTCTCTTTCTCTCTTTCTCTCTCTCTTTTTTCTCTTCCCCTCTAACTCTCTCCTCTCTTTGTGTTTTCCATTCAAATCGCAGCGTGCGGTTATCACAGGTATACTGTATCTCCGCAGTGTGCGGTTATTGAAGGTATACTGTATTATCGCAGTTATTTGCAATTACTGTTCAAATTGATATTAGAGTTTTATCTATCTCCTTCTCTTTCTTTCTCTCTCTCTCTTTCTCTCTCTCTCTCTTTTTCTCTTCCCCTCTAACTCTCCCCTCTCTTTGTGTTTTCCATTCAAATCGCAGCGTGCGGTTATCACAGGTATACTGTATCTCCGCAGTGTGCGGTTATTGCAGGTATACTGTATTATCGCAGTTATTTGCAATTACTGTTCGAATTGATATTAGAGTTTTATCTATCTCCTTCTCTTTCTTTTTCTCTCTCTCTCTCTCTCTTTCTTTCTCTCTCTCTCTCTCTCTCTTTCTCTCTCTCTTTTTCTCTTCCCCTCTAACTCTCCCCTCTCTTTGTGTTTTCCATTCAAATCGCAGCGTGCGGTTATCACACTCTGAGAATCTGCTGCCCATGGCAAGCCATAAAGTTGAGAATTTTGTGGCATTATTCGGGCAAATTACTTCCAACGCATGTCCGATGCGCGGCGTACTCTGTTTAACGGTGTCTGGCGGACGCGCACGTACGGCAATAAAAAATTTGTTGTCCGATAAATTTTTCTATATTTTCATTTATTTTATATTTTCGCGTGTTTAGCTTTGTATTTTGTTGATTTGTTGTTGGGTGTCTGCTAGATAAATTTGAGAAGTGTAGTTGTCAGGTGAAATTTGTTTGTAATGGGAGGGCCATTTAATGTAAAACCCATTTAATTTAAACAAATAATGTGCATCGTTTTTATATTAGTTTTGCAATGAACATTTAAATGCAATATCTCGAATTCCTTCGCAGCGGTGAATCACTATTCTCTAGATACGTTTTGATTTTCTTGAAATAGACAAAGTCACACTAGACTAGTTCCAGAATATTGACTCCTATCCTCCCCTCCTCTGGAATATTGGATAGTGGTTCCATGATTCATATATTATATTGGCTCGTGGCTCCACGGATTCGGTATCTGAGTTACATCTGTTCCTCTCTGTTCTTTTAGGTCACATTCTTATTTAATTTTCTACTATTTTTGGCATCTCAGACAGCATTCTTGTTCTTATTTTACAGCTGAACGAGAGTGGCACTTGTAAATTTCAAACCCTGTTGGTATTCTGTTGTAATGTTGGAGGAAGCACGTGGCACCAGCGCCAAACGAATCTGAAATCTCAATGGATATCAGGTTAGTTAGTACTTTGGTTACACTACTTCAAGGTTTACGGACAAATCCCCCCCCCCCCCGCCGCGTTGCGGTCGGACAATTTCCCCCTCTACGCGGACAACTTGAGGTCAATTAACTCAGGTTATTCAATGGAACTCAATTTATCACTATTTCATGTTGTTTTTCGGGTTCAAATGAATAATGATTCAGGTATACGGACCTAAATAATCTCTTAAGGCTTTCATAAACTATGTATTTCTGAACATGATGTAATTAGTTCAAAAAATGACTGTAATTAGTCAAAAATAGGTTGAGGGGGAGTTGTCCGAGAGAGAGGGGAATTGTCCGACCGCGACGGGGGGGGGGGGGGGGGGATTTGTCGCGTAATCCTACTTCAACCTTCAACATTCTAACTTGGACCAGATGTGGCTTGAGGTTCGGTCGTATTTCCTTGATACAGAAAGAGTGCATGTTCAACACGGAGTTTGATATTTAGTATCCAATTGTGTTTGAATTTTGATTTTTGAAAAGGGTACTCGACTTCTCGCCTTCAGTCTTTGCTCTTTGTCGAAAACACGTGTGTGTGTGTGTGTTTTGAACGGTGAATTAAATCAGTAATATTCGGCTCCCTCTCACAACCTTTCTCTTACAGAGTTTTTCTCCTGGGGACCTCTCTCGGTATCGTTTTGTTATTCTAGCAGGTGTAAACTGGCTTGACGTTTACCAGAACCAGAAAGCTGACCCCTCATCCCTCTCGCAATAATAATTTATTTTCATTTTGTATTTCTAGTCATCCGAGTCAAAGTTATTTTTGTGCTAGGATTAAGTGTCGTGCTTCATAATATAATGAATGCACAACATACAAATATTATCCAACGCACTTCGTCATTTTTAAGTCACATCGATTACAGATATCTTCGTGTTAGTGTTTTGGAGCTGGGCAGCCGTTCCCTTATGGGATCCAGATTCGGCCATAGTTTCTAGAGGAATTTTCGAATAAGGTGAGTCGATCTGAAGCTAAATAGTTTCCTTTGTTTTAAGATGAACTTTCGTGGTTTCAATTACGAATGTGGGAACCTGGGGGTTTTTGCGGCAAAATCGCGCGTAGCGTTGTTTTTCTATATTTTACTAAAGATAACGGATAACATGAAATTGATAAAAGATTGATTGAGCTACGGTTCCACTCTCGGGCTTGTGTTTGAAGTTGTGTTCCGTGAAATTAATAGCAGAAAGATGAATAATTACTTTTACTTTTCGGGGGCTGTACAGTACAACACAAATTTCTGCCTGTTATAGTATATTGGCACATCCCAGATGTGGTTTAAGTGGGGTACGTTTCAAGTTCCTAGCTGTTGGAAATACGTCGTTTGTTTTCCAGTACTTTCCTCATTCAATAAATAAAACCAGGTTACTCCATCAACAAAATCGGGAGAAGTGCCCTATTTTTGATGCAAATTTTCACGAATCAGTAATGAAAACGGGAACGGGCTAATTTCCGTAGGATAATCACACCTCAATGGCTTATTTCTGCTGTGTGGCTTGAATATAAGCCAGATTTGCTTGCAAAGTTCATGATACTATTACTCAAGGGAAGGCATGAAGTGGGGTGATGGGGTGTTTTTTGAGAATTGGTTCATTTCCTCTGCTTCATTTTCAATTTGAACTGGGTTTTAGAAGGGAGTGGGCTGTGGGCGCTTTATTCCTCACAAATGGCTGTTCATTTTCGTAAAATTGTACTTGACGTCTATTTTGTGGATTGTGGTAAGGATAAAGTGTCGTGCTCTGTTCAACATAATACACAAAAAAGGTAGTTCTATTCCTGTCATTACTTTTTAATTCCATTCTTTGCAGTATTACAGATAAATACGTTCTGGTATTTGGGTGCTGGACACCTCCGCCTTTGCTGCCTTGTCATGGGCTCATGAGACTCTTGGGATCTAGGATCGGCCGCCGTTTCTCGAGGACTTTTGAACTAGGTGAGCCCTTTGCCCAGCTTTAAGTTAACCTGCATACTTTTACTTGTCTTAAGATAAATTTGCTTGTTTTGGGTTTTGGTTAATTAAAATGTGGGAACAAGGCGTTATTCATAGGCGTTGGTTTTTCGGCGTGAATTGCGCAGAGCGCTGGTTCTCCTGGTTGGCTGGTTCATTCATTTTTTTCTATGGGAAAGGGTAGCTTGGATTGAAATGAATAACAGATTGGTTAAGATACGGTTTATACATACGCTTGAGGCTTGTGTTTGAAGTTCTGTCGAAATGACTGATATCTGATCAGCACTTTGTTACGGGTGTGTGAGCACTAGTAACTAGTAACCAAAGTGGTTACTAGTGCTCACACACCCGTAACAAAGTAAAGTCAACCGAGAAGCTAGAAAATTTCGGAAAAGGGCTACCTTTTGGCTGATACGGAAAACGTTGCCCGTTTTTCATGCAAAGTAATGACATTTTCCGTGTTTCAATCGAAAAACGAGTTTATTTTCAAAGAACTGTAACACTTAACTGATATGTGCAGTTGGTTTTTCCGTATTCTCTCAAATTGAGCAATAAGCATACACCATACATTAGCTGCCTTTTTTATACAAGAGCCCTCATTCCGTTTACTCGAAAACACTTCGCATGGGTAACCCCAGATTCTCACAAATTTGCTCAGTCGGATCGGTGACCGGATTTCTAAAATAATATGTCTCCCAGAATAGTAATCTGGGAGACATATTATTTTAGAAATCCGGTCTCCGATCCGACTGAGCAAATTTGTGAGAATCTGGGGTTACCCATGCGAAGTGTTTTCGAGTAAATCTCTGGTGTTTAGCTGAGCTATCTGATTCAAAATGAACCAAATAACATGTTGTTGAATCATTACTGAACTTATAATGCAGCAGGTATGAACTGCTCGATTCGATTGCTGCTCAAACGGATATGCCATATGTACAATGTACCGACGAGTTCTAAGGAGGAAAAATCATCACATGGACCTACACTACAATGTTGCTGGATATCGGGTTAGTTCGTTGTCTGTTCACTTCTCTGTTTTAGAAAAGTGAGTTTTCATTATGGGTTACGAGCCGGCTGCTATCATGCGCAAGCATACATCTGGAGAACAGCATAAGGAAATTAGTTTTCTGATTCGGAAGCTTCACTTTTCATAGAGCCCGACCGTGATTAAAACATGGATTCATGGACAATATAGTGAAATCCTCGTTAAAGGAGACCGGAACACAACTTGAGCAGAGGTTTTGTTTCGGGCGGCTCTTAACTGTTACTGTATTGAGATCAGAGAGCACAACTAACTCGTATATCAGTTTGATCAATCCATGTGACATTCACATGACGATTCCGCGCGACACGCAACACGTCCAATCAAAAGTAGGATACAGCAGCTTTACGAGAAACCATGTTGCTCTCCGGTCTCCTTTAAGCTGTATAGTTTGGAGTTGGTTCCAGCCATTCACCGAGAACGAGCGAACATTATTGAAGCCGCTCAACTGGGTGATTCCGCGACAA
Organism: Litoditis marina; assembly: GCA_964036275.1. Classification (NCBI taxonomy): domain Eukaryota; kingdom Metazoa; phylum Nematoda; class Chromadorea; order Rhabditida; family Rhabditidae; genus Litoditis; species Litoditis marina. The sequence continues at coordinate 32,284,756 of OZ038434.1, forward strand.
CTCGTCCCCGCGCGTCGCGTGTGCGACAACTCGTCCCCGATCATGCGACAACTCGTCCTAAATGTGGTTCCAAACGGAAATCGCATTTAGTAAAGTTGCCTGCTTATTAGGAAATACAAATTACCTATAAAAACAACCGAACAAGTGATTTAGTTGATATAAATTCAAAAGAAAACGATTAATTTGTGAAAATTGGGATAATTGCAGTATAGTATGATATATCTTCGATATTTTTGATTATTTGCTATCTCGGAGGTTGTTCACAGTCTGTAGTATAACATATAACCTTGTCACTACTTTAGTTTGTAAGTTTCAAGCCAATTTGAGCAATTTTTGGGCTGGGGACGAGTTGTCGCTGCGGCGGGGACGAGTTGTCGCACGCAACGCGGGGACGAGTTGTCCGTAAACGAACTGGGTGGCATCAACTAAATCAGATACCAAATATATGGACGCAGAGTTAAACCAAGATTATAAAACCAAGTGTAAAGTATTAGTGAATGGTGATGAGTTGTTTCCTGTAAATCAGTGGAGAGGATTTCAATCATGTCGGTAGTTATATCAAAATCACGTTGAAAGAGATTGAAGTCAGCTAAATTCTTTATCAATCAATTTCGAATCTTATAAGATCATAGCTCTGGTACGGTCGTTCGGAGTGTGTCTCACCTCTCACGTGGTTAATTTTCTTGTAAAGACTCTAAGTACGGTATTTTTGGGATATTTGCTCATCTCAATCTGTTTTTTTCAGGGTACTTGACCATTCGCGTTTCGCGACGAAGAGTAAGATTGCTGAATTGTATGTATGTTTAATGTTTTATATTTTCAAGAGTGGAACAGTGTTTTGGTAGGGAACTGTATATTTAGTATTGTGTTTATTTTTTGTTTCAATGTTTAATATTGTGTTACTTTTCCATGTCTTTTTACCTCCATTCTTGTCCGAGCTTGCTGGTGATTCATTGATTGTATCCTCCACCTCTCTCTTTTCTCGCTCTCTCCCCTCTCTCTATCTCACTTTCTCTCCCTATCTCTCTTGCACTCTTGCTTGTATATTGTATTATGATTTTCGTCCATGTTAAACTCTTTTTCATAAGAATGTGATTAATTTAATCACATTCACTAACCTGTGAGATGTATTATATACGGTTTAGATTGATGTTACAATAATGGCCTCAATAGTGTTGTTTGGTTTATATCATACTTCTGTGAATTGTGTCCGAGCAATTTTCTGTTAATGATATTCGATTGGTTTCATAAATCTTGCTAAAAAAACTGAATTGTTCCAAAACCAGAAAAAATAACTTCCATTGAAACATTTTTGGAGCGGCGAGCATTTATGCACTTTATGGCATATTTCGGGCAAGGCTGCCCATGGCATGCCATAAAAATGCCCATGGCATGCACCAGGCATTGCCAGAAACTTTTTGGCAGGCATGCCATGGGCATTTTTATGGCTTGCCATGGGCAGCCAGTTTTCAATGCAGGTATACTGTATCTTCGCAGTGTGCGGTTATTGCAGGTATACTGTATTATCGCAGTCATTTGCAATTACTGTTCAAATTGATATTAGAGTTTTATCTATCTCCTTCTCTTTCTTTTTCTCTCTCTCTCTCTCTTTCTCTCTCTCTCTCTCTCTCTCTCTTTTTCTCTTCCCCTCTAACTCTCCCCTCTCTTTGTGTTTTCCATTCAAATCGCAGCGTGCGGTTATCACAGGTATACTGTATCTCCGCAGTGTGCGGTTATTGCAGGTATACTGTATTATCGCAGTCATTTGCAATTACTGTTCAAATTGATATTAGAGTTTTATCTATCTCCTTCTCTTTCTTTTTCTCTCTCTCTCTCTCTCTTTCTTTCTCTCTCTCTCTCTTTCTCTCTTTCTCTCTCTTTTTTTCTCTTCCCCTTTAACTCTCTCCTCTCTTTGTGTTTTCCATTCAAATCGCAGCGTGCGGTTATCACAGGTATACTGTATCTCCGCAGTGTGCGGTTATTGAAGGTATACTGTATTATCGCAGTTATTTGCAATTACTGTTCAAATTGATATTAGAGTTTTATCTATCTCCTTCTCTTTCTTTTTCTCTCTCTCTCTCTCTCTTTCTTTCTCTCTCTCTCTCTCTCTCTTTCTCTCTCTCTTTTTCTCTTCCCCTCTAACTCTCCCCTCTCTTTGTGTTTTCCATTCAAATCGCAGCGTGCGGTTATCACAGGTATACTGTATCTTCGCAGTGTGCGGTTATTGCAGGTATACTGTATTATCGCAGTCATTTGCAATTACTGTTCAAATTGATATTAGAGTTTTATCTATCTCCTTCTCTTTCTTTTTCTCTCTCTCTCTCTCTCTTTCTCTCTCTCTCTCTCTCTCTCTCTTTTTCTCTTCCCCTCTAACTCTCCCCTCTCTTTGTGTTTTCCATTCAAATCGCAGCGTGCGGTTATCACAGGTATACTGTATCTCCGCAGTGTGCGGTTATTGCAGGTATACTGTATTATCGCAGTCATTTGCAATTACTGTTCAAATTGATATTAGAGTTTTATCTATCTCCTTCTCTTTCTTTTTCTCTCTCTCTCTCTCTCTCTTTCTTTCTCTCTCTCTCTCTTTCTCTCTTTCTCTCTCTTTTTTTCTCTTCCCCTTTAACTCTCTCCTCTCTTTGTGTTTTCCATTCAAATCGCAGCGTGCGGTTATCACAGGTATACTGTATCTCCGCAGTGTGCGGTTATTGAAGGTATACTGTATTATCGCAGTTATTTGCAATTACTGTTCAAATTGATATTAGAGTTTTATCTATCTCCTTCTCTTTCTTTTTCTCTCTCTCTCTCTTTCTCTCTTTCTCTCTCTTTTTTTCTCTTCCCCTCTAACTCTCCCCTCTGTTTGTGTTTTCCATTCAAATCGCAGCGTGCGGTTATCACAGGTATACTGTATCTCCGCAGTGTGCGGTTATTGCAGGTATACTGTATTATCGCAGTTATTTGCACTTACTGTTCAAATTGATATTAGAGTTTTATCTATCTTCTTCTCTTTCTTTTTCTCTCTCTCTCTTTCTCTCTTTCTCTCTCTTTTTTTCTCTTCCCCTTTAACTCTCTCCTCTCTTTGTGTTTTCCATTCAAATCGCAGCGTGCGGTTATCACAGGTATACTGTATCTCGGCAGTGTGCGGTTATTGAAGGTATACTGTATTATCGCAGTTATTTGCAATTACTGTTCAAATTGATATTAGAGTTTTATCTATCTCCTTCTCTTTCTTTTTCTCTCTCTCTCTTTCTCTCTTTCTCTCTCTCTTTTTCTCTTCCCCTCTAACTCTCCCCTCTCTTTGTGTTTTCCATTCAAATCGCAGCGTGCGGTTATCACAGGTATACTGTATCTCCGCAGTGTGCGGTTATTGAAGGTATACTGTATTATCGCAGTTATTTGCAATTACTGTTCAAATTGATATTAGAGTTATTATTATTATTATTAGTATTGCGCACCCAGCGCATTCAAACTAATGGTCGGACTAACTGATGATTGCAAATAAACTGTAATATTGCAAATAAAATCCGAGTCTGTTGAAGAAGATCTCACTGTTTTTCGATTATATCACGATAGCAATAAACTGTCTTCAAAAGCTTATTTATTTTCCTAAAGTGATATGTTTTGGCCAAACTGGGGAGTATGTTCCGTAACAGATGTATAATACTTCGAATAATAACAAATAGTACCTCTCTACTTGAATGTTAGTTTATAGTGGATGTATAGCTAAACAGCTGCTCTGATAAGTTCCAAACGCAAAATTTATTTTTCTCTGGAATTTAACAGAAAATGATATTTCTCTGCTGCAGAATAAAAATCAATTTGAAAATTGTGAGCATTGTTTTCCATTCAAATCGCAGCGTGCGGTTATCACAGGTATACTGTATCTCCGCAGTGTGCGGTTATTGAAGGTATACTGTATTATCGCAGTTATTTGCAATTACTGTTCAAATTGATATTAGAGTTTTATCTATCTCCTTCTCTTTCTTTCTCTCTCTCTCTCTCTTTCTCTCTCTCTCTTTTTCTCTTCCCCTCTAACTCTCCCCTCTCTTTGTGTTTTCCATTCAAATCGCAGCGTGCGGTTATCACAGGTATACTGTATCTCCGCAGTGTGCGGTTATTGCAGGTATACTGTATTATCGCAGTTATTTGCAATTACTGTTCAAATTGATATTAGAGTTTTATCTATCTCCTTCTCTTTCTTTTTCTCTCTCTCTCTCTCTCTTTCTCTCTCTCTTTTTCTCTTCCCCTCTAACTCTCCCCTCTCTTTGTGTTTTCCATTCAAATCGCAGCGTGCGGTTATCACAGGTATACTGTATCTTCGCAGTGTGCGGTTATTGCAGGTATACTGTATTATCGCAGTCATTTGCAATTACTGTTCAAATTGATATTAGAGTTTTATCTATCTCCTTCTCTTTCTTTTTCTCTCTCTCTCTCTCTCTTTCTCTCTCTCTCTCTCTCTCTCTCTTTTTCTCTTCCCCTCTAACTCTCCCCTCTCTTTGTGTTTTCCATTCAAATCGCAGCGTGCGGTTATCACAGGTATACTGTATCTCCGCAGTGTGCGGTTATTGCAGGTATACTGTATTATCGCAGTCATTTGCAATTACTGTTCAAATTGATATTAGAGTTTTATCTATCTCCTTCTCTTTCTTTTTCTCTCTCTCTCTCTCTCTCTTTCTTTCTCTCTCTCTCTCTTTCTCTCTTTCTCTCTCTTTTTTTCTCTTCCCCTTTAACTCTCTCCTCTCTTTGTGTTTTCCATTCAAATCGCAGCGTGCGGTTATCACAGGTATACTGTATCTCCGCAGTGTGCGGTTATTGAAGGTATACTGTATTATCGCAGTTATTTGCAATTACTGTTCAAATTGATATTAGAGTTTTATCTATCTCCTTCTCTTTCTTTTTCTCTCTCTCTCTCTTTCTCTCTTTCTCTCTCTTTTTTTCTCTTCCCCTCTAACTCTCCCCTCTCTTTGTGTTTTCCATTCAAATCGCAGCGTGCGGTTATCACAGGTATACTGTATCTCCGCAGTGTGCGGTTATTGCAGGTATACTGTATTATCGCAGTTATTTGCACTTACTGTTCAAATTGATATTAGAGTTTTATCTATCTTCTTCTCTTTCTTTTTCTCTCTCTCTCTTTCTCTCTTTCTCTCTCTTTTTTTCTCTTCCCCTTTAACTCTCTCCTCTCTTTGTGTTTTCCATTCAAATCGCAGCGTGCGGTTATCACAGGTATACTGTATCTCCGCAGTGTGCGGTTATTGAAGGTATACTGTATTATCGCAGTTATTTGCAATTACTGTTCAAATTGATATTAGAGTTTTATCTATCTTCTTCTCTTTCTTTTTCTCCCTCTCTCTCTCTCTTTCTCTCTCTCTTTTTCTCTTCCCCTCTAACTCTCTCCTCTCTTTGTGTTTTCCATTCAAATCGCAGCGTGCGGTTATCACAGGTATACTGTATCTCCGCAGTGTGCGGTTATTGAAGGTATACTGTATTATCGCAGTTATTTGCACTTACTGTTCAAATTGATATTAGAGTTTTATCTATCTTCTTCTCTTTCTTTTTCTCTCTCTCTCTTTCTCTCTTTCTCTCTCTTTTTTTTCTCTTCCCCTTTAACTCTCTCCTCTCTTTGTGTTTTCCATTCAAATCGCAGCGTGCGGTTATCACAGGTATACTGTATCTCCGCAGTGTGCGGTTATTGAAGGTATACTGTATTATCGCAGTTATTTGCAATTACTGTTCAAATTGATATTAGAGTTTTATCTATCTCCTTCTCTTTCTTTTTCTCCCTCTCTCTCTCTCTCTTTCTCTCTCTCTTTTTCTCTTCCCCTCTAACTCTCTCCTCTCTTTGTGTTTTCCATTCAAATCGCAGCGTGCGGTTATCACAGGTATACTGTATCTCCGCAGTGTGCGGTTATTGAAGGTATACTGTATTATCGCAGTTATTTGCAATTACTGTTCAAATTGATATTAGAGTTATTATTATTATTATTAGTATTGCGCACCCAGCGCATTCAAACTAATGGTCGGACTAACTGATGATTGCAAATAAACTGTAATATTGCAAATAAAATCCGAGTCTGTTGAAGAAGATCTCACTGTTTTTCGATTATATCACGATAGCAATAAACTGTCTTCAAAAGCTTATTTATTTTCCTAAAGTGATATGTTTTGGCCAAACTGGGGAGTATGTTCCGTAACAGATGTATAATACTTCGAATAATAACAAATAGTACCTCTCTACTTGAATGTTAGTTTATAGTGGATGTATAGCTAAACAGCTGCTCTGATAAGTTCCAAACGCACTACACCGGCAGATCTCCAATGCAATCTCATATGTTCTAGTCTCAATTTGAGTGAGATGGAAAGTTTATGTAAACTTTCCCTCACTCAAATGATGACATTATACTAGTTGTTATCAAGCATGGTAAGATCAAAACTCCCTTTGAATCGTGCTCCAACTAATAAGTTATCGAATCACGCTACTTGGCGAGTCGCCGGCGACAGTTTCCAAACGTCTTCTCAAAATCACTATTGAAGACGCACAAATCGAATTTTTCCCTCTCGCACATGTTTATACCTCACAACAAACGTGAATAAAAATCTTGATGTTATCAAAGGTTTCCAAGTTCGGCGACTCGCCGGCGATATGAGGAACATATCGAAATGAGTGGCGACAGCGACAAGCTCTTTTTATTTTCCACGGTTATGAATTACGGTTATGAGTAAGGTATGAGTTATACAAGAAAAGGTCGTCTTTCAGTATCCTTTTTGTCATAGCCTTTCAGTTGAACCACAAAATGCACTCAAACTTTTTTTGGGTGTTCTCGATGGAAAAATACTCTCGGCTTCGGCGACTTGCCGGCGACCCCAGGGACAATGCGAAATGTTTGGCGACTCGCCGGCGACAACATGGGAGCTTTGGTTCAAGTGGCGACCCGCCGGCAACCTTGATGTATCGCCGGCGGTATCCCGGCGACCCCTCTGCCCCACCGGCAAGTCGCCGCCAAGTTCCAGAAATGATTATCTTCGAGCACGTGAAAGACGGCTTCTCCAAGGGTTTTATTGGCACGCTGTCAAGACCATCTCATGCGCAGTTCAAACGAATGGCGTCAATTCTCTACGATTAGCCAACTACATAAGCAAGAGAGCACGGATGAGGGACATTGAGGCCGGAGACAGCTGCGTCTCTCTGACCTGCACACTATTTTGTCGGGGCCGCTACAAGAATTGTTCAAACTTTTATAGTCTTACCAAACGGTGAAATGCAGATAGACATTCCAACTTCATTCCGATTTACGACAATATTCCCAAAACAATTAAAAATGGCTGATCCAGAGAGTGAACGTAGTGACCTTGTATTGATCGCAGGCTTCTCGTGGAACATTTGATAAGAACAATTGTTGTCACAGCTGAATTGATTAGTCTTCTGTCAAAAATATATTCGATCAGCCATATTGCCAATTGTCAGAATTGTAGAATAAACGATTCAATTCTCAAAACACGAAAATAGTATGAGTATAGTTTCAAGACGTGTTCGGGCAGACATTTCTGACTCATTCCAACACAGGCAGCACAGAGTGGCAGACAGTTTTAGCTGGGAGTGAGGTGATTTTGGGAACAGTGAGGCCGATTGGTTCATAAGTATAACTTTGAATTCCATGAACGCCCTCGAGACCCTCAGAATGTAATGTACAGAATGCACCCTATCCAAAAACGTTTTGCTCAATAGAAAGATTTATGAAGCTAGACATTAATGGAGATAACAATAAACATTTACCAATGAAATTGTCTGTCAATTATCGAATTGATAAATGAATTATAATTAATGATGGTCTGAACGCCAAACTTGCTCGTTTATGAACAAATCATCGATGGTTGTTTTCCCTGCATTGATGAGGGACGATTATGTGGTCCAATTCCCCAGTGTTTTGAACTGCAATACATTTTTTAGTTGCAGGTTAAGGAACCGTTGACCCAGGATTGGTCCACGTAATCGTCCTGCTTCAAACCAACAACCGTATGCTGATCCAAAAAGAGGCCTGTGAAACTTCACAAAAACGTACCAAGGAACTTTTCAAAAACAAAACGGTGAAACCAAATATGACTAGCTGATTGTTTTCTTTTGAATTTCGAACTATTTTCAAGTTTGAACTGCCCTTTGAGTGTTTTCGCGTTTAAATTGTGGACGACTCCACCCCCTTTGTTCATATTTTGTTATGAAAAAGGCGCGAATATGAATCATCTTCTAAAAAAGATGGCCATTTGAATATTATGCGCCGTCCGTCCCGAGTACGAAATGCTTCCGAACACACCATTACCACCATTGACCTGAGAGATCAAACTATTCAGGGAAAGTTCCGGAGGAACGCGAAACAGTTTGGTGAGATTATTGTTATATTTATTTAAAACAAAAATACTTGTTGTCATTGAAGAAGGACAGACGCTGCGTGAAAATGAAGTTAAATTACAGAGTTGAGCATTTATATTTCAGAAAGAGATGAGTATATATCGAGTATTTTATAATATTTGATCATTCAATTCTGCTCCCCCCCCCCCCGAAAACAGGACCACTCAACGTTCCTATTACTCTAGATGTCATGAACACCAAAGTTCATTCACACAGCAAGACTTTCTTTCTTGTTCTTTTATTGATAAAGTTCAGACTACCCGGTCCCGGAAATCCTGGGTGCAGAAAAACGATTTCTTCTGATGCGCCCGTCTTGGTACGGACACTACGACTTCTACCTTCATCCACTTCTGTTTTTCGTCGGCTTTTTATATTTCATAGTTGCTGTGGCGTTCACAGTCATTCACTGGAAAACAGGAAAAACGTGAGTTGATGAATCGTAAGTTCGATCTGAAGCTAGTTTGGTCTCGTAACATTCGTGTTCCGTTGAAATTGAACTGCCACAACCAAAATCGAAAAACTTGTAGACGTGCTTAGGTTTGTACAAACCACGAGCATCGGTTTACCTATTCTCACTTGCTGTGTATGATTTTACACATGAAAAAAATAGATTTCTATGTTCTCAATCTTCGGTTTCTTTGTTTCATTGTTTGGACGAAAAATTAAGAGTAATATGACTATTCACGAGAAGCTAGCATTCTGAGGAGGAATCGTGCACTCTCTCATTGCACTGTTCTGAGTTCTGGTGTGTTTCACATGCTCTACGTGACTGTGCATTTGACTAACATTATCCGCACGTTTGACGTTTTACCAACGAGCAGGCACATATAGTGAGTGCCAAATTTATAAATTTCTGTCTCTTACCGGAATCGAACCTGCGAGCAAAAGTTTTGTAGCAGAGCGCTAACCACTGCGCTATTAGAGCACAAACTTACAGGCTTTGGAATCGAAGATATGTGTGCGTACACAGCGGAAAGTGAGATATACAGTACCCTCCCGCCTTTCCGTTGGCGACGACTATACGATGTATCTTGCACAATAGCGCTGTGTTTGTAGTTTGATCCCGGTTATCGTCGTTCGAGGCTTGTGAATTGTGGTGGGCATGGAAGTTGAGTCACAACCAATACACATGTGCTGGTTTCAGTTTTTTTTCTGAATTCGTACTTGATACTTGAATCTCAATGAGATTTACAGACAAGAAGAACTGTCCACCTTGGAAGGAGAAAAGAAGACAATCTGAAGTTAATTTTTGTTGCAATAACACCTTTAATTATTCGTTTTTTATTGCATTTTCAACAGTTCAACAACCAACAATTCTAAGAATTATGTTGCTCGACAAACAATTACAATGAAATTACATCTGTGCATCAAAAATAAAGATATGTATAGAAAAAGATGTTGAAATAATATTACCACGAAGCTATTTATTGTTGGGAAAAATGTTAAGTAAGTAAAATCTAATGACTACTTTGGGTTGTACAGATGGAAATAAGCTTTCGTAATATAAACATAGTGAAACGAGGGTAAGATTTCAATGAAACGATTTCAATAAATGACTATGGAAATATAAGGGGAGGCTAACAAGAATTTAACGTTTTTTACGAGAAGAACTGTTTCAATCAGAGTCCTGCGGCGCTGCTCGTTCGGCCTTCTTTCTGTGGTAATAATCACGTTGGTACGCGTTTCTTGCCAAACGTTTTTCTTCAGCGGCTTGAGCTGCAAATGAGGCAGAAGCTGCCTGCTGGGCCGCTTGAGCTTCCGCTTTTCGAATGGCGTAGCGCTCTCTTCTCTTGTTTTTGGCAAGTCTTTTTTCTTCAGCCGCCGCCACCGCTGCCGCAGCCGCGCCGGACGAAGAGCCGCCTCCCGTTGAAGATTGCCGAGGAGACAAACAGAATCCCGCGGAAGAAAAATTGTCATCGTCGAAAAATGACCGTTGTTGCTGCGGTGGTTGGTACATGGATCGCATGGACATCTGACCCATTTCCTGCTGTAATTGTTGTAGCATTTGCTGTTGAAGTTGCGACTCTCGGCGACTCTGCTCTTGGCGGTCTCTGAAAAGAAACGATGATCTATAATTCAAGAGAAGAAAAACTTAAGAGGCGGCATTGAGACAAAGGTCGTGGAACTCGGATCTGTAAAATTACTTTTCAGAAACTTGGAAACTAGATAACTCATAAATTTGCTTGATTCTGCCGTCAAGTACAAATTACACGTGAAAAACATGTCGCACTTTCTGATGTGTAATACAACCTACATCTTTCGCGCTCCATTGTTTAAATTGCAAGTTCGGATAAGTGAGGCAGTTGCGTTTGCAAATTTTACTGCCAGTCAATCGCACCGTCACGTGAAACATGCTAAACACAGCAGAACTCAGAAACGTGCAATTACAAAGGGCACGATTGCTAATTATGATTTTTATAATTTATAGTTGCCGTGGCGTTCACGCTTATTCACTGGAAGACAGGAAAAACGTGAGTTAAACGATTTCTCAGTTCGTCGGATAATTCATAGTATTATTGTTTTCTGCTAACTTTACGTGTCATTCAATTTACTTATACTATAGGTAAATTCAACAAGATTCACCTCTCCTCCGGCTCAAAACGTCTCTTGCGCTCTTCCTCTCTCTGTCTGTCCGCGCGCGCCTGCGCTTCGCGTTCTTTTTGGCCATTGCGACGTGAAAAGAAGGAACGGAAATCAATAGTGGGTTCGGTGGAGTGGTGTGCAGTAGATTCCAATATGTCCACTAACCATTCACCTGGATCTTTCTGAAATCGACACAACTCAAATGGGAAACAAAGTTGATGATCACGAGAAATCGATATATTGTTCTACCGCGAAATTGAATTCAGCGGAAATTCGGAGACAGAGGGTTCAGCAGGGGTATTTCGGTCTCCGATTTCTCTCTGACTGCTACCACGTATGCCTCTCTCAATTCTGAGAAAGATGTATTTTTGTTTCCCGATCTTTTGATCTATTAATTTTTTTGTAAGGTTTGTACGTGATGATTTTGCGGTGAACGTCATTCGAGCACAACTCGATAACTTTATTTTATTTTATTCAGTTTGTAGTATATCTAATAATCGATCAAATCGAAAAAAAATCGGGGTGAACTGTGCCCCGATGCTCACTTTTCGAGAAATATTGATTTTTTAGGTTCTTCGAGTTTTCAAATGAGTTGAACGGGTACAATTATTTTCGTGTGAGAAGTCATTGAGGAGTCATGCTCAACCGTAGGAAAATTCCAGAAAAAACGTTCAGTCTTTCATGTAGCTGTAACTTGTGAGCCATGCCGCCGTGACCTTAGTGCTTCTAAGCATCAGTACAACTCGGCAGTGCTCGTGAATTGTTTCAATGTAGAAAATGCTCAAAAGTTCTTGGAAAGAAAGTATACATGTAGTATATGTAGAAAAAATATAAATACGCAACTCCTGTTTCTGTTCGAAATCATGTGACCTTTATCAGAAAGAAGATATCTGCCTTGTGCTCACCATGTTGTTTCATCAGCTAAAGAACTTCGTTCCTGAGCTAGATCTTCTAGAAACAACTATTAGTAAGGCTCCGAAAAAAGGTGAGAAACTTGGGAAAAATTTGGATGTACTCATTGGCAATGATCATTGCCTGGTGGTAGTTGTTGTGACGTGTGAATAATTCACAAAAACTCTGTTTAAACAATTTTGTATTGTATTTACCTACACTAATTCTCCGTCCGTAATCTGAACTTGTAATAGAGACTAGAGCTATACTCTGTTTCACCAATCAATGTACTTCTACAGTAATACTTCAAATCTTCGCGAGGCTTTTTCTTATGAATTATTCATTTTGTTGGTTTCAAACTCTCAGGGTTTGTACTAGTAGAGGTACAGTTGACATGACCAAAATTGGAAGAAAATCCAAAAACGCCAAGTTATCAAACTTTGAACTGGAAGTTAGAGCATGTTACTATAGAGGGCTAGAAGTGGGTGGAACACACTATAATAAAGTCGAAATGCCGTCCTCAGAGTAACAAAAAACCTTTGTGGAACTGCTACAAAAGCATTAGCATGTGCAAATTTGACAATACCTAAACTAGTCAAAATTTTCCGGAAGTGAGTAAATCCTAACTTGACTGGGCGCTTTTTCTAATGTGCCTTCACTTTTTACGTTAATTTTTCCACGTTTCATTTGGCAATTATTCAATCGAGGAATGAAATATTGTACCTTTATGGTTTCAACTTTCTCCATTGATGTGGTTGGTTTGTTCACAGCTAATGCGTCTTCAAGTTGTTTCTTCATCTCCTCTTGTTTAGAAATAACCTCTGAAATTGGTGTTTTTCATAGGGTGAAAAACGAGACATGCGTTTGTGAGTTTGAATAACACTTCGGTCGCTATGTATCTGCTAGACTTGTCTTAATTAAAATGAATTAATAAAATTGTGTACGACCTGTTTCATCGTTTTCACAATTTGTGCGTTTCACAAATTGTGCACGGCCGTTCCATCCGTTTGTCACTTCATTGTGAACCCTTTTACAATTACATGATATCGATATCAACCGTAGATGGACTGTCCGTAGAGCGGGTGGAGATTGGCATGGGTGAGCTTTGTTACCAGCTCATGCGGTCCGTCGGATAGATACCGCACCGAGCGGAGATCGAACCCAGGTTTGTGGAGCGACAGCCGAGCGCTAACCACCTGACCACACGGCCACAAAGCACCTTTATCCCAACCTGCGTCTCTCACTTTGCGCACTGTTCTGCAAGGATGGTTCGTTTCATCCTCATTCATACCAGTTGGCATCATGCCAAGATTTTCGGAAGTTCATTTCTTAGAGAAAACATGAGTATTCCAAAAAACTTATTTCATTTACACGTTCTTATGAAACTGAACAACCACTAACTGAGATTTGCAAATTTTCGCAAGATTCCAAAGTATTAAAAAATACTCAGACAATTCCCAGCCAATTAGCGAGCCAATTTTTTATTGGCTGAACGAGAGAGTGTGCAGGTCAGAGAGGCGCAGACTTTGTTTTTGTAGCTGGCCAATCGCAGAAAATTGGCGCCAATCGTTCTGAGTAGCCTGGACCTATCATTGGCAGGCTGCCAAGTCTCAGTGAGAATGGTGGGAACTATACTTCGGTGGAACGTGAGTAGTAGACCTGTCCGTCATGGAACCAAAAGGGGCGGAGCCTAGCGCGCGGCTGCACCCAGCTTGCAGCCAGCCGGCAACATACAGTAACCTAGGTACAGTAACCTAGGTACAGTAATCCTTATACAGTAATACGGTAATTCTTAAGGAAAAAGTTTTTTCTCAAGTTTTCTCACACGTTTCTACACGTGTCCACACGCTCTCTCACGTTTTTTCTTGGCTCTTTTCCAAGGAATTTTCTGGAATCTGAGTATTTCGCAATACCTGATACATATTTCGCAATAGCTTGATAAAAATCGATAATGAAATGATGGGCACGGTGCGTTTGTAAGCGTTATCGCGTAGTGTAGGAACTTATCTGGCACGCTTGACTCAAGAACCTTAGTTTGAGAATACATTAACGTTATTGATTTGTATTGGCTTGTATCCGCTGACTGCGCAACTATATTTTGTTTATATTAGTGCAACAGGTGCCAGGCACCAGGCTGCTCGGAATAGAAAACGAGGGGGTTTAAAGCCTCATGGGGGTTATAACTTTCAAGTACAGTTTATTCGGTTCACACGTGACATGTGTTTTAAAAGGAAAGATAGCATCCATCAATCTACCTCAAACTTGGGTAATTAAACCGAATGAGGTTATCGAACATACGTACTAGATAACGTTTTCACGTGTTACACGTGGTGTGCCATGTAAATGTACGTGTCCTGTACCGCCTTCCGTATAAAATGAAACATGCGCGAGCTACAGATATCAAAAAGAATAAGCTGCATTCTACTCTACATGAAACATGAAAAACACCCGAGATTCCCGATTTGTGATGCAATTTTTAAAGGACTGTGTATTGCAAATTCCGGGCGCGGCGAGACCCATAACGCAATTGAAATTAACTATGCCGACAAGCTGCAATACGCAGTATATACGTTATATTGTTAATATAATATTACCTTAACCTATACGGATTCACACATAGCACGTTTCACAACAAGAAAGCATTTTCTGGGTTTTCCTAAAAAAAAATTTCAAAACTTAGTCGATTTAGAACCAGAATGCACCTTCAACTTGGGTAACCAAACCGACTGGTTGGAAAAATCGTCGACATACGTATTTAATTCGGGTTTTCACGTGTTACACGTAGTGTGTCGAGCAATTGTACGCCTGTAACCGGTAACAACAAGTGTTGTAAATGGTGACCGTGATTTCCTGCCATTTTCGCACTTTACCCCAACATTTTTATACTTTAATGGCAAAACTACCTTAATTTTGTGACATTTGTGTACTTTAATGAAGTATCATCTTGGAATTCCCAGCACTGGTGTAATTATTGATCACCTTCTAAAAGAGTATTCAAAATTATTGAACAACACAACACAACACAGCCAATTTTAACTACAAACTCTAAAGCATTTAATGGAGTCACCAAACGTGATTCCGTAATGCGTTTAACAACGTGCAGTATTTTCTTGGAATTCGTAGTATTGGTAATAGATACACGCGGTGTGTTGCGCACAAAACAAAAGTTTTTTTAGGTTGATAATTTTATTACAAAGTCTACAACTTTATATACAATCTTCTCCTTCCGGTTCCTTTCTGGCGGGTTTGCCTGGCCATGGGAGCTGGCGCCGGAACTCCATAAACTCTATCGGCAGAAACGTTTGTTTCAGCCATTTTTCTCCTGGCGCTTCTTGAGACTACCGGAGTCCACTGGTCGGCACTTTTATCCGATGCTGTATCGTAATTTTCGTTCTCATCGTGCTCAGATTCGGCCAACATTTCCAATTTAATAGGTTTTTCTTCCTTTTCCGCTATTGGCTGAATGTCGTAATTCACTTTGCTTCACACGTGATTGTAAAACTCCTCATAACCATACGGCATGAAATCAGTTTTGTACATTGCATAATCCAAGTTGGTATTTGTATTGGATCTTTCTATGACTCGGCCATCCAGCACAATTTCTTGCCTATCGTTCGTGCGAATCCCTTCAAATATCTTCCAGAAATTCTTATCTTTAGTAGGTAATTTGTATGCTGGTACGACATCGTTCGAAGGCGGCTGTTCGATTCCGATAGTTGGTGGAACATCAATAGATTCTAGAAAACCTCGCAACCGAGCCATCGCATCTTCATAAAGTGCAACTTTTTCGTAGTCGGCGAGAGTTGTGCTATGTAGTATATGAGTATATCGGACATTCTCTGTTTCAGAGATGCTATATGTTTCTCATCCTCATTCAGAGGGGCAAGCATATCCTTTCCGGTTGTTTTCATCTTTCACAAAAAGTAAAAGCTGTATTCGGAAATGCCGTAATATTCTGCGCGGGGAGATTAAATTGAGGGCTGGCTTCTGTAAGTGGTACGCAAGCACTCGGTTATTTGGCGGTTTGGTGCTCATTGTCACTTTTTATACTCTCCATATGTCACGCATTCGTCCAACTTTCAAAAAAAAAACCTGCTGCGGTGTTGTGGTGGGTGTTATCCACAAGTTGCGGTGGGTGTTATTTTTTATTGTTAAAAGGAGCCACTCGACAACTAATTGAATTGTTTATTCTATGAAAACACTCATAATTGTATAGTGGCTGCCAAATTTATAAATTTTCGTCTTTCGCTGGAATCGAACCTGCGAGTAAAAGATTGGCAGCAGGGCGCTAGGCACTACGCTATTAGAGCACATAACATGCAAGTTTGGGAATCGAAGACATGTGTGCGTACACAGCGGAAAGTGAGATGTACAGTACCCTGTCGCCTTTCCGTGGGCGACGACTATAAGTTACAAGCTGTTAATGCTGGAATTATAATTGCTTCTATGTGATCCTGGGATAAGCGACGGAGTTGTCTTCTCGCCAAATCAGGACAGCGAATACTTGAAATGTCGTACAGGAGAGGTAGAATAGGTTTCAAAGTGTCCCTCTCAGAACAAGTTAGGAAAAGTTTGTCATTGTTCAAAATGTTATAAATAATCTCAACTAGGATATTTATCTGGGGAATCTGCGCTGTTTCAATTATAGTGCAATCGGACATGCACGTGAATAGGAACCCAGAATGTTTGCTTAAGCGACTGGACATAATCGTTGTTCGTGTTAAAATGATTCATTTGTCCGGTTTTGGTCGTTTTATAGCCAACTTGTGACATACATTGTAATGTTGTAAATCGCAAGTTTAGCACACCTGCCTTCATCGAGTCTCGTTCAATGCATGGTTACGATGTAGTTTAGTAAACAACAAGTAAGACACCTTGTTATTAGCGACGATAACCGCTTTCAGCGTACAAAATACGACACGCCTACTCTCCAAATAATAATTCTCAAAACTAACAATCATTTTCCAAACACCCACTTCTTAGGCAGCAGAGAGTTACAACAGGTAAGTCTCCATGCCTTTTCTGTTCAAATAATTACGTACAAGTACACTTTTCCTTGCTAGGCCGCCCCCTGGGTACATGAAAGTTACTTTTTCAACTTTTGTAATGTTTGAAACATTCCAGAGGCACCATTTTTTTTGTGTACCCACACTTTTCTTTGCTAGGCCACCCCCTGGGTACATGAAAGTTACTTTTTCAACTTTTGTAACTTTCGAAACATTCCAAAGGCATCATTTGATTTGTGTGTACCCACACTTTTCCCTGCTAGGCCACCCCCTGGGTACATTAAAGTTACTTTTTCAACTTTTGTAACTTTCGAAACATTCCAAACATTTTATTTGTGTGTACCCACACTTTTCCTTGCTAGGCCACCCCCTGGGTACATGAAAGTTACTTTTTTCAACTTTTGTAACTTTCGAAACATTCCAAAGGCATCATTTTATGTGGGTGTACCCACACTTTTCCTTGCTAGGTCAACCCCTGGGTACATGAAAGCTACTTTTTTCAACTTTTGTAACTTTCGAAACATTCCAAAGGCATCATTTGATTTGTGTGTACCCACACTTTTCCTTGCTAGGCCACCCCCTGGGTACATGAAAGTTACTTTTTCAACTTTTGTAACTTTCGAAACATTCCAAAGGCATCATTTGATTTGTGTGTACCCACACTTTTCCTTGCTAGGCCACCCCCTGGGTACATGAAAGTTACTTTTTTCAACTTTTGTAACTTTCGAAACATTCCAAAGGCACCATTTTATGTGTGTGTACCCACACCTTTTCTTGCTAGTCCACCCCCCGGGGTACATGAACGTTACTTTTTCAACTTTTGTAACTTTCGAAACATTCCAAACATTTTTATTTGTGTGTACCCACACTTTTCCTTGCTAGGTCAACCCCTGGGTACATGAAAGTTACTTTTTTCAACTTTTGCAACTTTCGAAACATTCGAAACATTTTTATTTGTGTGTACCCACACTTTTCCTTGCTAGGCCAACCCCTGGGTACATGAAAGTTACTTTTTTCAACTTTTGTAACATTCGAAACATTCCAAAGGCACCATTTTATGTGTGTGTACCCACACTTTTCCTTGCTAGGCCACCCCCTGGGTACATGAAAGTTACTTTTTTCAACTTTTGTAACATTCGAAACATTCCAAAGGCACCATTTTATGTGTGTGTACCCACACTTTTCCTTGCTAGGCCACCCCCTGGGTACATGAAAGTTACTTTTTTCAACTTTTGTAACTTTCGAAACATTCCAAAGGCACCATTTTATGTGTGTGTACCCACACTTTTCCTTGCTAGGCCACCCCCTGGGTACAGGAAAGTTACTTTTTCAACTTTTGTAACTTTCGAAACATTCCAAAGGCATCATTTGATTTGTGTGTACCCACACTTTTCCCTGCTAGGCCACCCCCTGGGTACATTAAAGTTACTTTTTCAACTTTTGTAACTTTCGAAACATTCCAAACATTTTATTTGTGTGTACCCACACTTTTCCTTGCTAGGCCACCCCCTGGGTACATGAAAGTTACTTTTTTCAACTTTTGTAACTTTCGAAACATTCCAAAGGCACCATTTTATGTGTGTGTACCCACACTTTTCCTTGCTATGTCAACCCCTGGGTACATGAAAGTTACTTTTTTCAACTTTTGTAACGTTCGAAACATTCCAAAGGCATCATTTTATGTGGGTGTACCCACACTTTTCCTTGCTAGGTCAACCCCTGGGTACATGAAAGCTACTTTTTTCAACTTTTGTAACTTTCGAAACATTCCAAAGGCAGCAGTTGATTTGTGTGTACCCACATTTTTCCTTGCTAGGCCACCCCCTGGGTACATGAAAGTTACTTTTTCAACTTTTGTAACTTTCGAAACATTCCAAAGGCGCCATTCTATTTGTGTGTACTCACATTTTTCCTGGCCAGGCCCTTCCCTAGGTGAAAGTAACTTTTTCACTTCTGGAACTTTCCAGTTTTCCAAAACTCTACTTTCACTCCGGTCTTTCACATTGTTTTTGGCGGGCTCATCGCCACGCCAGGCATTTTATGCCTAATACTCATTGTTGTTGGAACTGAAATGTAAAATAAAAGGCACATCGAACTCACTTATTCTGAGTTCTCAATGCCTAATGAGTGGGTGTTGAAAATTTATGATATTTTCTTTTTTGTTTTAATTTGGTTATTGCTCCGCGGTGCGAAGCTGTGTTTTGAAACTCTCAAATTTTAACCACCTGGATGAAGGCGTTCAACTCAATTGACTCAGTTTTCCCGCGTTCATTTGGGCAACAAGAAAGCTACCCTTCTAACAGGCTTTTTCCCGGCCCCCTCCATTTTCTGTGATTCATTCACGACAAACTCAGTTGATTGTTATGCATATAACTTCTTCAACCGCTCCGCACCGCGGAGCAATAACCAACTTGAAACAAAAAAGAAAATATCATAAATTTTCATAAAATGGTGCCTTTGGAATGTTTCGAATGTTACAAAAGTTGAAAAAAGTAACTTTCATGTACCCAGGGGTTGACATAGCAAGGAAAAGTGTGGGTACACACACATAAAATGGTGCCTTTGGAATGTTTCGAAAGTTACAAAAGTTGAAAAAAGTAACTTTCATGTACCCAAGGGGTGGCCTAGCAAGGAAAAGTGTGGGTACACACAAATAAAATGTTTGGAATGTTTCGAAAGTTACAAAAGTTGAAAAAGTAACTTTCATGTACCCAGGGGGTGGCCTAGCAGGGAAAAGTGTGGGTACACACAAATCAAATGATGCCTTTGGAATGTTTCGAAAGTTACAAAAGTTGAAAAAGTAACTTTCCTGTACCCAGGGGGTGGCCTAGCAAGGAAAAGTGTGGGTACACACAAATAAAAATGTTTCGAATGTTTCGAAAGTTACAAAAGTTGAAAAAAGTAACTTTCATGTACCCAGGGGGTGGCCTAGCAAGGAAACGTGTGGGTACACACACATAAAATGGTGCCTTTGGAATGTTTCGAAAGTTACAAAAGTTGAAAAAAGTAACTTTCATGTACCCAAGGGGTGGCCTAGCAAGGAAAAGTGTGGGTACACACAAATAAAATGTTTGGAATGTTTCGAAAGTTACAAAAGTTGAAAAAGTAACTTTCATGTACCCAGGGGGTGGCCTAGCAGGGAAAAGTGTGGGTACACACACATAAAATGGTGCCTTTGGAATGTTTCGAATGTTACAAAAGTTGAAAAAAGTAACTTTCATGTACCCAGGGGGTGGCCTAGCAAGGAAAAGTGTGGGTACACACACATAAAATGGTGCCTTTGGAATGTTTCGAATGTTACAAAAGTTGAAAAAAGTAACTTTCATGTACCCAGGGGTTGGCCTAGCAAGGAAAAGTGTGGGTACACACAAATAAAAATGTTTCGAATGTTTCGAAAGTTACAAAAGTTGAAAAAGTAACGTTCATGTACCCCGGGGGGTGGACTAGCAAGAAAAGGTGTGGGTACACACACATAAAATGGTGCCTTTGGAATGTTTCGAAAGTTACAAAAGTTGAAAAAAGTAACTTTCATGTACCCAGGGGGTGGCCTAGCAAGGAAAAGTGTGGGTACACACAAATCAAATGATGCCTTTGGAATGTTTCGAAAGTTACAAAAGTTGAAAAAAGTAACTTTCATGTACCCAGGGGGTGGCCTAGCAAGGAAAAGTGTGGGTACACACCAATCAAATGATGCCTTTGGATTACTTTGGAATGTTTCGAAAGTTACAAAAGTTGAAAAAAGTAACTTTCATGTACCCAGGGGGTGGCCTAGCAAGGAAAAGTGTGGGTACACACAAATCAAATGATGCCTTTGGAATGTTTCGAAAGTTACAAAAGTTGAAAAAGAAACGTTCATGTACCCCGGGGGGTGGACTAGCAAGAAAAGGTGTGGGTACACACACATAAAATGGTGCCTTTGGAATGTTTCGAAAGTTAGAAAAGTTGAAAAAAGTAACTTTCATGTACCCAGGGGGTGGCCTAGCAAGGAAAAGTGTGGGTACACACAAATCAAATGATGCCTTTGGAATGTTTCGAAAGTTACAAAAGTTGAAAAAGTAACTTTCATGTACCCAGGGGGTGGCCTAGCAAGGAAAAGTGTGGGTACACAAAAAAAATGGTGCCTCTGGAATGTTTCAAACATTACAAAAGTTGAAAAAGTAACTTTCATGTACCCAGGGGGCGGCCTAGCAAGGAAAAGTGTACTTGTACGTAATTATTTGAACAGAAAAGGCATGGAGACTTACCTGTTGTAACTCTCTGCTGCCTAAGAAGTGGGTGTTTGGAAAATGATTGTTAGTTTTGAGAATTATTATTTGGAGAGTAGGCGTGTCGTATTTTGTACGCTGAAAGCGGTTATCGTCGCTAATAACAAGGTGTCTTACTTGTTGTTTACTAAACTACATCGTAACCATGCATTGAACGAGACTCGATGAAGGCAGGTGTGCTAAACTTGCGATTTACAACATTACAATGTATGTCACAAGTTGGCTATAAAACGACCAAAACCGGACAAATGAATCATTTTAACACGAACAACGATTATGTCCGGTCGCTTAAGCAAACATTCTGGGTTCCTATTCACGTGCATGTCCGATTGCACTATAATTGAAACAGCGCAGATTCCCCAGATAAATATCCTAGTTGAGATTATTTATAACATTTTGAACAATGACAAACTTTTCCTAACTTGTTCTGAGAGGGACACTTTGAAACCTATTCTACCTCTCCTGTACGACATTTCAAGTATTCGCTGTCCTGATTTGGCGAGAAGACAACTCCGTCGCTTATCCCAGGATCACATAGAAGCAATTATAATTCCAGCATTAAAAGCTTGTAACTTATAGTCGTCGCCCACGGAAAGGCGACAGGGTACTGTACATCCTACTTTCCGCTGTGTACGCACACATGTCTTCGATTCCCAAACTTGCATGTTATGTGCTCTAATAGCGCAGTGCCTAGCGCCCTGCTGCCAATCTTTTACTCGCAGGTTCGATTCCAGCGAAAGACGAAAATTTATAAATTTGGCAGCCACTATACAATTATGAGTGTTTTCATAGAATAAACAATTCAATTAGTTGTCGAGTGGCTCCTTTTAACAATAAAAAATAACACCCACCGCAACTTGTGGATAACACCCACCACAACACCGCAGCAGGTTTTTTTTTTTTGAAAGTTGGACGAATGCGTGACATATGGAGAGTATGAAAAGTGACAATGAGCACCAAACCGCCAAATAACCGAGTGCTTGCGTACCACTTACAGAAGCCAGCCCTCAATTTAATCTCCCCGCGCAGAATATTACGGCATTTCCGAATACAGCTTTTACTTTTTGTGAAAGATGAAAACAACCGGAAAGGATATGCTTGCCCCTCTGAATGAGGATGAGAAACATATAGCATCTCTGAAACAGAGAATGTCCGATATACTCATATACTACATAGCACAACTCTCGCCGACTACGAAAAAGTTGCACTTTATGAAGATGCGATGGCTCGGTTGCGAGGTTTTCTAGAATCTATTGATGTTCCACCAACTATCCGAATCGAACAGCCGCCTTCGAACGATGTCGTACCAGCATACAAATTACCTACTAAAGATAAGAATTTCTGGAAGATATTTGAAGGGATTCGCACGAACGATAGGCAAGAAATTGTGCTGGATGGCCGAGTCATAGAAAGATCCAATACAAATACCAACTTGGATTATGCAATGTACAAAACTGATTTCATGCCGTATGGTTATGAGGAGTTTTACAATCACGTGTGAAGCAAAGTGAATTACGACATTCAGCCAATAGCGGAAAAGGAAGAAAAACCTATTAAATTGGAAATGTTGGCCGAATCTGAGCACGATGAGAACGAAAATTACGATACAGCATCGGATAAAAGTGCCGACCAGTGGACTCCGGTAGTCTCAAGAAGCGCCAGGAGAAAAATGGCTGAAACAAACGTTTCTGCCGATAGAGTTTATGGAGTTCCGGCGCCAGCTCCCATGGCCAGGCAAACCCGCCAGAAAGGAACCGGAAGGAGAAGATTGTATATAAAGTTGTAGACTTTGTAATAAAATTATCAACCTAAAAAAACTTTTGTTTTGTGCGCAACACACCGCGTGTATCTATTACCAATACTACGAATTCCAAGAAAATACTGCACGTTGTTAAACGCATTACGGAATCACGTTTGGTGACTCCATTAAATGCTTTAGAGTTTGTAGTTAAAATTGGCTGTGTTGTGTTGTGTTGTTCAATAATTTTGAATACTCTTTTAGAAGGTGATCAATAATTACACCAGTGCTGGGAATTCCAAGATGATACTTCATTAAAGTACACAAATGTCACAAAATTAAGGTAGTTTTGCCATTAAAGTATAAAAATGTTGGGGTAAAGTGCGAAAATGGCAGGAAATCACGGTCACCATTTACAACACTTGTTGTTACCGGTTACAGGCGTACAATTGCTCGACACACTACGTGTAACACGTGAAAACCCGAATTAAATACGTATGTCGACGATTTTTCCAACCAGTCGGTTTGGTTACCCAAGTTGAAGGTGCATTCTGGTTCTAAATCGACTAAGTTTTGAAATTTTTTTTAGGAAAACCCAGAAAATGCTTTCTTGTTGTGAAACATGCTATGTGTGAATCCGTATAGGTTAAGGTAGCGAAGATACGGTAGTATTCACCGCGCGCTGCGAAGATACAGTAACCTCTTATCCGCAGTCAACTGCGAAGATACGGTAATTTTCACCGCGCACTGCGAAGATACAGTAACCTCTCATCTGCGAAGATACGGTAGTTTTCACCGCGCGCTGCGAAGATACAGTAACCTCTCATCCACAGTCAACTACGAAGATACGGTAGTATTCACCGCGTCCTGCGAAGATACAGTAACCTCTTAATCGCAGTCAACTACGAAGATACGGTAGTATTCACCGCGCGCTGCGAAGATACAGTAACCTCTTAATCGCAGTCAACTGCGAAGATACGGTAGTATTTCACCGCGCGCTGCGAAGATACAGTAACCTCTCATCTACAAAGATACGGTAGTATTCACCGCGCGCTGCGAAGATACAGTAACCTCTTATCCGCAGTCAACTGCGAAGATACAGTAGTTTTCACCGCGCACTGCGAAGATACAGTAACCTCTCATCTGCGAAGATACGGTAGTATTCACCGCGCGCTGCGAAGATACAGTAACCTCTTATCCGCAGTCAACTGCGAAGATACGGTAGTATTCACCGCGCTCTGCGAAGATACAGTAACCTCTCATCTACGAAGATACGGTAGTATTCACCGCGCGCTGCGAAGATACAGTAACCTCTCATCTGCGAAGATACGGTAGTATTCACCGCGCGCTGCGAAGATACAGTAACCTCTTATCCGCAGTCAACTGCGAAGATACGGTAGTATTCACCGCGCTCTGCGAAGATACAGTAACCTCTCATCTACGAAGATACGGTAGTATTCACCGCGCGCTGCGAAGATACAGTAACCTCTTATCCGCAGTCGACTGCGAAGATACGGTAGTATTCACTGCGCTCTGCGAAGATACAGTAACCTCTCATCTACGAAGATACGGTAGTATTCACCGCGCTCTGCGAAGATACAGTAACCTCTCATCTACGAAGATACGGTAGTATTCACCGCGCGCTGCGAAGATACAGTAACCTCTTAATGGCAGTCAACTGCAAAGATACGGTAGTATTTCACCGCGCGCTGCGAAGATACAGTAACCTCTCATCTACGAAGATACGGTAGTATTCACCGCGTGCTGCGAAGATACAGTAACCTCTTAATCGCAGTCAACTGCGAAGATACAGTAGTTTTCACCGCGCACTGCGAAGATACAGTAACCTCTCATCTGCGAAGATACGGTAGTATTCACCGCGCGCTGCGAAGATACAGTAACCTCTTATCCGCAGTCAACTGCGAAGATACGGTAGTTTTCACCGCGCACTGCGAAGATACAGTAACCTCTCATCTGCGAAGATACGGTAGTTTTCACCGCGCGCTGCGAAGAACAGTAACCTCTTATCCGCAGTCAACTGCGAAGATACGGTAGTATTCACCGCGCTCTGCGAAGATACAGTAACCTCTTTATTCGCAGTCAACTGCGAAGATACGGTAGTATTCATCGCGTGCTGCGAAGATACAGTAACCTCTCATCTACGAAGATACGGTAGTATTCACCGCGCGCTGCGAAGATACAGTAACATCTTATCCGCAGTCAACTGCGAAGATACGGTAGCTTTCACCGCGTGCTGCGAAGATACAGTAACCTCTCATGTGCGAAGATACGGTAGTTTTCACCGCGCACTGCGAAGATACGGTAGTTTTTACCTCGTGCTGCGAAGATAGAGTAAACTCTCATCCGCAGTCAACTACGAAGATACGGTAGTTTTCACCTCGTGCTGCGAAGATACAGTAACCTCTCATCTACGAAGATACGGTAGTTTTCACCGCGTGCTGCGAAGATGCAGTAACCTCTCATCCGCAGTCAACTGCGAAGATACGGTAGTTTTCACCGCGCACTGCGAAGATACAGTAACCTCTCATCCGCAGTCAACTGCGAAGATACGGTAGTTTTCACCTCGTGCTGCGAAGATACAGTAACCTCTTATCCGCAGTCAACTGCGGAGATACGGTAGTTTTCACCTCGTGCTGCGAAGATACAGTAACCTCTCATCTACGAAGATACGGTAGTTTTCACCGCGTGCTGCGAAGATGCAGTAACCTCTCATCCGCAGTCAACTGCGAAGATACGGTAGTTTTCACCGCGCACTGCGAAGATACAGTAACCTCTTATCCGCAGTCAACTGCGGAGATACGGTAGTTTTCACCTCGTGCTGCGAAGATACAGTAACCTCTCATCTACGAAGATACGGTAGTTTTCACCGCGTGCTGCGAAGATGCAGTAACCTCTCATCCGCAGTCAACTGCGAAGATACGGTAGTTTTCACCGCGCACTGCGAAGATACAGTAACCTCTCATCCGCAGTCAACTGCGGAGATACGGTAGTTTTCACCTCGTGCTGCGAAGATAGAGTCCCCTCTCAAAGGAAGTTTCTTCCAGGGGGTGAGGAGGGGATAATAGTATCACAGAGCAATCTTATATTGATTTCTTTCCTTCATAGTAATCGATTTCGTTCTACATCAATCCACATTACAGGACGCCAGAAAACCAATATTGAGAAATGACGTTCTGGCCGGTTGCGATTGTTCAAGGGAAATTTCCAGCTTCATGGTGGCCAAAACGTCAGAAAACTGTTAGGTTTTGGTCGGTAATGGCGCAAGCGTGTGCTTTGGCACTACAGTTGTTCAACATATTCTAATTAGTAGAACGTCCCCTCACCGAAGGCTGAAACGAATTCTGTTGTGTTTGTAGTCTGATTGTCTGTTTTTGTTACGTGAATTATGATGTGTAGAGATCAAAGTTCAATCAATACTCATCTTTCTCCCTACTAAACCGATTGGAACACGGTCCCCTGTTTCTCTTTATTGCTCATCGGATACCCCGAGTGAGCTTTCCATAAATTAGGTGAAAAAACTCATCTTTCGATAGCTTTCCCTCAAGTACCGTAAGATACTGGTTTTAAGCCAGCGTCAATAAGAAATTGAGTTGAGCCGTTCTCTGGTTTGTCGTATCTAATACGGGTTGGGCGGCAGACGAGAGCGGTGAGACGCAGACAATAAGCGAGTGCGACTTCTCATAGATTTGGGCCAGTTCCTTATTTAAGCGCTTTTTTCGTTAACAGCGCCTGCTAACCACTAGGTAGCCGTAAATTTGACTTAAAAGAAGTTGTAAAAAGGGTTACTATAGGGTTAATAAAAAATGGTTAAATGCTTAATTGTAACTCGGTTAACAGTTAAAGTAGGACAATCCAATCCCGAAGCATCGGTCCTTTGCACTGCAATTAAAAAAATTGCAATTTTAAGGACTGAAGCGTTGGGATTGGTTCACATAATTGTTCTTATTTAATAGGTAGGGATTTGCGAGTTTTGCGGTTCCTTGTGGATTTTGGCTAGTTTTTGAAGTCTCGCAAAATTCTGCGATGAAAACAGGAAGTCCTAGAGTAAAAGTGAAAGTAACAACAGGGATTTTTCGGCTAAAACAAAAAAGTGGGGGGCAAAAGTGAGATGTTGCCCGACAGCCGGTTGAGTGCTATTCACGTGAGCTTTTCACGTAATGCGCGTGCCGGGCTTTCTTTCTGTGGAAATCAGATTGTGGAACTGTTGAACTACTGTTCGATTGGCATTCTGGCTTTTTCGAATTCGAGCTCTTCTGTGTTGAAGGTAGAAAGGATAGTCGTTTTCAAACTATTTGAATAGTCTCAGAACCTGGATAATCGTTCAACTACGCCCACGTTGTTACGTTGTATCCCATGTGTGTTGAGTTGAATTTGTAATAATCGCAGTTAGATTACTTGAAGAAGGCGTTTCCTTACAATCTGAAATTCACGAATCTTCAAAAATGTCAACATATCCCTTAAGATGTTCCAGTTTACCGTGAATAAAGATTCGAATAGGAATTTAGCATAATTTGCACAATATCGGGACTGTTTCTCTTCAAATCTTGGCTATTCTCGCAGTAAACTGCGAAGATTACTGTACATAAGAATTATTTTCATTCGTTTATACTGATTATAATTCACGTTTGCATGACTTTTTATCTCAATAATGGCAACTATATCTGCTCGCAGTATACTGCGAGTAATCTATTCGCAGGAAACTGCGAATAAAACAAGTTACGTAAATACACTAAAACAATGACCGGCGTGTACATAAAGTTCATTCTAAATAGGGTTCTTTAATAATATTTCACGTTTACATAACTTTTTCTCTCAACATGACATTCGATTTCGCCTGTGTTAGTAGTTAGATCCCAGATTGCCTAATTCTTGATGTGGTTGGAGACGAAACCACAACGATGACTTGGTCACTATCTATAGCTCACTATCAACTCCCCGTGCCCAGTTTGAATGTAGTTTTGTAATCGTGCTAATATTTCGTTTTCGCTTGATGCTTGATTTCGGTGTCGGCGCCAGATAGTGTGGTTAGACGTGAGAGGCGCAGACTGGAGGGCGCGCGAGACAGTGTAGTGAGCCTGGAGACGCAGACTGTTAGTATTGCACTTTGAGACTCCGCCCATTTGCTGCTGAACATGGTCAAGTGTGAATCGAATTTTCAATTTGGTGTGAAACCGTATCGTGAACGAGAGCTGTTATAATTATCACTTTGAAAAAGTTACTAGATTGTTTTTTTTGTGAAAGTTAGAATGTTAGACTGTTGAACAACTTTTCGTTTGGCACTGTGGCCCTCTCGAACATTTGCTCATTTGTCTGACTATCTAAAGTGTTCATTGTTAGTATAAATGTTGTTGGTTAGCCTGGAATTCTCTTTCCTTGATCACTTGCTGTTTTTTTCTTTCTTTGTTATTTTTCTTCATAGCCTTTTTCTTCTTATCATTGTCTTGCAAATGTTTCTCTAGTTCGATTCATTTGTAATCACTTGTCCCTATTTATTTAAATGTAAGACTTAATATGTTATTTAATATTTTCTATTATGGTTAAACATGGGTATAATTCCCTCGCTACTCTGATAAATCACTGACTCGGCCCCCGCCGACTGAGTCGAAATTGAGACGGCAACGACAATGTCGCTGCCGTGACAAATTTTACTGATGAAAATAGCATATGTTTTGAGGAGACGCAGGCTGATGAACAACAGTTAAAACTGAGACGGCAACGACATTGTCGCGGCCGTCTCACGTTTTACTCATAGTAGCACTCTCTCTTTCATTCTCTCTCTCTCTCTCTCTCTCTCTCTCTCTCTCTCTCTTCTTTCTCTCTCTCTCTCTTTTTCTCTCTCTCTTTTTCTCTTCCCCTCTAACTCTCCCCTCTCTTTGTGTTTTCCATTCAAATCGCAGCGTGCGGTTATCACAGGTATACTGTATCTCCGCAGTGTGCGGTTATTGCAGGTATACTGTATTATCGCAGTTATTTGCAATTACTGTTCAAATTGATATTAGAGTTTTATCTATCTCCTTCTCTTTCTTTTTCTCTCTCTCTCTCTCTCTCTCTTTCTCTCTCTCTTTTTCTCTTCCCCTCTAACTCTCCCCTCTCTTTGTGTTTTCCATTCAAATCGCAGCGTGCGGTTATCACAGGTATACTGTATCTTCGCAGTGTGCGGTTATTGCAGGTATACTGTATTACCGCAGTCATTTGCAATTACTGTTCAAATTGATATTAGAGTTTTATCTATCTCCTTCTCTTTCTTTTTCTCTCTCTCTCTCTCTCTTTCTTTCTCTCTCTCTCTCTCTCT